>JAJLSQ010000007.1:0-23442 GCA_030567715.1 Nakazawaea wyomingensis
AAAAAAGCATCGATTGATAACCGAAGGCAAAGCAAAAGCAACATCACACAAACATACCAACTTATCAGAGAAAGATATGCAGTCTGTCTGTCTAATAAAATACAGAAATATATATGAATGAAGGGAGGGGGGGGAACATGATTTGAAAAACAATAAGCAAGCACTTAGAGATAGCATGTGATATATAGATGGCATGCATATCATTGCTAGCTATGGCCTATTATTTTGTGATATGGTGGTTATTTAAGAACTTTATAACCGTAAGCTGAGGTCGATCGTATCTACTCTATCTATCTCTATCTATTATTACTCGTTGTTTGACTAGGAAAAGAACTTCTCCGAGGAATGGATGTGTCATGTGGCGAGCGCCTTCCATCTTGGACTGCATTATTATGTCATTAGCCACTAAAAAAGGCGAAGACGTGGCGTGTGAGTGGGTGGATATGGAGAAATTTCTTACAAAAAAAAAACCCAAAATTATTTTTTGGTAAAATTGAGTTGGGTGCACGCCAAATTTGAAACCCCTTATGTGATGGATTAATTGATTGATTGATTCACTGAGAGTGAGGCATGACAAGCAAGCCAAGTAAATATATATATATATGTAGAGATGGCTATGTCATATGGTATTTGATAAAGAAAGGATGCATTTATACACAATTTATCCTTTTATATATAAGAGAAGGAGTTAATCTGATAGATAAAGAGAATTTATAATTTTTTTTTTTTTTTTTTTTTTTTTTTTGCTCTCTCTCACTCTCTCTCTTTCTCTTTTCTTTTGAATAAAATCCCCCATCTCCGTTTCAATTCCACAAATAAAATAAAAATAAAAATAAGAATAAAATAAAAAATTACTTCATCCATCTCAATTGTTGCTTATTGATTGTTGTTGTTGTTGGATATAAAAAATTTATTAGCATTTTCGATTGATTTCAACCAAATTCCTATTTATTATTATATATTCTATCTTTCGATCTATCTGCTACATTTAACAAACGGGAAAAAAAATGGCTCCTTTGATCAATGTTGAAGTAGGAAAGGCCAAACCAGGCGAGACTGCCCCAAGAAGATATTACAAAGTAAAGGATGGTGCCATTGATAGACCAAGAGATTCAAAGGCCAATAACTTGTATGATTATTTTATCGAGTGTGTTAATAGACAACCAGATAATAACGCTATTGGTTGGAGAAATTTGTTGGATTTACATGATGAATCTAAAACTGTCAAGAAGATGGTTGATGGTAAATTAACCGATGTACCAAAGACATGGACTTATTTTGAATACTCAAAATATCAATTCATGACATACAGACAATTGTTAAATAATATAAACACCTATGGTAAAGGTTTGACCAAATTAGGTATTGAAAACGATGAGAAATTACACATTTTTGCCTCAACTTCTTATAAATGGATGCAAAATTTCTTGGGTTGTCAATCACAATCACTTGCCGTGGTTACTGCATACGATACTTTGGGTGAACTGGGTTTAACCCATTCCATGGTTGAAACTGGATCTGTCGGTATGTTTACCGATAACCTGTTGTTGATAAAATTGGTTAACCCATTGAAAAAGGCAAAGGACATAAGATATATCATATACGCTCACACTATCTCCGAAAATGATAAAAGATATGATGGTAAGTTGTATAGAGATGCCAAGGAGGCTATTGAAAAGATTAAGGAGGTGAGACCTGATATTACTTTTTATTCCTTTGATGAGGTGATGAAGTTGGGTAAATCAAATGAGAAGGAAATTCCAATCCGTACTCCAAAACCAACCGATTTATCCTGTATCATGTACACATCAGGTTCTACCGGTGCTCCAAAGGGTGTTGTCTTGAGACATGATAATATCTTGGCTGGTATCTCCGGTGTCTCTGTTCTTGTTGACCGTAATACTGTTGATTCCAGAGATCGTGTTATTGCCTTTTTACCATTGGCACATATTTTTGAATTGGTTTTCGAATTACTTGGATTTTGGTGGGGTGGTTGTATGGGATATGCTAATGTTAAGACCCTTACCGATGCCTCATGTAGAAACTGTGTTGGTGATTTGAAAGAATTTCAACCAACTATTATGGTTGGTGTAGCTGCCGTTTGGGAAAGTGTTAAAAAGGGTGTTATGGCTCAAATTGAAAAATTACCTGG
Organism: Nakazawaea wyomingensis; assembly: GCA_030567715.1. Taxonomy (NCBI): domain Eukaryota; kingdom Fungi; phylum Ascomycota; class Pichiomycetes; order Alaninales; family Pachysolenaceae; genus Nakazawaea; species Nakazawaea wyomingensis. The sequence continues at coordinate 2,153 of JAJLSQ010000007.1, forward strand.
TACTACACAAAGAATCTTTTGGGCAGCTTATAGAGCCAAGATTACAATGAAATCATACCATATCCCTGGTACTGGTATCTTGGATAACTTGATCTTCAAAAAGATTAAGCTGGCTACTGGTGGTCATTTACGTGCCGTTTTAAATGGTGGTTCTCCATTGAGTGGTGATACCCAAAGATTTATCACTTATTTGATTGCCCCAATGTTGATTGGTTATGGTTTGACAGAGACTGTTGCCAACACTGCTGTGGTTCCATTCGATCATTTTGAATTTGACGTTGCCGGTGCCTTGACCGGTGCCATCACTGTTAAGTTGATTGATGTTGCCGAAGCTGGTTATTATGCCAAGAACAACCAAGGTGAGATTTTGATTAGAGGAAAATGTGTCACTCCAGAATATTACAAGAATGAAAAGGAAACCAAACTGGCTTTTGATGAAGAAGGTTGGTTCTGTACCGGTGATATTGGTGAATGGACTCCAAAGGGTTACTTGAAGGTTATTGATCGTAAGAAGAATTTGGTCAAGACTCTTAACGGTGAATATATTGCCTTGGAAAAATTGGAATCTGTTTATCGTTCCAACAAGTATGTTGCTAACATTTGTTGCTATGCTGATACCTCAAGAGTTAAGCCAATTGGTATTGTTGTTCCAACAGAATTACCATTGAAAGAATTGGCTGTATCGTTAAATTTGTTCAAATCTGTAGATGAAGTGGAGATGCACAAGGCTGTTACCAATCAAAAATTGGTTGATCTGATTTTGAAATCACTTTTAGAAACTGGTAAGAGTCAAGGATTAGCTGGAATTGAATTGATTGCAGGTATTGTTATCATCGATGATGAATGGACTCCACAAAATGGTTTTGTCACCAGTGCTCAAAAATTACAAAGAAAAAAGATTTTGGAAAGTGTTCATGATCGTGTTGAAGAAGTTTATAAAAGAAATACTTGAAATTGAATTATTTAGTATGATTTGAAAAAGATGTTTTTGATGATATTTGATAATGGAGATAACTTATCCTTGTTTTGTCCACTTTTTTTTTTCCCCCTTTTTTTTTAGCGATTTTACACATATAGTTAGTTTATATCATCCCCATCCTACTAACTAAATCTTTATGCATATATATATATATCTATATATAAGAATTTGTAAATCAATTTGATATATTCACACTGCATACAATTGTTTAATATGAGTTTTTTAGTTTCCATTTCCACTATTATTTTTTTTTTGACCATATCATGTCAATGAAAGCAAAGTTGCCAAAGTTTTTGCTTTCCTTTATTGCAAAGTATCATTAAAAGGTATCTTGATGTGTTCTTCATACTCAATATCAAAACTTTCAGATGATCATTTTTTATGCACCTTGTTTTAGATAAATAAATTTCCATTTACCTGAACATTTTCTTTATGCATCGTTTTGGGTGGTGTATTAAGTGAATTCTTCCATTCTGTATAAGCAGGTTCATTCAAATGAATCAAGTGGTGGGAATTGTAGGCCATACAGAACAATTCACAACATGACTAAACTGATAAAAAGTCTATTATTATTCGATCTCTACCAACCGTTTAACTTCTCTCATAGATTCAATCATAACCCAAAAACTCATTACTTCTTCAATCCAATATTCCTCTTAAATTCATCGAAGAACAAGAACCTAAACAGATTAAACCGTTGCCATCTAGTAGGTCTGAACAAATAATCATACCTATTGGCATGTGTGTATTTAGGTTGATCTTGCACATGTGGAGGTGGTAATCCATTGATCTTGGCGTGGATCGAGCGGACAACTCTATGGAATGAGGCACTGCTCATAAGCTTCTGGTAGAGTATGTCTTCGATGTTTCGTGGAGCCATTCTGATGTGATTATCAAGCAAGCAAATACATACACAAACAATTTCTGTCCTTAATTTTGTAGCATCCATTTGGCTTTCTTCTTCTCTCTTTTTGTATTTTGAGGCTCATCAAAAAAAAAAAAGAATCAAAAAAAAAAAAAAAAAAAAATCAAGAATACACACAATTGATGTGCTGTTTTTGTTTCTATATTCATCAAATAAAACCGTCATCAATCAGTTACAAAATATCAAGAGAAGATGATTACCGATAGCCAATTGAACACTTTAGCCATTGCATGTGGCTTGATATCCATGTCATTAATTCTCGTGTACCACCTTGTGAATACCCATTTTAAGGGAAAAGATGAGGTTTTGCTACAAGAAGCGGAGGAGAAGAAGTCAGAGAAGAGTGGTAATTGAAAAAACAGAATAGAAAATAAAAATAAAATAATGGAAAGCCAATTGCATATCATACCATTTAAGGAATGTACTCGTACACTTCATTCAGCTTCCTCTTGATGTATTCCTGATAGATCAAATTTTCAATAATTGGTTTCAAGAATAAAATGTCAACCTCGTACACTTCAGTGATCTTTTTAACCAATTCCTTGTGTTTTAATTGTTTTTCCCTTTTCAAAATACGCATTATTAACGCTTTCAACTTGTCCTCTTGTTCTACACTTTGATTTTCGTTTGATCCGTTGTGACTGGTATTAGTATTGTTGTTGTTATTGTTTTTTGTTGCTGATGTTGTTGATGAAATTGTTGTGATGGCAGTTGATGGTCGTATTATATTGGTTTTAGATTTGAAGTTTTCATTTATATGAAATGTGGATGTTGTTAATGAGTTTGCTGAAGATGGTATCAAAAGTTTAAATTTCCCCCTGCTTAATGATTTTAAAGTTGTAATCAAAATTTGTTCCTGTGGAATTTGTAACTCATCCTTAATCTCTGTGTATGTTAACGAAGTAAAATTGTTAAATAACAACAAGATGCATCCTTGTAAAAAATTGGCAAATATGTGCTTCTCACCATATTTGAAAGATCTCACCAACGTTATGCTATTTAAATTGAAGAACCATTTCAAACTCTTATTCTTATTCGATGGTAAGTCTATCCAATACTGCTCAAATCTACTCAAAGTGGATTGTAATTCTTGTGGAATTTCAAAATTCACATTATTTGGTTCCTGCTTCTTTCTTAAACCTTGCCAATGAATTGAATTCAATGCCAAAGATTCAAAGTCAAATGATAATTTCTCATAAGCAGAAAACTCACCACTTATTTTTCTCGAATCAATGATATCCTCCACCATGATTTCTAAAGATTGAGTCAGTTCAGGACCAGTTACCGAAGACAACAACTCAATCGCATACTTCTCTAAATCCAATTGAGTCTTGTTAAAAATCAATCTCCTTGATAGTTGAAGTGAGTAGGTTTCTTTGAAAAGTTCTTTATCGGAGATGAATTTGAAAATCTCTGAAAATGTAGATAATTTTTCCTTATTGCTATCTTTTATCTGTTCAACGATAAACTTGTTCAATTTTTCAATAATCATCTTCAAATATTTCAGTGAATTGAGACATTTGGTGAAAGCTTGTCTCAATTTCATGTCAAATAACTCATTTCCTTCGAACATGACTTCACAATCGTTCGAGCTTTCATCTTTGAAATCCAATAATTTGGAAATTAAGTCCCCAGTACTATGATCCATTATTTCATTGATAAGATTTTGCATTATCTTGCAATACGCCTCGATAAAAGGTGTCAAATCTAAATCCCATTTAATAAACTCTTTATACATTAAAGTCACTTCTTTCTGATCTTTCAAAATTAAATATGGAATTAACTTCTCACTGATCTTGTCAAATCTATCAACAATCATGATCTTAACCATCTTGAAAAATACAGAGTCTTTATAGCTCTTTGACTTAAAAGAATAAACTCCCAAAAATTTAGAAACTTTACTAATTTTGTCAAGAGATTCTGAGATATAGTGTTTACTCCATTTTTCAGAATCTTGGGAAAAGTTTCCATCCAACTTTTCACATGTCTTCACCACCAAATCACTAGCCAAACTGGCAAAGTTTATGGATTGATCTGTATCGAGTTTTTTAATCAACTCCAAAAATTTCACAATCAAATCACCATTTTTTTCAGTTTCCAAATAGGATCGTAAAAGATCGACAAAATCAGCAAAAACAGTGTATCTTGTTTTCAACTCGTTTGGTTCATATAATCTCGTTCCAGTATTATCGCCGTTCTGTTTCAATAACGAATCACTAAATAGCTTACGACCCATCTCTGTGATACTGCTTTTTGTCTTGGAGTAGATCGAGTAACTATTTTCAAGGTACATAAAGATCAATTTCAATTTCTGTATTTTCAGATCCCATAGGTTCCAACATTGTAAAAGTACCTCTATTGAAGCACCACTAGTGAACCTTGGCAAAATTGAAGGCAAAAAGGACGTCTCCCAGTAGGAAACCAATGAATCATGAATATTGTTATATATCGTGAGGAAATTGCCATTTATGCAACTGTTCTCCACCAAATGATAGTATTCATTGTATGATACAGGTAAATTCCCATCATTTAATATTATATCAATGCAAGCGCTTACTTTTTCTGTGGATTCCAACATATACTCATCTCTCAGTAATCTTATTCTCTTCTTGCATTTATTGTTGCTGTAATTGTACACATTTTTTATCGCTGATACTGGCTCGGTCGTTTTATTGATATTGAGTATCTCACTCAAAGCTTTATTTGAAGGAAATTCTACCAATAATTTCTGCATCCTACTTTGATATCTCTTTTTATGTCAATGGTGTTCCACACTAATTGATGCAATCGCTTATTTTAAAATTTATTTTCTTTGTCAGAAAACAAAAAAAAATCAAATAACACAGATAGGTTTGATAGATAGATAGATAAACTGGTATTATACCATTGAATATTTCTGTGGGATAATCATTATGAGTAACTTGAAAGAGCAAAGACGTTATAAAGATCCGAACAAATTGATAACACTGTACAAGAAGCATGGAAATTTTGACGAGACACGGAAACAGTTATTTGAAGAGTTCAAAAACTCGCTGGAATTTCAAATTTTGAAGGATGATTTACAGAAATTTGTATCAGCAACAGTGGAGAAGGATCCAAACATCTTGAACAAAAATAGAGGACAAATGGCAGCTTTGCTACAGAGTCAGTTCTTCAACAAGACATCAACTGTTAGAATAGAAGCATTCTTGGAAGCAAAATATCAGGATAAAGGTGTTAATAATGAGTTTTTGAAAAAAATTGTGAGAGATTTAAATCATGAGTTTACAGAGACTTATATTAGGTCATAGCAACCATCTATAAACTGAAGCAACCCTTGGAATGGCATATTGAAAGATGCAGGATGACATGAATTACAATAAGAACGGTACAAAAAAAAAAAAACCATATTCATACAAACGAATTATTTAAAAAGTTGAGGGACCTAACAAACTAGCTGCACTTTTTGCATCAACAATAGCAGACTCTTCATTCCCCAAGAGGTCTCCCCCGTCATCGTGACTACCGATGTCTCCAGCATCATAGTCATCACCAAGCAAGTCCAGACTTCCGAATTGCTCAACAATACTTTCAACATTGGTTACCTCTTCATCACTTTCTCCTTTTCTCTTTGTTTTGCGACCACTCCATGAATCCCCCTGACTGGTTTGAGATTTGCTGAATTTCCCCGGTGAAATCGGATAGTTTTCACGTCCTAATCTGGCTAACCCACCATTGATGGAGCTAATTTGTCTTAACTCGGACTTGAAGTTTTCTAGTACCAGTAATTTTTTACGTTCAATTTCAATTGTTTTCAAACTCAATTTTTTGAAAACTTGTTTAGTTTCCTTTTGGAAAAATTCCAAATATTCATCTTCTTCTAATAACATGTTGTATGTAGTTCTCACCACTTCCTTGTGTAAGGATTTTTCTGCAATTGTAGCATGTTCTAAAGACTTTATGGCTTCATCAACTTTAGAAGGATCTATAACAGATTTATTTTTCAATTTGGCAATGGTAGCATGCTTCTTTTTGGTGGACTCCTCGGCATTTATCAATTCTCTCATGAGAAGATGACGATTTGTCAAGGACTCCTTGATTGTATAGGTGTCATCGATAACAAGATTCAAGTAATCTATCAAAATGGAATTGGTTGTATGCTTCTTCACCAAATCTATTTCATTTATAATGTTTAAGTTTTTGGACATCTTGATCCAAAATTTCTTCATATCATCGTCCAACTCTGACTCGTTTAACTCACTTAATCTGTTAAACATTTCAGTGTTTTGATGACTCAATTTTTTATCAAATCTATCAACAGTGATCATATTTTCTTTCAACTTTGTTGCATTGGTAAAGGTCAGTTTAACTAAAGGTCTAAAAGTTGCCAAATCCTGACACTCATCATATGGAGGTTGTAATTGCTTCAAAGTTTTTCTTTTCAACCCAGTAGCCATAACTATATTAGATGGTTTCGTCTTTGAAGGAGAATAGTGGAAGTCATTATTCTCCAAAAATAAGACAAATTCGGTATTTTTCACTAAAATAGCATTTGCAGTTAATCTGTTGAACCAAAGTTGTATCGATTCAATCAAACTCAGCTTAAACTCATCAGATCCATAATTATATAATGTAGGTATCGCTGGCAATGCTGGCACAAAAACTTCCAAATTATTTAATCTCAAAAACTTGTTGAAAAGTTCCAGCTCTTTATAAGTTCTTCTTACATTCTTGTACGCGGTCTTTCTGTAGCCTGGTAAACCCTTGACTGTGGCATTGAGCCTAAATATTGGGTTCTTATACGCTTGTGAACCGTTGCCATTTTTCTCGATATCATCAACCTCTATACGGATGGAAAACCTTGATCTCAAATATCTTTCCGGAATGTACTTCTTCAATTCTTCCTCTGTGGGCTTCCTGTTCAACAAAGAGGTAGGGTTATGATCAGATATAGAATTTGGTGGCTCAATCTGCTGTTGTGGAAGTGGTTGTGTGGTAGTGACATTGTTGGGTGTCAATGTAGGAGCATCGTGTTCGGTAGGCTGCTCTTCTTGTTGTTGGTCAGGTATCAAACTCTGAGTTGATTGTTCTGCAAATGGATTGTTATCGAAATCGTCAGGATCATAAGGAATAGCAGAAGCCATTGTCAAAAAAAAATCAAGCTATTCAATTAGTAGTGACTAATCAAGTCAATACTTTGGCGTAAGTAAGTAAGTATGTCTGAGAATATACTTTTGTCGTTGGCGTGTGTTGTTGTCTTTTCTGGCTTTTGTCTTTTGATGATTTTTTTTTTGGTTTGGTTTTGGCTTTCGTTTTCTTTGGATTTTCCCTGCCCAGATTAAATCTAATCACAATCAAAATATAAAAATAAAAGATTGATTGTAGCCCAACACCGAAAACAGGACAATGGCCAGTACAAAAAGATTGATTCTTAACCCTGAAACTCCTACTGATGTAGCGATTAAAGGGATCATCTTCGATATGGACGGGACATTGTGTCTCCCTCAGGTAAGTGAAGTATTAATGATGTTCATAGATGGATCTAGCCAAATCTCTTTCTCCGATAAGCCACATGAACACTAACGATACAACAAAGCCATGGATGTTCAGTAAGTGTATTTTGAAAATAACATAATTAATTGCTGTGACTCTGGTTTATTCTAACTATAAAGTTATCAACAGAGCTGATGAGAGAACTGCTTGCATTGACGGATTCTTCTATCGATATTTTAACTAGGATCGATTCCTTATCTGAAGCTGATCAAATCAAGGCTAAGCAAGACATCGAGGATATTGAAGAAAAGGCCATGCATGAAATGGTAGCACAGCCAGGAATTTTGGAGTTATTCTCATATTTGTCACAAAATGATATCAAGAAAACCATATGTACTAGAAACTTGATCAAACCCGTCAATCATTTGCTCAATTGTCATCTTAAAGACATCAAGTTAGACGATCCTGTAATAACTAGATCTTTCCTACCGCCAAAACCTGCTCCTGATCCATTGCTTCATATCATCAAAAGTTGGGGTTTGGAACCAGGGGAAGTCATCATGGTAGGGGACTCCGTGGATGATATGAAGAGTGGGTTAGAAGCTGGTTGTGGATTGATTTTGATAAGACATGAAAATAATGAATACTTGATCGATTCTATGAAAGAAATCGATTGTGTCATTAAAACATTGGATGAAATTATCGACTTGGTTCAAAAAGGAATCACTTTAAAAGCTAGATCGTAATCATACAGATATATAGAATCACAAAAACATAGATAGATACATAATATATAGATAGAGATTAATTTCTTTTATCAATTCATCTTAGAATATAATCACCTGTCTGAGTCATGTATTTCACCCCTTTGTATGGTTTAACACTTTCTCCCAACCCCTTAGCGCTTAAAATTTGAAGATTGGAAATTTTAATCCCACTGGCAAGACTTCCTTTATTGGAGTAGCTCAACTTAATAAAAACTGGGGCTCTAGCCTTGAATTTTGATGTTGGTGCTGTAGAAGAAGCTTGATCATATGAATTATCTACCTGATGTGGTGAATTAATGACTCCATGTAACATTGGTGAGATTCCCAATGTTAAAGATTTGTCAAATATCCATTGATAATTTATTGACGACACTTTTAGTAAATCTCCATGTGTCAACTTCAAAGTTTTAATTGAATCTTCATCTGTCATAAAAATGTCAATTTTCAAATCCTCTATAAATTTCACCTGTTTCAACATCTGTATGTTCAACTTTATTTCGAATTCATTCTTCATAAGTCCTAGACCTGTCTTGAAACTTATATCAACCAACCCCAAATATCCTAGAATTTCATTCAAATTCCCACTGTATTTGCTATTGTTCAACAAATCGATTTCATAATCCATCAATTTGAACTTCCCATCCGCAGGAATAAAGGATAATGTATTTTGTGTCTGCTCCCATCTGTTGGTCCGAACACATGGATGGAATGAAGGCACACCTAAATCATGTCTTGCAACGTCTAATTTCAACTCCAAATCAGGAATTCCGGAAAGATGGGAAGTGAATATCACTTGCCCGTTAATGGTTGCCACTATTGGTTTGATAGATTTATGAATTGAGTGAGAATTGTAAAAAGCTGATGAGTATACTTGTTGTTCCTTGGCAACTGACGACGACGGTTGTGGTGGTATCAAGACATTTATCGTTTCCACCAAATCAACAAACATCTCATTGATTGAGTATTTAACATTTGATTTCCTCCATGAGATCTTATTATTGGACTCCAATATTGAAAGACCTTTGGAATTATTACCATTATAAATGGAGTTAGAAGAGTTGAGAGATGAAGAGGATGAATTTCTTGCTAACCCAGATGACGAATTAGTCGATAACTTTGTTGCTTGGTTCATTATTTTGTTGATCATGGAGTCCTTTGTAGTCAATTCTCTCAACTGATTCAAATCGGTGATGAATGGGTATTGGAAATCAATCATATTTTGCAAAAGAAGATTTACTGTGTCATATTTTTTGCTCAATTTCAAAGTAGATATTGGATTTGAGATGTAGTTCTCCAATACTGTTATAAATTGTTTGATGAACTCTATGCAGATTAAAGGATTTACAGTTGGAACGGGATTCGAATTAAGTGCTTGTGGTTCTTTCAACTCGGAGCTTTTGTTGTTAGCATGGTCATTTGTTTGTACTTCATTATCATCTCCCAAAATGGTATCTTCTTGTTTATCTCCATCCTCCCCCTCTTCCTCTTCTTCTTCTCCTTCTTCGTCTTCTTCTTCTTCGTCTTCTTCTTCTTCGTCTTCGTCATCGTCATCTTCTGAAGATGAAGAGTTAACATTTTCATACTTGTACGCTTCATCCTCCAAGCTACCAACAACGTAGAACCAAAAATCATGATATTGATAACTTGTCACTACGGTTTTCTTATCTATCTCTATGAGAGGGTCAAGAAGTAAATCTGAGCCTTGTTGCTGGAAAATTGACAGTTGACCCCCAACTTGTAGGGATTGTTGATGTTGTTGCTGTTGGCTCTGTTTTATTTGGTCTAACCTCGACTGAACATAGCTGAAGGTAGGTGTAGACAATGAAGTCAAGTATTGAAACACCAACTTGTCCCTGTCATCTGTGATGTATAGCAGGTCGATCAAGCCCATCGTTATAGTGGATAAATGGTGAACAATCGATGGGTGTTGTTAGTTAGTTATCTATCTCTTCGTCATTTTTTCTTTTCGTCTTATTTCAGTTTTTTTGTTTTTTTCTGTCCCTCGGTGTTCATTTGGGGATTGTAGAATAAATATATGGATAACTTGATACATTCAGCTTTAAAAAAGTGTTTCTAAATAAATTGTAAGTTGTTGTTTTCTATGTATTTGGTGCATATGGTAGTTGAAAAATTCAACAGGAGAGGAATATAAAGGATCAAATGTGACATTATTATTATTATTGAACTGTTGTAAATGTTGTGGATTTTGATTTTGATTTTGAAGGTATTGATATTGATCAAATAAACGATTTGGTGCAATAAAATTGCTATTATTATAACTGTTTTATCATATTGATTCCAACCTCATGTATCAATCCGGGCTATTGGATGAATAGAGAGAGGGCCACAACGCATAGTATATCACCCCTTTGCATTTTTATTATTCAATTCTGAAATTGATTTAGAAGAAAGTCAACATCCTAAAGAGATTTTATTGATTCTCATGACTTGATCTCTATTAAGCTTCTTCTTCCACTTAATTTCAGGTTTTTACTTTTTAATTGCTTTTCTATTTATTCGTCTTTTGTAAATGAATGAATCACAGTGGTGCTTTAGATTTATAATATTCTGCATAATCTTTTTAGAGATCCCATTCATGAATGGTTGGGCTGGCATGCTTCCAATACCTCATTCTTTAAACCTTTCCTATATATTTGTTCCTGTAAATTGTGAATAGAAGAATATCTCCTATAATAAATATCTCATTCAACACTTGGGTAGCGCTTTTAAAAATCAATATTTAAAATTCCTTTCTTTCTTTCTTTTTTTTTTGATTCTTCAAAGAATGCCAAAAAAATTTACACAAAACGAGTTAAAAGTAAGGCATTAGTTATTCATATATGATAAACAGTACATATATATATAATGACAGTAAGACAGTCGAACAATTAATTGGTTTTTTTTTTTTTTTTGGATTTCATTTCCTTTTCCCCTAAAAGTCATCAAATAAGATTCATGAAAGTATAGAGGGAAAAAAAGAACTAGATCAAAAGAAAAAACATTTCAAGAGCAACCAGAAACAGCAACTAGATAAAATCTCAGACAAAAATGACAAAAACAAAACATGCTTAATAAATTGGAAAAAAAATTATGACCACCAAATTTGAGTTTTATGTGTTTTTTTTGGTTTTTTTTTGAAAAAAATTGAAAATAAAATCCGAAAAATTGAGTATCCCCTTTGTAAATATTAGAAAAAAAAAATGTCCAGTAAAAAGACATCAAGAGTTGTGAAATTTCATTCATATCATAACAAATAAATAAATTCTTAGTCTCCTTTCTATAGCCACTCCAACCTATTATGAACTATCATTCAACCCAAAAACCTATTCAAAATAAGCCATATCCATACACACACACATTTTTTTGGTAGAATACGAACATAAGGTGAATAGAAAAAATTGAAAGGATAATAAAAGACGGGTTGCTTGTATATGAAAACAAATGACTATTTTTTGAAGCAATATGAATAAAAAATCTTTCCTGATGGTGAAATTATCCCCTTTAAATAATATCACTTTAAAATAAAAAAAAATAAAAAAAATAAGCATGTTCGTAGTTGAAATACGATGTAAGATGATCTTGGTTGATGAATGTGATGATTATGAGAAAGTTCATTCGCTTTGAACTGAATCCAACTTGAAAATGATAATATTAAGAAAAAAAAAAGACCAAAATAAGTACGGCGCCTTATCAATCGGTTGTAAAATTCAGCAGCATAAAAAACAAAACAACATAGTGGTATGGAAAAGCAACATTGAATTATTGATATCACAGATGTGAACATACCACTTTGGAGTAAAAACAACAACAACAAAGTATTAATAATGGTTGAATTTCATAAGTTGAACCAAAGAGAAGAGAATAAAAACTTGAAAACAGAAAGAAGGCAAATAAGGAAAAGAGAAAACAACAAAAACTGGGAAGCATCATGGGAAAATCATCCACAACATTATTTACGTGTAGAATCAACTTCACTTGTGTCTTCTGACGCAGCACCAAAATGTTCTCTCTCTAAGCTCTCCTCTTGATCTTCTTCAACAATCTCACGGACATCGATATCCAAATCTTCAACAACTCTCTCCTCAATGTTCTTCATATCGGCCAAACCATAAATAAAAATAACTACACAACCGAGAACACCTGCAATACAGGAAAATACCAATGCAACAATACCTCTAGCGGTAAAACCAGCAGGCAAGGCCTTAACTTGGACATTTTCACCTTTAAGATCCAACCAATCATCGGAATTAGCTGCTGCATTACCCCTCCATTGGTTACCACCAGCTTCACAAATCTGCTTGTGGTTTTCTGGAATTGTTTGTTGTTGTAATTGAGTTGGAGCTTCAATCAAAGTCAAAGCCAAACCTTGTAATAAATGCCATTCAATATGGCAATGGAAGAACCAAACACCTGGGTTATCAGCCTTGAATCTAATGACGAAATATGATTGTGGTAATACATAAAGGACATCTCTTCTCATTGGATAATCTGGCCAAACTGCATGATCTGTCTCATTATATGGGACTGGATCCTCAGTATCGTCAACACCTGGAGCTCTTTCCAAAACTTGGAAAACATGACCATGTAAATGGAAAGGATGCTTACCGGTATCTTGGTTATTCAATACAATTTCAACAATCTCATCCTTTTGCAAGACAAATGAATGAGTGTTGGAACCATAAATGCTAACATCATTTGCATGATCACCAGAAGTGATGACAGTCATCAGGGTTGGAACTTTTGGATGAACGTAGGTGATATTGTTGAAGAAAGCATAGTTAGCACCATCATTCAAGTTATCCATAGCAACATCCACAGTAATTTGGTAATCGTAATCCTCATATCTTTCAATTTTTTCAACAGGTTCCAAATAGAAATCATCCAAAAAGTTATCCAAGGTTGGAACAAAGAATTGTTCAGCTGGAGCATTATTGCTGGAATAACTAATAGTATTGGTAGAGTTCAATGTAATGACACCATCTAATTTATCCAACATATCTTCATCCATCTTTTGCATGAGTGCATAATTCTTGCTGGTATCACTCTTGGTGGTAATCAAAACGGTATAACGTTGAGCAACGGTGATATAAATCATCTCAGTGGTATTTGGTTGCACATAAATACCATCAATTTCAACAACTGTCATTTCATGGTCTTCCAACCAAATATATTCTGAAAGGAAAGCACCTTCATTGATAATATTAACTTTATAAGTGGTATTTGGTTTAACTTCCCAAGTGGTATTATAACTGTTATTCAACAACAAAGTTTGAGGAATTGGTTCAGCACCAGTTGGATTATAAACATCCAAGAAACTGCTAGTTAAAGTTGGAATATCGTCATGATACCATTCAGTCAAAAGCCAAGTGGTTTCCTCATCGAATTCATAATGCAAAGGTTCTGGATCATGGATAATCAAAGCACCTCTGAAACCATCACCATATTGACCTTTGGAATGAGAATGGTACCAATAAGCACCAACTTGGTCAACGGTAAAGTTGTAAATCATAGTATTATTTGGAGGAATTGGACATTGAGAAATATATTCTGGACCATCCATCAATGTACTACCATTTTGGAAAATACCATGGAAATGCAATGAAGTATTTTGATCAGGTAAACCATTAGTCAATTCGACAATGATACGATCCCCTTTATCAACTACAATATCTGGCCATGGGTATACTCCATTACATGCAACAACTTTTCTTTCAAAGAAGCCATCTGGGTTGGCATCGAGATATCCAGTTTCCCATTTAAAAGTATGAGTCTTGGCTTGCGTCAATGAGCTGATTGCCAACAATGACAACAGTAATCTACCAAACATTATGCGATTGTGAGTAATGTATAACTTGTCTTGGTATTATTTTTTCGCGAAATTAAGTATAAATTCAAGCGATGAGTATTCTCTTTATGATTAATCAAATAACTAAAGATGACAAAACGAAATTATTTGCAAATGTCTATTGTGCACTTGTCCTTTCCGTACCAAGCTTTTTTGTCAGATGTAAGCCTTGAAAAAAAAAAGTCTAATAAGTTTCTCCGTGTCTTAAACTGTTAATATACTCAGGGGGGGGGTGGGAATCCGAGGTATAATAACCGAGTATGATTTGGAGGTAGTTGATCAACTGAAGAACTAAATTGAAGTAGATTGACTGGATACAAGAATAAAATAAGATATGAGAATTGAAAAGATGAGATATTCCAACCTTCTTAAATGTCGAAAGGAAAAAAAGACTTTTGCGAAAAGTATCCAGTAGTAAATCTTAATTGTATGTATGGCTTTCTCTTGCAAAAAAAAAAATTATGTCTCTGCTAGCTTCCCTATATGCTTCTGCTTCCTGTTGTTCTACATGATGTTGCACTTACTTTCCCTTTATTCCCAGGCAGGCAAAACAGGCGTGCCTCTCCCGCTTTTACTACTAGATGGAAAAGATTATTTTATTTAATACATGACAGATAGTTGGCCTGCAGGAGTTGAGGGCACAAAGGGGCATATGCACCACCTCTGGACCGGAAGTGCAACCACCGATTGCGATATCGGTTTTAAAAAAGTCCAAAGGGTTCAATGTAGCCAATCACAAATTTATACACTTGCCACCCCACTGCCAATCACAATTTTTGGACAACTCAATTTATCTCTTTTCAGTTATTATTACCCAATAACTCATTAATTATCGGGGTAACTTACATGTAAAAAATTGGTCTGTTTCTAGATTACACTCATTTGCTTACTGACTCGCTACATGGCTCGCTCGCTACCCAACTAGTCCAATACTACTTACATGCATGCAGCTTTGTTAACAACTGTCTGTGCATCTTTGGGAGGATCTTCAAAATTATTCATCCAATTTAGAAGCAATAGGGGTTTCAGATAATTAAACTCTTATTGTTGGTAAGACACCCCATTGGTCGGAGACAGAAAGATATCTTTTGGTTAGGTAGATCAAAAGCTATTAAGTTTATATTGAGAATAGTTATTGCCTCATCTTCGTCTAAAGTTTGTAGACATTATAATATTTTTTGTTATATTTTGATTTACTAGATCTATGTCGTCTGTGAGAAAGAACAACAAATTCTGGAGTTTAAAGGAACTGTAAAAATATACAAGGCAGGCAGGCCATCTTTCCAAGCTTTTTTGGCTTAGGAAATTTTGATTTGATCTAAAAAAAAAGTATTGGCGAAATAGGTACCTTCCACGTTGCCTAGAATCGACACGTAAACAATAGCGAGTAACAAATCTTGGTTTTCAATATTGGCGTAGAGTAATTATTTAGTAGTAACTAGTTGATCGATAAGATAAAGCAAACAAAAACAAAATAGCAACATGTTTTCTCCTGTTGTCAACACATTTCTGTATGTCGATTTTGTTAATAGGTTTCTTTTTGGCTTTCTAGTATATACCTGGAATCAAATTATCAAACTGGAAAGGGTATAGAATTAGATACACTATACTACACCATATACAGTTTTACGCTCCAAAAAAAACCCCTACTAGTCTGGTCGAGTCGGAACTGATTAAGATCATTCGACTAAAAAATATAAATCAATTGTAAGTAAGTTCAATCAACTTATTTTAGGTATAAAAGAAAGGGTAACCTGCAGGAAGTAAAAAGAAGGACAGAAGAAGGACAGAGTAGGGTAAGCTAGCTCCAGTAAAGAAAAGATATTGTACAAGTTAATAATCAATTAGTCAAACACCAACCTCTCTCTCATATCTACAGGCATACATATGGCTGGCTATATGAATATGACCATTTTTTGTTAACTGGTCATGGATATATTGTTATCGCTTAAAATCATTCAATTCTAAGTCAATTCATTCTATGATCAATTTTTTTACCCTAATAAAAATTTCAATCTCTATCTTTTTAATCAAAGAATTAATTAGATGTGTGTGTCTATTTGAGGTTCGCAGAGGTGCAGCACAAAAAGAAAAGTGAAGTCAGGTGCATTCATTAGTAGGTTAGTTGGTTGGTAAGTAGAGTGAAAACAGGCTCTTTCAAAAATATATAACTGGTTGGTTCTATCGTCAACTTTTCTTGTTTTATTTCTGATTGTTAATAGTTAATGGGCATCATCAAGAAGAAAAGAAAAAAAACCACAGGGACGGACACAAAATCAGTGAAAAAAAAAAATTTACTTTTTTTTGAACAGAAATAAGAAAAAATAAAGCAAGTCGGTCCTCCCCCTTGAAAAATACGGAAACAATAGATTAAAAAAAAGCATGGCATTGTACGAAGATTTAGCTAGTGCTTGTTGTCTTTTAGTCAAATGTATTTGAAGAAATAGATGACAATATTCATCTTGCAACAAGCCATTAGAGAGATATCTGTTGATGTGCATTCGTGAAACTAACAGAACATGATAAAATATATTCAATGGAAAGAGAGAAGAGTCTGTATTATATAATTAAATTGACCAGATAAAAAAAATCCAAAAAAAAAATGTTTTGATTAAATAAAATGATAATTCGTTTAATTTTATTAATCTTTTTAATCTGATCATATCAATTTGATCAACATCAATTCAATTAACTTTTAATCAATTTGATCAAGGTGCATAATTTTAGCAGAAAAAAAAAAACAAAGGGCATAATAATAAAAAATTTAAAAAGGGCGCAGGAAAGCCGATTATGAAAAAATTCACCCAAAAAAGAAGAAAAATTGAAAAAAAAGTTGAAATTATCAGATAGATCAGTTAAACAGGAATAGGAATAAGCTAGCTTTTACATTAAACCCTTCTACCCGCGGGAAAAAAAAAAAATTTACTATATTTCGACGATTCTACGGTATTTTAATTGGACTGAACAATCATTTGTCTCAAATAGAGTTCTGTAATTATTTATAGTATCTGATTTATTAGATTCTCTCACTTCAATCAAATTTTTATTAGACCCTTGATTCAATTATTTTGACTTTAAACACTGTTCTTGAAGTTGTGTCTGTTTTTCTGTTGGTTCTGAATCTTGTTTAATTTGATGACGATATTATAACCCACATATACAACGGAGCTGAAAACAGATTACAATCCTATAGTTATCAATATGTTATTTGTCTAAAAAAAGAGATAACCGCTCTTGCCAAAAAATATCTGAAAGCCATACTTGATGAGTTATTCTCTATTATTGATTTATTTAAAATCAAAAATTGCCGTCGGCTAAATTACCTATCATGTATATAACCCAAATTCAAGCAGATCAAATCATTTTGATTATGTTTTCAACGAACTCCTGGATGGATTTCTTTGTGAAGGGATTTAATTTAGTCTGACACATATTTCCCTCCTACCGGTTTAATGAATCATCAAGAACAGCTCTCTAGAAGTATCAGATGAAATTCAGCTACAAAATCAGTTTTAAGCATTGTGACCCTATACTAGCTCAATCGTTTTGCTAAATCACTAAAAGGTTTGTACATCAGAAATTGATAGAGGAAAAAATAGGGATCTCGACATAAGGATGTTGTATTAATTTATTAATTCTTTCTGTCTGTAAATCTGTTGTAGTCAGCTCACGACAACAGCCTCTTAATTATTAGAAGTTAGAATTTTTCCCACCTTTGACAACTAATCTTTATTCAAATGCAAGCTGCTTAAAAAAAATAGTTATAGATAGATATCATATCCTAATTGTAAATGAGATCAGATTAAAAAAAAAATAACAACTGGGGCGGTGGAAGAAGCTTTTGCCTTGTCGTATTTAAAATTTGGTTCTGTGTCACAAATTCGGGTCTTCTCCGATGACTGACTTTTCAATGTTTTATCAGATAAATCATGCTTATAGATCGAAGGAGATCTTACTTAAAAAAACAATTAATTAATTACCTATAATATATATTTGTGGCGAGTACCAAAGCTTAGCCAAGATATCGATCGAGACATACATCCATCACCCACAAAATAGCTGGACCTACAATAGTAAAGATGAGTCCTATTAGTAACAGATGAACAATCCAGCAGAAAGGAGTTTTTTAATTCGAAATTGCCCTTGTAATAAAGGACATGACATGATATGACGGTTCGCCCTTTTACAAAATTAGTGTCTTTTTCACTGACAAAAAAAAAAAAAAAAAAAACTTTCCCGCTAGTGAGATAATTATTAATTAATTACTTACGAAAGATGACAATTAATTCCGGGGGATATCTTGTTTTCCGGTGGGACTACGGTGGGAAACCGAGGTATTAGCTAACTAACTAACTAACTAACTACCTAGTAGGAAAAAAAACCAGAAATAATGTACATTCATTGACTCGCTGGGTACCCGCCTCGCATCCGTCTCTTCTGGTGGTCGGGGAAAGAAATCAAGTGACATGAACAGATTTCAAACTCTATCTTTATCTCATTGGATATAATCAAGTTTTCATCCGATAACTTACATGAAAGTGAAAATAAAACTCTTTATTAACAATAAATTGACAAGATGGAAAACAATTAGTCTGTTCAAAGCACCATCTTCAAACCGAAACTTTTCTTCTCTTTGGGTTAATTATTTTCAAATATCATAATAAAGATGGGGTTATAAATCTCATTTGATACAAAACATAATAGATGGTGGATGAAATTCGGAGAGGAAACTAATTTTGTACCACATTGATATATCTATTACGATAGAAAGATCTAGATATAGATAGAGCTAAAATCTGTTTCTATACGAATAATTTGTGTTTTTGCGAACAGTTGAATTTTTCTCCCTTTAATCAGATGATATCTGGTTGTTAAATTGATAAATTCCTGTGATGTATAATTATCTAATATAACATTATTGCTGCTGCTGCTGTTTTTGAGATGATAGAATTTTGACACTTTCCACACCAAAAAGGTCATGTCAAAGAGAGAGACGAAGAAATGAGAAAAGAAAGAATAATGTAAATAGGTTCTTTGGAGAGAGCCGATATTGTTTTTCCCAGCTAGAATTGTATATCCAGTCATCGAAGCCCAAAGGAGATGTAAAAATCTTCTAGTCTATTGTGATAGTGTTTTTATTTAGGATTAGGTTTAAAACGATATTTATATAAATAGTATTGCTGCAAATCTTCCATATCATACCATGGTTCCTGGAATGGTATAATTTGATTGAATCTTTTCTTGGCAGAGAAAAACTTTATTGTTATTCTAATTGATTGATTGATCGATCGATAAATAAATAGATAGATAACTTTAATTGTTCTGGTGTGTGTGTGTGTGTGTGTGTGTTTTTTTTTTTTCTTCAGCCGTAAGGGCTTAGGGTTTGAGTAAGTAAATTAAAGGTTAGAGGGTTCTTTTTTGTATTTTTTTGTGGATTAAAGTATGGTGTTATAATTTAAAGCAGAAGAGACATTTAAAACTGTTCGGGCCTTCTTGTCAGATTTATTAAATTGTTTGTCTAAAAGTAATGTTGATTAATAAAGTCAAATCTGTAGTTACAATGGAAGAGGATGAAAAATAGAAAATTGAAAAATATATAATTTATTTCATGGTATGATATACTACCCAATCAATCAGATTTAGAGATAAATTTTAATGATATATAGTAAAAGTATCAATCTAGAGTAGAGCATTAGATGATATAATAATTGCTATATGTATCTATCTATCTATATATATATATACAACAAACAGTTCCATGGATCCACCCCACACTATAATAGTTAGTTAAAACAGAAGAATACAGGGGAAATAATAGCCGATATATTTTATTTATTAAGAGAAAAAAACTTTTTTTATTATTGATTTATTAATTTATTAATTAGGGTGGAGTAAAAGGAAAAGGAAAAAAAAAAAAAGTTGGTTGACTTTACTTCTGTTTGGGAATGATGTTTATTTTTTTTTTTAAACTTGTCATTTAAATTTCATCTATCTTGTACACCTAGACATCTATATATCATTTTGGAGATATATATATATATATATATGATTGAATTTTAATGTTGTCAGTGACATCTCACACTATAATAAAAATATAAAATAAAATAATAATGAGCAGATTAATACGGCAACTCACTCAAATTAGGTATCAATCCTCGTCATCTTTTTATAAAAGGTCAACACTGCCAGCAGGTATACCTTTTACCAAAATTTTGACAAACTCATTCCCCTTACCTATACAGGAGTCCTTTAAAGATTACTGGCGTCGTGGGGATATTGATCATTTCCAAAAACAAGTTCTGTCCAATCTACCATTTTATCCAACCCCTGATCTGACAAGGCGAGCAGATTTTGTACAGACCGTTATCGACGAGGAAGGTAATTACATAAATGAATTTTATATAAGTCCCAATGATGATTCAATTTCCCCCGAAGATTGCAATCATCTTGTTCTAGTTCATGGATATGGTGCCGGATTAGGTTTTTACTTGAGAAATTTCGATAAAATAAGCCAATTTGGTTGTGGTGAAATATCATCATCCAATCAAAAAAAATGGTGCATTCATGCTATAGATTTATTAGGTTATGGCGGCTCTTCAAGACCTAAATTCCCTGAACATTGGAAAGACTTAACCAAATTGGAAAGTTGGTTCACCGAATCACTCAAGACATGGTTTGAGAAAAGGGGATTATCACATGATTCCACCTTGGTGCTGGCCCATTCTTTAGGTGGATATATTCTGGCACGTACCAATATGAAACATCCAGATCTCTTTCGAAAATTAGTTTTAATCTCCCCACTGCTGATCTCGATGCCCCAAAACCCACCTGTGATTCCACAATGGTTCAAGATCTTATGGGAACAAAATATCAGCCCATTTAGTTTGGTACGTTATTCCGGTCCACTAGGATCTTTCTTTGTCAGTGGATGGAGTTCACGTCGGTTTAGTAAATTGACTCAACTAGAAGAAAGTCTGCTCCATAAATATGCATATTCAATATTTAACGCTCGTGGTTCAGGTGAATATATTTTAAACTTTGTGTTGGCCCCAGGTGGTGTTCCTCGTGTACCATTGATTGATAAGATCCATGAAATTAATTGTGATTTGGTTTGGTTGTATGGAGAAGATGATTGGATGGATGCCGATGGTGGTAAACGAGCCAGTGATATCGTCAACAAAAGAACCTCTTACAAGAGTGATTATAAAATAATCGATAAATCTGGTCATCATATCTATTTAGATAACTATGAACTGTTCAATAATACAATTATTGAGCAGATGGAATCATTTGCTACTGATT
>JAJLSQ010000007.1:23542-144002 GCA_030567715.1 Nakazawaea wyomingensis
AATAAAAATAAAATAAAAAATAAAAACTATACAGCAGTAAAAGAAGTAACAACAAATAATAAATACTGTATATACTAATAATAGGATTTAACAACCTCACTATTACCCAAAATTTCTCTCGTTGGCTTCTTAAAACTCTTCTTGTTGACCATGGCAACATCATCCTCCAACGCAATAATCACCTTCTTATCATCACCAAATTTGAAATTATCCGTGATGACATTATTCAGATACTTCTTGATCAAATAACTCTTATCATTTCTCAATATTTTTTTCAACGACCATGTCACCACATAAGGTCCTGATGAAGTCACAATAGTCTGTTCCTTACTGTTAGGATCAATATTGAAATACAGCTTTGAAAAAGATAAAGGAGATTTCTCAGCAACCATGTGCGCTATATGTTCTGGAGTCAACGTAATCCTCTTTGGTCTAGGCTTGACATCTTTACCAAATGATCTATGGAATCCAGACTCTCCCAGGTATTTACCTTCCTTGATCTGAGTATCAATCAACAATAAATGAGTCTTACATGTGACTAACAACCAACGACCATCTCTGGAGACATCCATGGCTATGACTGGCTCCCCTAATTCTGGTAATTGCGTCTTGGCATTCAATCCTAATTTATCATACAACCTGATATCACCTTTATTACTGGCCACAGCCAAGTATCCAGAATCAGTGGTGGCTATAGAGCTGAAATCACTCTTTGTTGCATAACTTTTGTACTCATTTTCCACCAACTTATTACCCAGCAATCTTGGATCAATCTTGAACAATCCTTGACTGGAGACACCAACAAAAGTTTGCTCTCCAGTAAGTTGTCCTAATTTCTTAGTTGGATTGAAATCAACAACGTCCAATCCTTCCTTAACATAATAATCATCTACAATTTGACCTCTTTCAAGATCCATTCTGTACAAGTGTTCCTTATTATGAGGATCTGCCAAAATCATCGAACTGTCCTCCATATGTAACATCATCTTTGATGGATGAAATGTTCTACTAGAATTTGGTGTCTTGATGTTTTTGATTGCAACTTGAAATTTCAAATCATCATCTTCATCTTTGAATACCCCTAATGTATCACCACGTGAAACAAAAGCATTGTTGTTCTTGTAACCAACAGTCAAATGACTATTTACACTTTTATTTGATTTAACATATTTTCTTTGCAGGGTGACACTTTCATCAGCGTCTGAATCATCATCATCATCATTATTCGACTTACCGAATCGCAAGTTAGATCTTCGACTAACATCTTCATCCTCTGAATCAGACTCAGATTCAGACTCAGATTCGTCATCTTTTTCCATAATCAAGTCTTCTTCATCATTCAATATGTAATCTTTTTCACCATCTTTAACTTTGAGCCATTGAATCTTGTTCATTGATTCCCACAATGAGATTTTAAAACACTCTTGAAACACATTTAATGAATCGAAATCATCAAATTTCAAGAGATACGACTTTCTGTCTCCCATGGAATTGAAAATGAAACTGGTGGTATCAAAATCAAAAACTGGATTCATAGATTCGGAAAGTATCATGTGAATAGGTTTTTTTTTTGTATTAATGAATAAAATGTATTGAAAATTTCCCTGTTTCAAAATCTTTGTGTCGGGATTCTTATCATATAATTTGAATTTTAACTCATTTGAATCGAACATGTAAAGACCAGGTTTGCCTTGATAAATAACGTCACCTTTGATTGTTACTGGTTCACCGTTACTTCCATCACTGGCATCATGAAAATCTTCGTCTGAACTGTCATCATCCTCTCCATCAGCATCAACCTCCTCTTTTAGTTGCATCTTTTTGTCAAACTGTTTGTATAAGTAATCTTCATCATACTGCGTTTGGGCAAACTCACTTATCAATTGTTTATCTGAAACTCGGGAGGAGTCTTCACGGTATTTTCTTTCATATTCACATCTGTAGATAGTGTTCATAAAAAGTTCAAGAGTTGTTGATTTGACAAATTTGGGATCAACAATCAACAAAAATCTATCCCCCATATCTCCACTTATCTCTCTCCATGAAATGGAGACTCCATTTTCTGTTGTTTTTGCCTCCCTTTTAAAACTCAAAGATTCATCAATCAAAAATTCCCATTCATCCTTCAACAGATTGTCAAAAGATGAAGCATCATCTTCTTCAAAATCATCATCGTTATCGAGTTCATCTTCTTGATACAGTTTCTGAATGATTAGTTGATAATTGAACGGGACTGCTGTCTTTCTTATTGAGGCGACACAATCATTACAGATGCATTCTAGTTCTCCCTTAGGAGAGCTAGGAGATCTTTTCAAAAACAATTGCAGAGAAGAAATAGTGACCAACTCGTTCATATCTGTAGGTGACAGTGGACTAGACGTGTCCAATATCTTTTTGATGAGATTCATAACAGATGAGTTGAATTGATAAGGACTGAATAGCTATTGGTCGTGTGTGTGTGTGTATGTGCAAGTTTTGATTCAATAATCGTGATTTTTTTTCTGGATTGTAAACAAAAGACTTCCCCTTCCATATCTGGATAAATAGGAACTGGTTGCACGACTATTAGCAGAAGCAAAAAGATGGAAAGAAAAAAAATTAGGAGAGAGCAATTCAATAGAAGAGATGAGATAGATAGATACAGCTAGCTAGCTACAAAAGATGAGTTCCCAAATGATAGCATGTCTGAAAAGATGGCTTCACTCAAGTGCTATGCTTAGACAACGAAAGACAACGTGGCAACTTCCGGAGATCAAACTTTCTTCTGAAGCATTAGAACAACAAACCAACACAAGAAAATTAAAATTTGCCTCATTGAACGATGGTCCATCAATACCCAAGAACTGGAGATCAATAAAGGGTCTCCCCGAATGGAAAAGAAACAAATTTGCCTTGAAAGAGAAATTTGGTGAAGAAGGTTGGAATCCCAAGAAGAAATTATCAAGACAAGTCATTGATCAGATCAAAGCCATAAATAATGATCATCCAGAGATAAATGCCAAAGTGCTAGCGGAACAGTTTAACATGTCTCCAGAGGCAATGAGAAGGATTTTAAAATCTTCGTTTAAACCATCACTGGAAGAAAATGATAAGATATCGGATAGGTGGAAAAGAAGAGGTGAACGTCATTTGAAAAATAAGTTAATCCATCAAATAACGGATCAGTTTGTTGAAGAAAAGAAAGAGTTGGTTGAAGCATCTCATAGTCAGATAATCGACTTGCCATCTGTTGAAGAATTTCATAAGGAAGCTGCAAAAAGATTAACGGGTAAAGAAGAAATTTTAAATCCATGAAATAGTTTTAGTTAGTTAGTTAGTTAGTTATACAGGTATATGACAACAACTAGTAGTTTTTCAATGCATGTGCTCTCATCTGTTTGACTTCATTTTTCATGTCAACTATAATGTTGCTATTCGACTTGCCAGCTCTCCCACTACGTTGAAAGAATTCGTAACCCTTGATATTTTTTCTGAATATATTCTCATTCACTAAATCCAAGTAAGTTTGCAACTGTTTTAATTGGAACAACAATGGTTGCATCTCACTAACCTTGTATGCCATTATGTTATCATTTTCTTTTGTAGAATTGTCTTCATCTTCCAGTTGATAATTATTCACGTTCAACTTCAACATACCATCTCTCAATTTCTCCAACTTAGAATTCAAGTTATCAGGTTTGATATCTTTAGATACTTCATCTTCAAATCTGACAAACTTCAAAGTACTCTCTTCCTTCTCTTTCGATTCGGTTTGCACAGATGCATCGGAGTAATACTTATCACCATACTTCACAACCAAATTAGGAACCTGCCTTAATCGTGCTGCTATTTTGGAATAAATGCCGTCTCTCAATCTTCTATTCACATATTGCAATATCTCTAACCTTCGTTCATATTGTATGTCTAATAATGGAGATATCAAAAATATCAGAAGGGCATATATTACCGCCATGCACATCCCAGATCCATAAAATAATCGTATCAAGTAGATGAGAGTTTTAGGTCTTGTTCTACCATAAGGCACATCTTCAGGGAATGCTATAATTGCAACAGGTTGGATACTCATTGCTTCCCTTAATATGTATACCAATACAATTCTTCTTTGATATTGATTTTGATTTTTTTTTTTTTTTTTTTGATTTTTTTTGATTTTGTACATTAGGGGGGGCGGAAGCTTATCTCAAAAGGGAAGCGTCTTGTCCCTTAAACATGCAAAGGGAGAGCAAAATAACGGATCTTTTTTAAAAACACCTATACCTACTTATCTGCAATCTTCTCATTCTTCTTCTTCTTTTTTCTTGGAATTGTTTTTGTGAATTTTTGGAATCACAGTATTAATTCTTATTAAAGTGATATATATATATTTTATTCTTTCCAGTTTCTTTATATATTAAAGTAAGGGCAACGGCAATACGTATACGTTAATTACTCATCCTACACAGATTATCATTCAATTATTGAGCACAATATAAAATGAATTGAAGCAACAATGATAGAAGACCGATCATTTCAAAAATAATGAGACGGCTATACAGCATGAAAAATCTACAAATACACAATTTAAAAAAAAAGACTGTTAGAGCAGAACAAAATATTGATGCACCATTAAAGTTATCTCTTTGATTTCTTTCTAGATATTGCTGGACTAGGAACAGAGGAGACTAATGATTTTGGGGAAATTGCCGTACTCTTTCTAGATCCGTTACCAGAAGTTGAATTGCCACTATCGGAATCATGACTTATTCTTCTTCTCTTTGTCAAGGTTGATTGTGAGATATCAAGTTTTGGAGTTTTAGGATTGATGAGCACATCATTCTTCGAACCATTATCATTCAATGAAGTACCAGAATCTTTACTGGTCAGCTGATTTTTCCCCTTACCAAGTGTTCCTTTCAGTGGTGAAGTCTTCTGTAAACTCTTGGGAGAAGGAGAATCATCAACCACTTTGCTTGTAGGGGAGACATCTTGATTCAGCAGATGCAGGTACGCTTGCAGCAGCAGCAGCTGTTGTTGTTGCATCTTTTTCATCTTCATCAGGTGATTAGCATTAGCCGTGTGTTGTGTAGCAAAGCTGGTCAATGCTTCAAGGGGACCGGAAAACTCTTGTGTAGTTGAATAGAGCATCAACGATTTCAATTGTGACATGACATCACTAACTTGCATGACTCGCATCACATTTTCATGTAACCCAAACTGAGACATACTAGTGAATACATCAAAATTTTGCTTCAAAGATTCGGAACTTTCAAATGGTTTCTTTTCCTTGAAGTCTACACTATTAAAAATTTTCTCAATAGAGGGCCAATCTATCCCAACTGTGAAATGATGAGTTTGAAAATCAAACCAGTCAATTTTGAGTTGTTGATTAAACATTACCCTCAGGGTTCCATATATTGTCAAATATGAATCATCACTATGCCAATGTCTTAACGAAGTTCTTGAACTTTCTAAGTAAGCAGTTCCATTCGGAAGAACTTGAATCTTTATCGCATTGGGGACAAATTCAAACCTCCTAACACCACTTTGTATTATCGAGTAATAAAATCTCGGAATTAATGGAGCACTGAGCTCAAATAATTTTGTATCATTTCCACTTCTGACAGTATATCGAAATAACCCAGTCTCACTAAAATATTCCTCAGTGATTCTTTTCCAGTATCTAATATCACTTTCGGCTTTAATCCCACTCAATTCGCAATATTCCATAAATTTCATTATGGCAAAATTGGATATTTGTTTCCTCAAATTGATCGTAGGATTAGCCAGAGTAGGCAACTGAGGAACAGCCATATGATTTTGATGAAATTGCAGAGGTTGAGGCTGAGGCTGAGATTGGCCCAGCTGTACAGGAACAGGTTGAGGAAATTGGTGCTGAGACCTTGGTAAAGTGACACCCTGTGCCAGTGGAGGAATTTTTTGTTGAAAAGGCATTTGTGATACGGATGCATTCCTCGAGTTACCAGTGCTCGAAGGCAGCGGTATCCCTGCTGCAGTCTTTTGTTGCTGGACCGATGGTTGAGGAGATGGAACCAGGTGAACTCTGCTATTAGGAATTGAAATGTTCTGCATCACAGTAGGCTGACCATTAGTCTCATTGCGAGCAGCCGGTATAAACGTAGTCTCTTGATTATAAGGATGCTGAATCTGTTGAGAAGGTTGAGAGACAGACACCATCTGTTGCGGCTGAGATTGCGGTTGTTGTCTTAATTGAACACCGTTAAACTGAGCAGGGAACATAGGCTGTTGAGGTCCATGTTGTTGTTGAGGTCCATGTTGTTGTTGTTGTTGTTGTTGTTGTTGTTGTTGTTGTTGTTGTTGCTGTTGTTGTTGTTGTTGTTGTTGGTGTTGTTGTTGTTGTTGGTGTTGTTGTTGTTGTTGTTGTTGGTGTTGGTGTTGTTGTTGTTGTTGTTGTTGTTGTTGTTGTTGTTGTTGTTGTTGTGGTGTATGTTGTTGTTGCTGCTGCTGTTGTTGTTGTTGTTGCTGCAGCTGCTGGTGTTGAGCATGTTGTTGCTGAGGGGTCTGATGTTGCTGCTGAGCTTGCTGAGGATTGTTCAACTGTTGCTGCCTTAGTTGTTGGGAATGCAGTTGCTGCTGCAGTTGATGTTGTTGAAACATTTGCTGTTGTTGTTGCAAGTTCATAGTGGGCCCGCCACCATTGGGATTTACTCCACTACCGTTCATTCCCATCATTAAGTGGGGATTAATCACATTGGGATTCATACCATTATTAAGGTTCAACATGGCCATATTCTGAGGAGTCAAGCCATTAATCATAATTGAGTTATTTTGGATATCGTTAGCCGTCCCATTATTAGGAATTTGGTTCATTTTTCTTTTTTAACCGATAATCCTAATTCGGAGAGTATAATAAGATTTCAAGTGTGAGTTTTGGCGATCAAATCCACAAGTACTTCATAATTGATTTGTGTTCAGACTTCTGATTGATAAAAAATTATACCTTTTTCAAAATTGCTTGGAATTTATTGCAACTTTGGGTCAATTCCAAGATTTAAAAATTAAGCTGTGCAGAATATGGGAATGAATCGACTATGATCTCTTCAATTAAAGAAGACTATTGGATGTGAATATAGCTAATGAATGTAATAATTTTTTTTTTCTTGAACTAATGAAATGGTTTGATCAAGACGAAATTGTAAAATTAAGATTATTCTTGTATCAGCGATATGGTATCTCTCTCTTTGAGTTAAAAAAAAAAAAAAAATCCAATTTCCGCTACACACAGACAGAGACAGAAAGAGAGAGGAGAGAAAATAATATTAAATCTTTTTTTTTGGCTTACAAACACTCCGTGTATTCATTTATCATCATAAAAAATTGCATCACATAACTAAAATACAAATCAATGAAACTAGACTTCGAACGCTTCTGGTATAGATAGGGTAACCTTATCTCTTGTCGCCACGTATCGAAGTAACAGCTTATGAACTAATACCGGTCGACGAGGAGCCTCTAATGTCAGTGGATCTTCGTCATTAAGTGACTTTATATCTCTAACCTTATTTGCTCTTTTTTTCAATAATTTATTCAAAGTATCTTGCTTCTCTTCCTCTAATTTCTTCTCTGTGAAATTTCTTCTCTTTCTAGCTGTCTCTGCTTTTCGAAGTTGCAATTCTTCCTCGGTGAACACTTTCCTCTTTGAAGGTTCATTAGATAGTTGCAAAAGTCCATTTTCATATGAATCAACATTGTACTTACTTGAAGTGACCTCTTTGTCTAAAACCTTGCTCCTCTGTCTTTCCGTCATTCTTGATATATCTTTGGTTGGTCCAGTATTCATTTCCCATTCTTCTTCATCTGTTAATAACAAATCTTGATCCAATCCTGTAGTTGAGTCATTATTTTCCGAATTCTTCTCGTCCTCTTCTTCCTCAGCCAGTAACTTACGCATTCTTGACCGTTTTGAGGTGGGTAGTACCTCATCAAAATCCTCATCTTGATGTTTTTTGCCCTTATTCTTTTTCGAAGGTGTCGATTTTACTGTCAACTTGACTGGTTTTTCCAATTTTTTAGACAGCAGTCTCTTGTTGTTGACGGGTTTGAATTCATCCTCTTCATCGTCATCATCATCTTCGGCGTATAGTTCATCTTCTTCATATGCCTTCGGCTCGAAATCAAACTCTTCTTCGTCATCAGGATCATGCACTGCCATATTCACATTATCTTCCTCATCATCTTCATAATCTTCAACTTCACTGATCAATTGATTCTCTTCATCTAATTTTTTTGATCTATATGTTAGTCGTTTAGGTCATTCCATCTAAATATACAGGTAGCAACATACCTCCACTGAAACCTGGTTCGTTGGAAACATCAGACAACTCAGAGTCATCAAAATCACTCATTATCCGTTATATTTCAGTTTTCCCTAAAGGTATGATATGATATGATATGATATGATATCTCTCAATCTATCTATCTATCTATCTATTAGTTTCCATTTCATATAGAAATCACTTCTTTCTTTTATTTTACCCGGACGATTAATTGTCCACACCAATCTTGAAGTTGAAATCTGTCGTGTATATTGATCCCAAATCAATTCTCGAGATAAATGGCAAAATTAGCGAAAAAAAAGTTGTAAACAAAACAACGGTTCAATAAAACATTAATCATATTGACACGGTCAGCAGGCGACAGATTGATATATATAAGATAGCCTTTGATTGATCACATTTTATTCAGAATGTCCCACCAAGATAGAGAAGGTTTGGAAAATCAGTACGATATCAATTTGGTGAATGCCGAAATTGCTCAGATTCAAAGAGAACAGGCTGAGGCCGAGGAAGCAGCTGCAGCAGCTGCCGCTGCCGCTGCGGTTGTAGCTGACGCTCATCATCATCATCATCATGGGGAAATGGGTGATGGAAACACAGATGATTATTTGAATACTAGTATTCAAGGAGAAGAAGAACATGTTGTTGAGCCACCAAAAAAGAGAAAGAGAAAAATTTATCAGACTGAAGATGGTATCAAAAAATGTTCAAGATGTCGTGTGAAGAGGGTAGATGAACCCAGGGAAATATTGGAGAAATATGCTACATGTCTTAATTGTAGGACCAAGAGGAAAATCGACAGTAGGAAACATCAAGAAGAATCTGAATACCAACTACCTTCTGCGGAATCAACGGCCGATGCGTTGACTGCTGCTATGAATGCAACTAGAAACGATGGTGTAAGTTTGAAAACAAAGCTTGAAGATGCACAAATACAATCCAGAAAGAAACCAAAGAAGTCACCAAAACAATCCCCTGCACAAGAAAATTATTTTAAGGAAGTGGCAAGAAGGCTGAAAATGAAAGACTATGCAAATTTGCCTAATTTATATACCCACTATGGGGATTTTGTTGATAGAATTAGGCTCAACTGCGAACATGATTTGTTTGATCATCATTTCAGAGGGTATTCAGATGAATCTTTTCTCCCCAGATATAAATTGGAGGAGGTAGATGCAGATACATTTCAATATGTATCAAGAAAAATTATCAGTTTGTACATTCAACCATTGATGGATGTTACAGGATATAGGTTTCCTGTAAGAGATTATCATAAAGGAGGATCAAAATCGAAAAAAGTGACTTTTATGTTTATTTGTTCACAGGACAAAACAAAACAAAGAAAATCAAGGTCCACAGATCAGAGAAAGATTGCTAATAGGTTGAAAGTCAATGAGTGTGATTCTAAGATCAACTTGAATTATGACTTGTGCACTGGGTTTTTGCAAATAAATTTCAACCACAAAGCCCATCATCCTTATATGTGGAAAGCTGAGTCCATACAATTGCATAAAAATTCAGGCCAATATATGGAAGATGTTGACACGGTAGAATATCGACACCCACGACACGAAGAGAATGAAGACAATTCAGATGTAATGCATCATCATCCTGACAATGATTCTGCCGGTGACTTGGATCATCATCAACAACATAATGGTCATCAACATCATGAGCACAATCGTGATGTCGATACTGATAATATTGATTTGAATCTAATAGATTCAATTCCAGCATCATCAATGCAGTACCTTACTAGCGTGGAAGAAGATGTTGCCGCTGTTGTAAATGCTCAGCGAGAAAGAGACCAGGAAAGGCAAGCTGAATTGGATAGACAAGCTGTAGAAGATGCCGCAAATCAATTCTTACAAGCTCAAGCTAGGCAGTTGAAAGAGGATCAAGCCAATCAAGACCAACTAGACCAAAATGATCTAGGACAAGATGAAGGAGTTGAAATTGATGAAAATGGTAAAACTCATTTAAATGTTGATAATATTGATCAAGAGTTGTTAAATATGGGATAATTCAACCTCTATAAGAGAATTTTATCATTCAATTGGGGAAGAAGTAAAATTCATCCAATGATGAAGCCAAAAAAAATGTAGGGGTTACTTAGGTTGAGATCGATGGATCAATGTTAATTAGTAAATAGTGAATTAAAAAAAAATATTCAAAATTATTTAAAAAAAAAAAACGAACTAAAAAGAAAATTGTCTCTGTGTGATGGATGGATGGTATATCATGATTCGCTAATATTAATCAATGCTCTTTAAAAACTCTCGTCTATGTTTACATCTTCTAATATTGTGCAACTTGACCATTTGATCGAATTCTTCCTTTCGAGTTTCACCAAAGTCACGAATAATATCATCATCCTCAGGTCTAAATATTCCAGGGACTCCTGCTGGTGGAGTCTCACCAGTTTCCAAGTAATGTTGAAAGTATTCTGTAAATTTCACAACATCTCCAGAAACGGCAACCAAAGCATTTTCGGTCAATATTCTTGAAATACCAAGCTTATTTTGTAAAGTTTCCCACAAATCTTCGGCATCTTCACAGTTACGAGAAATCTCCAGAATTTTATCCAAAAACTCAGACCTTTTCATAGAGGATAATATTTCTTCGTCGATAAGTTCCTCACCATCCTTTTTATTAATTTGAGAGGATGTTTGTACTGCCGCAGCCTCATCGTGAGCCATAAGTTCATCTGAAATCATTTCATTGATGAATGGTTGAGGCTCTATTGCAGGTTGAAACTCGTTCTGAACTTCTGGGGTGATATTTTCAACTGCGAAAGAATTGGAATCTAATAATTCCGCTTCTGGTTCAATTGAGTTATGAGAATCAGCTATCTTATCATCATTTTGCTTCAGTTCCGGTAATTTCAGTTCATATACCTTACTCTTTGATTTTTTTTCTGAAGAGTTCTTTGACTCAGTTTGAGGTGGGTTTTTTCTCTTTCTTACAGGGGTATTCATCAATGCCAATTCTCTCTCTCTGAGTTCAGGAGAACTTATTGGAGTTAGATTTAAAACCAGTTTCTTTGAAGGCATTCCTCCAACCGTCTCTTCATTGGGTTCAGGCGCATTATTATTATTATTATTATTGTTGTTGTTGTTGTTGTTGTTATTATTATTATTATTCTCAGTAATTTGGAATGAAGTATCTGTTGGAATTGTAGAATTACCCTGCTGTATTGAAGGATCGATTTCACCAATACTTTCAGGGAAGGGTGATCCTTGTGGGGAAAGAAATACATCGTTATCACCATCACTATCGTCTTCATCCGGTGAAACAAATAAAGGCACCTCTTCATTTCGTTGTTCAATCATTTCCTTGTACAGTGCAAATCGGGAATCACACTCAGTACCAACCAGGTCATTGAACAAATTTAGAGTCAGTGGAGACTCATGCATTATTATAGATTGTTCGTAATATTTTTTGTATTTCAAAATACCCTTTGGTACGGCAAACTTTCTATATCTATCTCTCCAAGATTGCGAAGAATGAGAAGGATATTTATTTGCCAAAAAACTGAAAAAGTTTTTGATATTGTAAGTGACAACAGAAACTTGATCTTTATGATCTCCATGTGGACCAAGTATCTGCAAGGATAAATACTTACATAGTAAGTAGTCGTCTTTTGCTGTATAAGCAGATTTCAAACCTCTTTGAGATCCCGATTTGTCAACGATATAATTTCCGTTGGCATCTTTTATTAGCCTACCATCGCTTTGGACTTTGTAATAAAAAGGAACTTCATTTTTAAGTTTACTTCTAAATCTTGACCGAATCGATGCCACTGTATGGTTTTTCATCTTTTGTTGAACTGCCGCGAAAAAATACTTTGAATCAACTGTAAGTGCATTCTTTTGTGCCAATGAGATAATCAAAGCATCTTCTTGTGGAGAAAACAGACGTTTGGATGCATTTTTAGTGATTGGAGAAACATTATGGGTATACTCCTCCAATTGTATAGGTTGTTGTCCACTTATTCGAGACGCGTTTATTGTAGAAGGTTGAATGGAGTCTTCTTGATATTGGAAATCTTCAAGTCTCAATGTAGCACCTTGTTCAATTGATTTATAGATGAATTCGGGTTTGTAGAAATGTTTTACAGAACCTCTCAAGTGTTCAACATGTGATAATGACGACAGGATTGGAATGAAAGAATTGACGTAGTCTGGACCCTTAGCCATATCTTCTGGAGTAATCTCATTATATACTTCTCCTCCATTTTCATCAATAAAAGTTGTCAATCTTGTTAAATCAGGCTCATCATGAGTGATAAGGAACTTGTACGGTTGATGTTTATCATTGATAAATAACCTACCACCATGTTAGTAAACAAAACAAAACAATTCATTATTCGGCAAAAAAAAAAAATTGTGACTTACATCTCTGTTGGAATGGTATCTGGCGTTCCCATTCCAGCAGCCTGTGGTTCCTCAGGGAATTCCCCAAATTCACTCATTTTGTTAAAATTTATTTTTGAATGATGTTTCTTTTATGAAGTAGCCCCTTTTTTGCTTAAATTTAGAACAAAGGTGGTGTTAAGTTGTTTATATTTATTTTATTTTATTTTATTTTGACATATTTTATTGCTGCTGAATTTCTCTCCTTTCTTTTCGTATACGAAAATTGATATTATTAAATTTTGTTCTATTACGCACGATCATATGAGATAGATAATAAAAAGTTAAAATTGATACAAACAGAAGAGGAATAACAATATTATTAAACACATTACAAAACTAAAAATAAAATCACACACACAAAAAAACCCAACCAGCCAAAATATATAACACAAAAAAATTTACAGAAATTCAATCACCTTTATGACCCTCCGGTCTTGGAGATTCCTTCTGTATGACCATCTTAGTACTAACCAATTCACGTAATTCATCACTCACAGGACTTTCTTCAACAACTTCCCCGTTGGCCTGTTTTACTCTCCTCTCCCTATCTATGATATCAACCATCTTTTTGAACCTCAAGAACAAAAGTTCAGCCCTCACTAAAATATCATCCAAATCGATCGTCATTGAAAGATCGTTAAAGTATTTCAACACTTGATCAAATTGAACCAAATGTTTCATAATTATCTTCTCATGTTTGGATAGAAGGGCCAAACAAATAAATAACTGGAATTGAGATGAGTGATAGTCAGTCAACAAGATTTCCCATAACTTCAAAACATCGTGATACTCAAGCTCTCTTTTAAACCACACCAACAACATCCTGAAAAAGAAAAACAAATTGATAGAATCAGCCTTCTCCAAATGTTTGTAAAGATCGGGTAACATAAACTGGACAAGTTCATTTAAAGTATTCATTTGGGTTTTCATACCCGACTGATCTCTCAAAAAATTTCTCTCCATTCTAACCATGAATTTTGTAAAACACCAAAAGGACAAAGATTCGTCTCTCAAAACGTAGAAAATCGGAGATAACAAATCAGTCATTCCTTGAACATATCCCAAGTTTAAATTATACTCATTATAAGTGATCAATATGTTTCTCAATATTTGAAGGTTTGGATTTTTAATATTAGCAACATCAAAATCCTGCTCCTCTTCTTCCATGGCCGAGGAAGAAGAATTGCCCCGGATTTTAAATCCATCTTCAGTATTGTATCTGAAGATCTCGAGATTTCGATCACATCTATTCACGTCTTTGTCAATTCTGAATTTTTGGTTTTGCCAGTATTCATCTTCCTGTTGTCTATTATAATCGTCCTGCCATTGATTCTTTAACTTCGAGTAAACCATGAAAAGATTACGTCTAGTTGTGGCTCTATCAATTCTGGAAGATGACCATAGGTAGACACCGAAAATAAAAGGCCAAGCTTCCACTCTAACATCTTCTTCTAAACCTCCGTGGAAGATTCTTTCTTTAACCTCATTGAGAGTGATACATAATCTACCAGTTTGGTCAAAAAAAGAGTCCCATTCAACTTTGCTAATTGGTTTTCTCCTTCTAGTCCTACTTGCCTCCTCTGGTGTCAAGACGTTTTTAATGCTATCAACTCCCAATTCATTTTTCAAAATGGTGGTGTAGTAATCATCTAAAATGACTTTTTTACTAGATCTCTCAGCATCCTCCTGAACTGCCAATGCCCACTTGGCAAGATACACTCTGGCGCTGTCAAAATCGTCACCCACTTGTCTCACTTCTGGTTTTCTGAGTAACTGTCTAACCAGTTCAGGAGAATCATCAACCACATCCTTCACTTTTTCTCTTGTCTTGTTTGTCAAATTTGCCATTGTTTCCAACACTTTCCACTTGGCCTTGTTGAAAAATCCATTGAAATCAAATTTTTCCGTCACTTCAGAAACTGGAGGCTGAAAGTTAATCAAGTCTTCAGAAGAAGGATTGACCAAGAAAATGGAACTCTCCAAGCTTGATTTTTCCAAAACACAATAGCTCTTCAAAACTTTCATAAATTGATCACCTCCCCAAAATAAGTCATTATTACCAGACTCCTCACTGAACACATTGAAGTTCTTATTTCTTAACTCTTGTTCCTTCAAAGTACTTAGGGATTCATCATCGTGAAAGAATATGACAGGTATCTTCTCCCCCGATTTTGAGTTGAATATTACGGAACCCCACCACCAGCCTAAAGACGGCAGTCTGGCTTGGATTGAAAACAAATTTGAGATGGATATTCCAAATGAGTAGGAAGTTATCGATGATATAAGTGGCTTATTGATATAAAATTTGTGCAGTTGGGCTTCTGGTGATGATATACCAGTGTCACTCATGGCTGTTTTGGTAACCATTGCCATATCGCACTCTTGATAAACCTTGTAATCATCAGGATGGATCATGTTCTCCGGTGTGAATGAGATGAAGATATCATTATTTGAAGTGTTGAAAGGTTCTCTTGTAAAAGTCAAGAATCCAGCAATGTTATCTTTTGACGATGATGTGGGGTGTATGTATACTTTTGACTTGCTGTAAAGTAATTCCACCTTATCACCTAAACCGAGGCTGCTTTTGCGCCTCAAAATCTGATCAGAACTTAAATGATCAGACATAGGTGTGTTTGTTGAATTGATTTGAATGAATTTGTAAAGAATTGAAATTCAAAATCATATTAATAGATTAGGAGGAGGCAAAGGAAGAGATAAAATAAAAACTGATCACGCATAAACTCTCTTTTTTTTTTCTTGATAGTCCTTTCTAAGCCATTCTACTTCGCATTTTATATAAGAGTCTTCAGGAACAAATAATGTGCCTTACAGAAGAGAATTTCGGCAATCACTTAAAAATGGATGCTGTATTTATGTACGATTCTCAATTGAGTCACAGCTTTGTTATCTGTGGGTTTCTCTTGTTCTTAGTTTATTGCGCTATTATATAATCTTTCTGTTCACTTCTTTAAGAATATTTATAATATCGATCACAAAAATTTATGATGGGAGGTGATCATCAGTGGAAAGGTATGCTTACAATAATTAAAAGGCTATATGGATAGAATTAGCGAATATATGGGGAAATTGGTAAAAATGGTTGATCAACAAATGAAGAGGAAAATGAAACAAATTTCTTTCTCTCTCTAAAACAAAATCACAAAATTTTGGCTTTTAAAACAGCAATCTATAATTGAAAATTGAAGAAATGAAGAGGATGAGATCAGTTCCAGTTCAGGACAGAAATTATCCATGATTATTTACTATATTAGTAGTTTAGCAAATTAAATATCTTTATCTAAAACCGACAATATCTGATCACTCAAATTCAATATCTCTTCTCCTCCTTCAATTTCATTCTCACTCGACAAATTACTTTGACGTGCTGTAATTATCTGTTGTTTGATCGTTGAGTTCTTTAAATTTTCAATTATTGCAGCATCTTCGGAATCTAATAATTGAGCAATAGTCCATAACGAAATATGCTCAAAAGTAGGATTTCCACTTTGCAAAAATCTTGTCAAAAATCCAAGAATACCACCATTTGGCTCTGTCCAAGCTTTCAATATTGTTGAGTAGTCTTTAATTCTCGAACACAAATTGGCCAACGCCAGAGCTGCATTACCACACACTTCCCCATTATTGCTGAATGTTAATGGGATCAAAACATCTATAATGCCAAGTTGTAATAATTTTGCCTTCAAATCATCGGCTAAAGCTAATATGGCAAAACATGCACTTATTTCACTTTGAACTGATATAGGTGATTTCAAAACCAACTCTTTACATTTACTTACAGCACCAGCATCTAGTAATGCTTTTCTGTTCTTTTCACTGCTTGCAGCCAAATTTCTTAATGTTGAAACAGCATGGCATTGAATTTCTTCACTTTCTGTATAATCTAATAAGGATACCAATGGTTTCAAAAATCCTGCATCGATGATCAAAGCCTCATTTAAAGGATGAATAGAAATGTTTCTGATACAAGCAACAGCTGCTAATACCAAAGGTTGATGGGTTGATTGTAATAAGGATACTAAGTTTGGTAAACCTCCAGCTCTGACAATCTCCAATTGATATGTAGCATCAGATGCCAAATTTCTCAACAGTAAAGTTGCCTGACATTGAACTCTTGGAGATACAGAGTCCATCAATTGGACCAATTGTGTCACCAATTTGGGTTCACTTACAGCCAATTTCTTTCTATTCACTTCATCAACAGCAATATTAGACAACAGAGTTGTACAATAATATTGAACATCAGGGTCATCACTAGACAACAATTGAATCAAAACAGGTACCAGTCCCGCATTCACCAATTCTTGTCTATTTTCCAAAGAATGGGTCATATTCAACAACGCCCCTGTAGCATTTCTTTGTACTCTTAAATCTTTTGACTTTGCCAATTTTGTCAATGGAACTAAAGCTCCAGATCTTGCAATCTTCAGTTTATTATCATCCTGTGTCGCCAAGTTAGTAATACAACCAACAGCATTACATTGAACTTCAATATTGGAAGACATCATTTGTTTTATCAAAGGTTCCAAACCTCCCATTTCCACAATCAAAACCTTATTATCGTTATCTACCGCCAAGTTTCCCAAAGCAGCACATGCAGCTCTTTGAACTTCCACATCATTGCTCTGTAGCAAGATTAATATTGGTTCTAAAACATCTCTGTCAACAGTTTTAATGTCTTTTTCAGTGATCTCCGCAAATGCCAATGCAGCACTTCTCTGTAAATCAACATTATCAGAGTAAACAAGAGTGCTCAAAGCCTTTAATGGGCCATCTCCGAAAAAATCAATTTCTGGTCTGTTTTCCAAAAAATGTAATAGCAGTGAGATTGCTTCACGTTCATTATCCGCTAGCAATGTTGGATTCGAGGAATCGCTCGAATGGCGAGTACTACTGCAGCAACAACCCATCCTTTTGTCTAATTAAGCTTCTTCGCTTTGATCGTAATAAGCGGTTGTTAAATTGTTGCGGTTCCAAAAGTTTGGTGACTGGTCAACTCCAATGGCGGCGTCACACGTAAATTAGTAAAATTGTAATGAGTATAAATCAAATAGATAAAACTTCGAAGCGAATAACACAGAGAATTGTTCTTGCTGTGATTATAAATGCTCAATTTTGAATAAATGAAATATTTGTATTTGACTTGAGTATGACAAACACTAAAAGTATTATCGA
Organism: Nakazawaea wyomingensis; assembly: GCA_030567715.1. Taxonomy (NCBI): domain Eukaryota; kingdom Fungi; phylum Ascomycota; class Pichiomycetes; order Alaninales; family Pachysolenaceae; genus Nakazawaea; species Nakazawaea wyomingensis. The sequence goes on from JAJLSQ010000007.1 coordinate 41,448, forward strand.
CTTCAATTTAATCCTTTTTGTTTCCTTGTGAGAGAATGTGTATATTGCTTTAAAGCTTGTCTGAACGAAATGATATCTGCCTGCGATCAACTTCTAAGTAAATAGACAATACAAGTGAGATGATTGATCAATCTACTCCGTGTGAATTGTTGCTATGATGACCAAAAAGAAAATATACAACTTTAATATGGTTGATGGTTTTATCGTTTGACAGTCAGTCGCTGATAACTCGCTTTTTTTTTTTTTTTTTTTTGTCCTTTTTTTTTCCTGTAGTTTTAATTTTTTTTTCCTTTTCCTGTTGAAGTTTTTTTTTTTTTTTTGTTAACAAGCAAATATTATTCTATTGTGCAACAGATTAGTTGTACACTACTACTTATAGATTTATACTGTTCTATTCTGTCTACTATTTACGCCTTATTCGGTCTTCAAATACACGTTCAACTTCACCGTCCATTCGCTTCCAAACCATGGTCTATCAAACTTCCTCAAAGAGCCTCTTTGGAATATTTTTTTAGGTACTCCAATGTCGACGAGATAGTGAACATTGTCAGCTATCAAACCATTACCATAGGCGTGTAAAATCGCTGTCAATGGAAGACCAGTAGATATTATGAATTTTGAATCAATATAGATAGCATCAACGTCGTTCAATTGACCAGATCCGGAGTCAATACCAGAAGGGATGTCGATTGATAATTTGTGGCAATTTTGCTTATTGGCCCAACTAATTACTTCAATGCCCTTGGTGTACTCTGTATCCATTAAATCTGATATATTTGTATCAAATCCTTGTAATCCATCAACAACTAGCTCTAAAGGTGAATCTACCTGTCTGAGAATGGTTTTCAAGTGGTTCAAATTATAAACTGTCTTACCGCCAAAGTTTTCGAATAATTCTAATTGGGATGAAACCATTGTTATTAGTTCATCATCTCCATCATTATCATTGATCAACAAAGATATTACTCTTAAACCGCGATTGGACAATTGTCTTCCGGCATTTAGGACTTTAGCACCCGTTCTGTTGTTGCCAACCAAAAGCAAAACCAATGGTGGTGAGTTGACATTGAATCTTGCATTAGAAGAGTTAATTCGGCTAGTTTGACCACCAACTATCTTCAATATCACAGAGCTGATTCCACGTCCAGAATTCTCCAATATCAATGTTGAGTCGTAGCCATATTCCTCCTGTGACAACCTTTCAATTTCTAAAAGATTAATTGGTGAACATAATGGCAACTTCTCTGTAGTGCCATCCTTGACCATAGCGAACAAAGAAGCACTTGTTGGAGTAGAAGTTGAGAGTCTTGATGGAAGTTGCTGCTGCTGTTGAATTTGTTGTTGTTGTTGTTGCTGCTGCTGCTGTTGTTGTTGTGAATCTTTTTTCAATTTTGCTGTCAACCTTTCTATGGCAGTTTGGTCATTTGTCTTTATTGAGTCCCAATTTTGATCCCAATTGGACTCTTGTTTTACCATTTCATGGATATCATAGTTGGACTTGTTGACGGATTGTGAAGACGAAGTCAGCATATTGGATGATTTGTTGTGTCCTACCAATCTTTGAGAAGGATCTATGGAATCATTCAGTGATAGCTCTGCAAACACCGAAGACTTGTCAAACTTGGCCAAATTGCTTTGGAAATCGAATTCAGGTAAGTCATTTGAATCATCCCAATCAACTTCTTCCTCTTTTCTTCTATTTTTCAGTTGTTTGATCTGCGAACGTGATGGTCTAGGTGAGCTCATTCTTGATTTATTGTCTTTTTCAGACGTAGTAGTATTTTGCATAGCTATATCGTTATCATCGTTTGAGTTTGATAGCTCTTGAGAACCTACAGTCGCTTCATTTAGAAGTTCCTTCTGATGCTTTTTAGATTTCTTATTCTTTTTAGTAGACTTCGGTAACTCCAACACAATCAAATCATTTATCTGACCGCCATCTGCAACAAATTCCTTCAGCTTCTTATTCGAAGTGATAAAGTAAACTGGTGATTGGTGTTAGTAAAAAGTGAACGAAGAAAACAATCAGGCTTCTGGCATCTGCCGTTCATTCATTTGTTCTGCACATACCATCCTCCAACGTGACTGTCTTGTCGATAACTTCGGATACAACACCACTGACTTTTGTTCCGTCTTTCAACGACAACTCAATGGTATACCCATAATACTTTGACATTTTGAACCAATCTTGAAATATTGATATTCAGGTTTAGTTGCTGATAGACGATTATTTGAAGTTCTTCCTTCCTTCTTCATCTTCTCTCACCCTTTGTGCTGATTTTTTTTTTCTTTCCATTTGTCGTGCCCGCTCCTGGTCATGTGACAGTGATTTTCACACGCGCACAGACTATGAAGAGAAAAATAAAAAATGGCTGATAGAGAAGATAGGATGGGAGATATCACAAGGTATCATCAGCACATCAAGATGGGCTCTAGCAACATCAATTTGTTGAAAAAGATAGAGTCCATATTAACATTACCCTCACGATTCTCTCCAGAAACTAACCAGGTTGTGTACGAACCTGTATCTGACTGCATAGTGTTATCGTGTGGAAATTTAATATCTGAGACTTTGTACTTTCAATTATCAAGATTGAATGGTTCAGTGGAGATAACATGCCCTGTATGTTTTCGACAGAAAATTACTCAGTTGAGTTCAGTGCCCCAGATGAGGGACTTGTACATCGAATATCAGAAAGCTTTAGACTCTGGGGATCTGGAATCAGAATCGTCTGACCTCATGATGAAAAAGAAAGAAAGACTGCGAAGAAGATCGTCGTCCAAAAAGAGTACGCTGCAGGGAAATCTGCCAAAAGTATCATTGTTAACTGCATTTCATGAGATAGTTAGTGATTTGAATAAGCCTCCAGAGTCCAAAAGCTTTTCAAACTCTCCTATATCTGTTACACAAGCTTCGTCATCATACCAGTACCATAGTACCTCTCCACAGGAAAGTAATGTTGGAGATTGGATAGCCACAATGAATGATTCGACAACTTTGAAATCATTCAAGTCAGGTAAATCTAGTGACAGTAATTTAGCTTCTTCTCCCATTGCTATACCGAAAAATGCATCCAACTTGACAAATGCCATAAGAACGGCAACAAACAATAATTCATCCCCATATCATCATCAACAGCAACAACAACAACAACAGACAATCAAACCAGAAGCCAACTTGACTAATAAGGAACTACTATACGCTAAAAATTTCCCATTTTTCAGGAAGCAGATCCAGCATTCAACACATTCATCCAAATTTTTCTTGAAAGGACGTTACTCCAAATTATTTATCAACACTGACATTTCCCCTAACTTGACCAAATTTGTACTATTAAGCGAGAAAAAATTTGAAATCTACAGTATGAATCCAGAGCAACCCTCACAACTGCCATCATTACTATGTATGGGGAAATCCACTGGAGAATATGGTGCGAATGGTGATTCTATGACCAAGCCTTCGTTGTCTTCTTTGATTGCAAATAGCAATAACGCCGCAGATGAGAAGAAAGTTACAGAAGATGAGTTGAAGGACAGATTAGTCAATTGGGAACATCTATACTGTAAACTATCTGACAATCTTTTGATAATTGCTGGAACAAGGGGTATACTTCGAATTTTTAATTTGAATCAATCTGGGAAACCAATTTATACATATTATTCCAAGTTCCCGATTAGGTGTGTCGATATTTCACATGATGAAAAATTTGTAAGTGTTGGTATCACGGGAAAGGATAAATTCACTCAAACTGAGCAAGCATTGATTGTATTGTTACGATTAGAATATAGTGATTGTGATCATAAATTTGACATTTATCAAGGGAAAGAGCTGGACTCCATATCATCATTCGATAATCCAATACTGCCACAAGCTACTTCGGACAATTTCAAGTTCAAAGTGGAACCTATAACAGTCACTTTACCATATCGTGATCCCATAAATATATTAAAATTTTCACCAAATTCATTATACCTTTCGTGCTCCACAGCTTTGGAATCGAGATTTGTAATAATTTCAATAGTGAATCCAGATGAACCCAAATTGATAATGAAATCATTAAGATCCTTGGATACATCTTTGGAGAGTGAAGGAATCACAGATTTGACATTCTTCCCCGATAATAGATTAATGGCAATTACTAGCGTGGCGTTCAACTCGGCCCCTATCATAATAGACACAAGAATAACTTCCATAAACAGCCTTCAAGGTATAGCACAGCCGTTGATGTTATTACGAGTTGATGAAGTTGGATCCTCTATCCACAAGGCGGAAGTCAGTCCTCGTGGTGATGCGGTTCTGTTTTTGGATAGAAATGGTCTAGTATACTTGATGAGTTCTCCTCACATGGATGATAATGAGAACAAGAGAATTGTGGTGGTTGCTGAAGTCACGAACGCTTATAGAATGAGAGAGGCGGCCACTTTAAAATTCGATAAAGACGGTTACAAATTATTCATATTGGACAGAAAAGGAGTACTATATATTGAGGACTTCACAGCTGGTAATCTGCAAAGTCATGATATAACAAGATGTAAATTAATATGTTAATTGCTTCAATGTGTCGTATAGAAATCCACGAGAGCTTATAAATTGATTCTTGGGTAAATTACTTGTAGAATAAACCATGTCAAAAATCTTATGATGCAATCTTGTGGAACTAATCTTTTGATTTCTTCTACTCGAGAACAAAAACTCATGGATCTTGCACCAAAATTTCGAAATCGCACTTGTGGAAGACAAAGTCTTTGATTTATATTGAGACTCAAGACTGGATGTTAGATACGCTGATTCATTCACCCGACTTCCTGATGAAGAGCTGGGGGTGTAGTTGATTATCAACTGGGAAACATTGATGAAATTTGGAGATTTCAATGCTGGATAGAAAAGTCTTTTAAGTAAAATTGGATGTTGAGGGATGTCAAATTGATTCAAGTATTGGATATCATTGTAAATAGAGTCGAAAAGTTTAGCCTTCAATAGAATTGAGATTTGCTCCGCAAAATGAAAGTTTTTCATGGATTTATTCGCTGTGTTGACAAAATTAATAAAGATGAGTTTCGTATCGCCGCCAATATTAGCATGCGAATTCGTCTTCCTACTAACATTTTCATCTTCCTCATCATCTTCATCATCTGGGAAAACCATATTTATCCTCTCTATTTTACCTTTCTGCTTATTGCTCTCCCGTAAAATATCGAACAATCCGGAGTAGCATAAATTTACAATCTTCATGAATTGGTTATTCAACACTCTTTCCCATTCCAGTACTGGTATCTCCTCAATTAACCCCTTTGGAAAGTGATTGTAGTCAGGTATGATCAAAACACTTTTCAAATTTAAAAAGTGCTCATCTGCGTTGAGGAAAGGTAGTATTGGGGTAGATAATATCGATTTAAAGTTGTTCAATGCCTCCTTGACCGTTTTCGTTGATTCATACGATATCAACAATGGTCTAACATCGATGGAGTCTTCCAGTTCTACAACTTTCAACTCAGCCTCACTGCTCACTGTGATATATATAACAAACCCTCTTTGGTTTAAATCGCTGACCAATCTCTGAATAGATGGATTCAAATACGACCCAACGATTAATATAGTCTCATACCGAGCACCGTTGGCTAGTTTATTGGCTCTCCGTATCATCTTCTTCTTGGGCCTCTCAATTATCGAAAGAGCAATCAATAGCGGAGATCCTATCAATGCCAGTAGTAAATAGTACTTGTTCTCAGTAAACCAGGTTTGCTCATGAACTTCCACTGTGTTTGGCACTTGAATTCCTATTGGGCTATTGAAAGCAGATGAAATATTAGTTTCCAAATCATTTGACTTTTCCCTGATGAAATCGATCGACGATTGGGCTAGTTGCAATGACTGGCGATACACCTTATATGTGCTATCAAATATCTTGTCTACTGGATCGTTCATATTTTATTGTTTTGAATGATATCTCATGTAGATGCAGGTGCGAACTTCAATGATGAAGATGCCCGCCCTTCTTCCACTTAAATCTTTTTTTTTTTTGGCTAACCTGCCGTTGCTGAACAATAGATACCATAGATAGGAAGAGAAGAAAACATTGGAAGTCGTACCTTGTTCGTTAAAACTCTTTGAAAGAAATTTGGACCACATACATTTGATAATCATCTAACTCTCTTCTCTCTAGAACCTCTCTTCGGAGTAGTTAAAGGGTCCATCGGGTGCTCATCGGTGTTTGTTAGGAGTTAACTTTCGGAGCGAAGAAGGCGGCAGAAAATAGTTATTAACGCACGCATTTTTCCTTTAATGTTGAAAAAAGAAAAAATATCGAAAAACAAGCAGGACCAAAAATCAGTTATTTAGTAGCCGAGAAACTCTGTGACCAACGACTACAATCCATCATCCTTTCATTGGCAATATCGCTGATTCATCGTAAGGTGCTAGCTATAATTAGAATATAGTATTGTATAAAAGTTGCCCCTTTGTTGTATTTGTCAAATTATCACTTGAAGTGAGAACATTTTATTGTCAACAAACTATTTATATAAACGTCATCAATTTGAGAAACACTCAACATCAATAAATCAATATCAAAATGGGTATCAGTAATCCAATCCCATTGAGCTTGAAATCAGAATGTAAGAAAGCAGCTAAGATTCTTTCTTCATTCATCAAGCCAAACCAAGCTTTCGGACCAGATAGAGTAATTCCTATCGATGTTTTGAAACATGCAAAGGGTTTGGCCATTATCAGTGTCTTGAAAGCTGGGTTCTTGTTCAGTGGTAGAGCTGGAAGTGGTGTTATCGTTGCAAGACTTCCAGATGGTTCTTGGTCTGCCCCATCTGCTATTGTAACTGCTGGTGCTGGTGTTGGTGGACAAGTTGGTGCTGAGTTGACTGATTTTGTCTTCATTTTAAACACAGATGAGGCAGTTAAGTCATTTGCCCAATATGGTTCTGTGACATTAGGTGGTAATATCTCTGTTGCTGCAGGTCCATTGGGTAGGAATGCTGAGCTGGCTGGAAGTGCCTCTCTTAAGGCTGTTGCCCCAGTTTTTTCATATTCAAAGACAAAAGGTTTGTTTGCAGGTGTTTCCTTGGAAGGTTCTGCCATTGTAGAGAGAAGAGAAGCCAACAGAAAATTTTATGGAGATAACTGTAAGGCAAGAACTATATTGTCTGGTAAAGTTAGACCGCCACCAGCATGTGAACCATTGTTTAGAGTGTTAGATTCCAGGGTGTTTGGTGATGCGGACGATAGTGACTATAGTGATGACGAGTATTACGACGATATACCATCTCGTTTCAGTTCTGACTCGAGTTCTTTCAATTCTTCAAGAAGAGGTTCCAGTTACGGTGGAAGTAGAAGTGGAGGCAGACATTCATCAAGAAAGTATGACGATGATTTCAGTGATGATGACGAAGATGACTACTATGCAAATAACTCACGTCGTAGTGGATCAAGAAGAGTGCCTTCTTCTTCGAAACCTACCTCATGGGAAGATGATATATATGACAGATCATATAAGTCTCCTTCATCAAGAAGAAGCAATTATAGTGATGACGAAGATGATTTGAATGGTCGTTTCCTGAAAACACACTTGAATGGTAGTGGCCAAAGAAAAGGACCATTCAGACCAACATCGGAGAAGCCTGTTTTTGGAGAGAAATCATCATCCAAGGTGTCGTCTCCTCCAGCTGAAAACACGGCAACTGCTTTGTTCAGTTTCGATGCTCAACAGAGTGGTGATTTACCTTTCAAAAAGGGAGACGTGATCACAATAATCCAAAAGTCAAATAGTACTGATGATTGGTGGACGGGAAGAGTGAAAGGTAGAGAAGGTATCTTTCCTGCAAACTATGTTAAGCTTAATTAGGCTTAAATTTTCAAAGATAGATTTTAACGTTATTGTTATCACTCTAGACTATTGTTGCTACTTTGCCTAAACTAAAACTGTGCCATTATTATTTGTATTGAGCTAATCATTTTTAATTTCTTTTGTCTCCTTTCCATTTTTATTTTGAGTTGTCAGTCGCCCCCATTGTATTTCCTGCTATTGTTGGCGTATAAGAACGCATTTTGCTTCTATGTTAGTTTGAATTTTTAAAGAAACTCCACGTTTGTTTCTGTATATATTGAACCAAAACTAAATATTCTATCTATTTAGTATATATTTCCATCATCATTACCATTTTACATACCTCTGAAAGCATTTTTACTAGCCCTTCTTCTACCGTCAAACCTCTGCTTTGATCTTCCATGATCTGGTTTTTCCCCGTCATCTGAACCCTCATGATCGAAATGAACCTTCTTCTTGTTATCTTTCTTAGCACCCGATGGAACAAAAGTCAATTCCAGTTCTCCCTTTGCATTCTTGTGAAGTCTTGTTGTCGACTTATGAGATGATTCTTCTTTATGAACTTTATTCAACTTCTTTGCTTGAGCTCCAAATGACACATTATGCTTGTCTCTTTTAGCTGTTTCTATTGTTGAGGCATCAATAGGTTTCATCTCAGATAAAAACTTTTCTGTTTGCTTCTCTATCTCCAGTCTACGACGATTCTTCTCTAATTGTTTTTGAATCTTGGCCTGTTGTTTTGCCTTCAATTCTTCTTTAATTTCTTCGTCGTCACTTGATTCAGAATTATCAGAATCAGATTCAGATTCATCCTCAGAAGCAGACAATCCGTATCTATTACGTTCCATTCTTTCATCGTCTGACTCTTCAGCGTTTGTCTTTCCCCTTGGCCGTCTCTCCTCTATATCTACTTCCTTTGTAGACAGAACGGGGTTCAATTGCTTATATTCATGAGATTCCGTATCAATCTGGAAATCAGGATCTTCAAACATCTCCTTGAAACGTTCATCATTAAGAACCTCTGCAGCTCTGGAAGCTGAACCCTTTTGCAATTTGGCAGCCAAATCCTTATTGACTTTGACTTTTGTCTTGGTGACGGCACCAGTTGATCTAATTCTCGATTCTCTCTCCTCCTCGATTTTCTTCTTAATCTCTCTTTCTCTTTGATCTCTGAATGCATTAGGATTAGCAATCAAATTGGCTCTATCGTATAATTCATTATCAATGAAGAAACCATGCATATATGATCTCATAACCTTCGTACCAATCAAGTGAGACAAATTCAATTTTGCAACATCCTTTCTCGTGATAAATCTGTATTTGGAGTATACTGTTTCTGATGGTTTCTCTTCTTCGATCAAACTGTCCAAATGAGGGACCCATTTTGGTGCTGGTCCCAAGTCAGGTATGTAGTATGCATGCATATCTATTCCCTCATTAGCCATGAAAAACATACCACTATCCTTAAGGTATTCCACATCATTGATATCCACACTTGGTTCCATTGATGCAAATGGTTTGCCATCATGTCTTTCCCATATTTTGGCTATTCTCTTATCAGCGGTCATAATCTTATCCGGATCTGAAGAATTTTCATCCAACCAAATGATTTTTTTGATTGGATTACCATATCCTTGGTCTTTGACAAGATACGGTTGTGATTTTCTCAAATCATATAACAAGGTCTTACCAGTGGAAGTTCCGCAAGCCATATTCAACCCATCATTTCTGAATGCAATATTTGTTATTTCAGTAGACTCGCTCAACTGATCACTGATCAGAAGCTTCGCCACCCTCTGCCTACTTCTTGGATCCCAAAACTCCACTGTTCCATCTTCCAATCCAGCACCTAATAAACCATGCATTTTATTCAAATCCAAGGCATTACAACCTAATTCGGTATCCAACTCAAATGGTTGTAAAAAACGTCCCTGTTCCAAGTTCAATCTATATAACTCATTGCCAGATGCTCCCAAATATAAATCACAATTTTGATGATTGTAACTCATTGCTCTTCCAAACTTTGGTATACGTGCGGTATAATGCAAACCACCCCTAATCTGAAATTGAATAGATCTATCATTCTGTAAGTGTACAGATTTAGACCAATCGTCAGATAATATTATAAAATCCACATTCTCACAATCTGTATGCCTTTCAAACTTCAAAGAAGCATTTTCAAAATCATACACATGGATTTGAGGTTTATATGTTCCAGTAGCCATGGCAAATTTTCCATCTGGTGTGACTTTGATCTTATTAGATGCTTCACTGAACTCAAAATCTTGTATCAATGTAACACGATTTTGGTACTCAAGATCATTTTTCAAAGCCCTTTTACGCTTTTTTTCTATCCAGTCCGGTAACTGTCTTGAAGTGTTTCCACCTGCAGCCTGGTAGACTGCGACACCCCCAGTAGATATTGATTTATACATGACAATTAGTGCAGTAAGTTTCTGATACCCTTTAAACCTCTATAGAATTTTTCTCTTCCCTTCTACAAAACTAAAAAAAAAAAAAAAAAAATTTTTTTTTATGCTTTCTCTTCTGCTTACATAACTTAGTTTGGGGCTTTTTCAAAACTTCAAGATAGGATCATCCATCAGAATGATATTGACCGAGTTTGAGATGTAAGTAGCATCTGTCTTCAGCTCGGTATCGGGATAAACACTTTTAGAACACTCCTTGATAACATACGTTTTATATCCTAGCCTGCTAGAATCAATGGCTGAGTTCAACACACAAAAATCATAAGCCAATCCTACTAAAAAAACGTGAGTGATACCCAGTTCCTTAAGCAGTGGATCTAATTCTGTCTTATGAATTCCCCATGTATCCTGAAAACACGAATAGTACTCTCTATCCACTAAATATCCCTTTTCAACCAAAAATGTTGGAACTTTGCCTTCATTAACAAACTTCTGGTATTCCTGGTCGAATTCTGTCGCAAATTCTGCTCCTGTAGATTCTTGTACACAATGTACTGGCCACAAGATCTGCTTCTTTACTTCAACTGAACCAGTATTGAGATCAATTTTACCCAAAGGATGAACAAATTCCATTTCAGAGTAAGGTGTTTTTCCCTCGTGGTTAGATGCAAATGATATGTGATTGGGTGGATGCCAGTCTTTTGTTGTGATAACAGTAGACCACTGATGTCCTCTCATGAGTTGTATAATTGATGCAATGATAGTGCGGCCATCTTTCACAGCTAAAGAGCCATTAGGTGGTAGAAAATCTTCTTGAAGATCCACAATGATCAAAGCTGGTTTGAAGTCGGCCATTTATAATAACTGACCACTCCTTTAGATGTTCAATAAGATAAAAATAAGCGATCTGAGAATTAAAAATTAATTTTGTTGGCAAGAATATTAATTGTAAAAGAAGTGAACTTTACAAATTGATAGAAAATTTATCTTTTCACTTTATATAATTAAACTACCTCAAACCAAGAGTTATTTTTTCAATAGTCATGTATAATCAGATCGATTGAAGCTTAAAGGCTTAATACTAAATGGTAAATAACTATGCAAGTGTTAAGAAACCATGGCTCTTTTGAATTTTTAATTTAGCAAATAAGTATTATGTCTGAAATGTTATATATAGCATTCAAAATTGAGTTTTGGGAAAAAAGAACTACAAGCAAATTGGTCAAAAATTGTGATAATTCTCTATATCTGTCAAATCAAACATACTTTTATTGATATATATATATGAATCTGTTAAAAAAATCTATCTATATGTTTGTGGATTCAAGCAACTCAAAACTACAGAAAAATCAACAGTTAAAACGACGATCTATAGTGGGCTAGTTGTTAAGTTGAAACAAATTATGCTGATGATGGAACTTTCTTACCTTGTTCAATAATATTATTGAAAAGTTCATCAATAACATGACTAGAAATATTAGGTGAGTTGAAAACAACTCTGAAGAATTCACCTTCATCTCTGGTTTTGTCTGAATGAGGTGAGTAATCAACTAAGAACTTTCCGGAATCATATAATTTGTTCGCAATGAATCTAGTGATTTTGGTGTTTTCTTCATTGGTGTGTGGTTTGTCTGCATCATCATTCGGGTAATAATAGAAACAAACCTGTAAACATGGAAGAGGTAATTGACTGACAATTTTGAAACTAGAGTTGGCGCAGATCTTATCCACAAAGTAATGGGCAATATCAAATGCATGATCAAGTCTCTTTGCAAAGCCATTTTCACCATAGTATAACCAAGCAAGGTAAAATTTGAAAGCATCTGCACGTCTCCCACAACCCATGGTACCATCGGCCAAGTCAAAGTTTTCCTCACCATCAATCGGACTGTGGAAAAGATATGGAGCATCTAAAGAGTTAGCTTTTTGGAAAATTCTTTTATCAGGCACCATCAAAAATGAACAAGTAGCTGGGACACCAAGTAACTTATGAGGGTTGGCAGTAATTGAATCGGCAAGATGACTTCCTTTCATATACATTTTGTGCTTTTCACTGAAGATGACATTTCCACCCCATGAACCATCAATGTGGAACCAAATGTTGAATTTTTTAGCAACCTCACTTATAGCTTCGAGTGGATCATAAGAACCAAAAACGGTGGTACCAGCAGTAGCGTTAACGTATAATGGAGTATAACCATCAGCAATGGATTTTTCTATTACAGCATTCAAGTTCTCAACATCCATCTCATCTCTGCTATTCACCTTAATCTTAAAACATGAACTCAGACCCAAACCTAACAAGATACAAGCTTTTTCAATACTGTAATGAGAATGCACCGACGTATATACTGCGAATTTCTTAGTATTTCCTGAAACTTTCGTTTCTGGGAACAAAATGCTTCTAGCCATTTGGATTGAAGTGACATTTGACCATGAACCACCTGGGAAGGTTAATCCACCGGAAAATTCACCATCAAAACCAAATTTCTCAGCATACTTGTGGGCAATGAACTTTTCGATAATAGTAAGAGCAGGTGAGACCTTGAAAACGTGAGAATTTGTATTCAATGCACTCAATATCATATCTGATATGACACCGATTGGATTTGTACCTGCGTATAACTTGTCCATGAAACCTGGGTGCCAAGTATTGATGGAATTATCAAAAACTGACTGAACAACTTCTAACACATTTTCCCGATTTCCCGACTCTCCATCACTATAATCGAACTTCTGTAAATTTAATACTTTTTTGATGTCTTCTGGTGAGTTATAAGAAGGACCGATTGTTGCGGGTATTTCACCATTCTTTGAATCTGCTTTACGTACAAACTCTAAGATCTTCTCCTCAACCGGTTTCATCAATTCTTCGAGCTCAGTGGCTCTATTCAGCTCTAAATCACATACAATGTTACTCATTTTTAATTTTTCTTAATTTTTTTTTATTAAATGTTTGAGATGAAATATTAGATTTGAAAAGTTGTAAAAAAAATTTGTCCCTTTTATATCATTCTAGGAGGAAGCATCAACCTACCAAAGCTATTGACGGATCCAGCGATGCTCATCGCCACCTGTCTAAACTCCTTTCCGGAACTAAAACTTTTCGCAAAATTTTTTCTCAAATTTGGTGCCTTTTCTTTTTTCTTCCTGTCTGAGATTTCGTTTTAATAGTAATGACCTCATACTTTGCATATTATAGTTGGCAGATGTCATTATGCTCACTATACGTGTTGTAATGCGTTAATTACTTTTTTAAGGAAAAAAAAAATTTTCATTACCTTTTAGGGCATTAACGACAGGGAAAGAAAAAGAATCTCATCTCACCCATGTGCCCAAATTGAAAAAAATTCTTGGTTGATCCGGAGTTATATACAGAGGTAATCAACCAAATAAAGAAAGATAACAGCGAGGAGAAGGCTCTTACAAGGAAGGCGCTTTCTGAGATAGTATTTGGCACAATCTCCGAAACATGTGTGAGCGTTTGGTAAAAGTTTTTCAACACCATTGGATTGTATGTACTTTCGGAGTCATTTTAGCTCTCTTTTCTTCGAGATTTGATCTCGGTAAGGAGAAAAAAAAAAACTTTGTTTTTGTTGTGGATCAAGAAAATAAAGATTCGTCATTTAAGTGGTACAAACATATCGACCGATAAACTGTGTGTTGAATTGTAGAGAATAACTTCGTACCGTGAAGCCACCGTTGCTGTTGCAACAAAATGATAAAGATCACTACTGAAAGATCATTAACTCCATTTTCACAATGCCTAAGAGTCAGTCCTCGTTCTTTACTACGCAACAAATTTTGGTCTTTTCGTTTGCCATAGTAACTCTTAACCACTACGATCCCAAAACAAAAGAATTTTTTATCCTCTTATTTATTATGCATGAAAAAGAATATTCCAAGACAGGGAACTGTGCCTCGAAAAAAAAAAAAAACAAACAAAACAAAACAAACAATTGACGATAAATTATTGTGAGAAAATAAAAACAATAAATGAAGAAACGGGGCATAATAAGGCCGTTGGTTTATTTAGGCTTAGGGGCATTTTCTCAATTATATGAGAGAACTTCTGTGCGGGGATGGGTTCTTTTCCAGATAGCCACCTATTTTTCATCATTATTTATCCACTCTTTGTCCAGAGGCAGTAATATAATTTACCTAAGAGATCAAATCAAATAAGAATTTATTGATTACTTACAAAATACAGCATTGAAGGTATTGATATTTTTGTAGCCTTCGCTGAGAGAACAATAAGACTCTGCAATGAGAAGATGAGAAATAGAGTACCGGAATTATCTGAAGGAGTACAAGTTTTGGGAAAACTTTATTGTAAAATTAATCTGGTTTCTAATCCGGTGTTAGTCTTCCATGTCTTTGGAATTGCAATATCTGACATCTTTCTCCGTAAGATAAAATTTCCTTTTGAATTGTGTCAATTAGATTTTATTCTTGGAGATGATATGAAAGGGGTAATTAAGGCCTTTTAAGCTATATATTTTATTTTATTTCATCAAGACATTATATAGAGAACAATTTACTAGTAGTTTCATCATTAGAAGCTTATTATAACCAATCAAATATGTTCATCATGTGTATTATGTATAAACTAATTTCTCGATAAGTATCTCTTAATTTCTCATGATAAACCTGCATGTAAGAATTTATATCAAGTTGTTACCTATATATAATCCAGAGGTGTAAAGATGTAAAAAATCAAGAGTCACGTGATATTATGCAATAATTATTGGATCATTATAAACCATGGATTTTTAAGAACTCCAAGATGGTTTTGTGGTCTAGTTGGTTATGGCATCTGCTTAACACGCAGAACGTCCCCAGTTCGATCCTGGGCAAAATCATTCTTATATATGTTTTTTTTTTCATCTCAGCACCTGATAATCTTTTAAGTGCTAAAAATAATAGTAGGGATCCTATTAAACTTAAAAGTTCTGAGACCCATATCTTTGAAAGATTCAACTAAGTATATCCAACTATTCTTCATTTGCATACATTTTAATTTATATATTTTATTTTTTTTATACATCTTTTTGTTCCAAATTGATTTTTTTTATCCTTCTTTCTAATC
Organism: Nakazawaea wyomingensis; assembly: GCA_030567715.1. Lineage (NCBI taxonomy): Eukaryota > Fungi > Ascomycota > Pichiomycetes > Alaninales > Pachysolenaceae > Nakazawaea > Nakazawaea wyomingensis. The sequence continues at coordinate 56,801 of JAJLSQ010000007.1, forward strand.
GTATTTTAACATCTTACAACTCACAATTGTCATCCAAAGAAAATATCTAACTTTGTAATTTGTGTTATAAGAGGCTTCTGTTATTTTGCTAAGAGAAGTTTAAATATAAATTAAGTCAAGTCAAAGCGGAATTGAAGTTTTAATCTTTTACAAGGAGTATCCCTGCTACAAGAAAGAAGGATCTCATAAAGGATAGTTGAGCAGATTTACTGAAATTTTGACTTACAATGGGAGATACCAGTATTGAAAATGAGATTCCAATGAATATTAAAGACTCTGCTAGTAACCCAATTCCATTGGAAGATTTTTCAATCAGATTGAAGGAGTTTCAGTCCAAGAAGTTTGATATTCAAGGGATTCGTTTAGCAAAATTGTTTACAAATGCTGCATTGCAAAAAGAAGTTCTAAGAAAAGAGTGTGACTCATTTGAAATTCATAGTCAGTTTCTAGAAGACTCAAACGAGCTTGACTTAGAAGCACTATCATCACTGGTCGTTTTGAGTTGTTCTGCGAATTTACAGAAATTGATGTCAGTCAAGGAGTTCACCTTAAATCATTTCAAAAAGTCTTTAGAGTATTTTCGCCAACTTGTTCTCATTTTCAAGTCCCAATCTTTTGACAGGTTTAACAATGTTGTTACAGAAAATTTCACGAGAATTCTCGACTCTTTGATTATTTTGATCAGATATGCTTCGAAATTCAAATATGAAAACCATCAATTTTTGAAGAAATTATATTCGATATTGATCAGTTATGGATTAAATAGAGGAGTGGGATTTCCCCAGTTGATTGAGTACCTCGGATCCCAAAGGGAAATTATTAAAGGTGTAATCACCATTGATAAAGATGACGGCGACGAGGTTCCACTTGGTCCCATTTCACTTTTCAAAAAATTCATAGCTTCTGAAGTCGAGAACCTAATTGAGCTAGCTGATAGCATTTTTTCATTTTCAGCTGGTAAGTTTATGAGTGAATTGTGTGATTCACTTTCAGGGATTTCAAATATTACAGTTGACTCTATTGATATATTGTCTTGTTTGAACGAGATTCTTCTTTTCCAAAATAAAAGCCCCTTTCATAAAGAAATTATCAGCTTGTTAGTCATTAGACAGCCTGGTATTATCGCTAAATTGAAAGGGGTGAATCTGAAGGGTTTCACTGAAGTTCAATTGAGAAAGTCTCATCATTTCATTACTCGTGCATGTTTGGAGAACCAGGTGCATATGGAACAAATTTTTGACAGTTTGACCGGCAGTCAAAGGATGCTATATTTAAATAGCTCTGATTTTCCTGATTTCGCTTTGGATGTCATTTACGAAGCAATTGATCAAAATTTCAAGTTGAATTACTTTGAGGAACAGGATCTGATACAGTTGATTGATCTTTCTTTGGAATTAATCATGAAAAGGCTTAACCACAGCACAGATTTCAATCAGCTTTATCAAAAAACTCAAAAATCTACTATATCGATCTCAGCCGCATTAGCAGCATTAAACTATATTCTCATTAAGAACGTGTTACAAGGTGATGAATTTAATTTCAAGGGGAAAATTAGTTTACCTAAATCTTTAAAAGATATATTTGATTTCACGATAATCCCCCCTCTTCCCCAAACAACATTCAAAAAATCCACTAAAAAGAATACCGATCCATATGAAGATTCTGATACTTTTGAGTATCTCATGAAAGCAATCTCAAATTTATCCCAATTAATCATAATCATTTTACACAATCAATCTCATCTCAGTGTTGATGAGAAGTCCATTACCGAAAGAACGCTGTTCTCTCCTGAAATTTCTTCATTAGGAGCTAGTTCCACTTGCAATATCATCAATAGGTACATTGATGTTATCATATCATCAACCATTTCCTCTGCAATTCTTATTGAAAATTGCAGCAAGAAAATCAAGCTTTGGAATAAAAACGACTTCCATGGGTACTCCACCACTGTATTGATTGAATTGAAAAAGATGGTCGAGGAGGTTATGAAGTGCTTGACTTATGAATTTGATGCCTTTGGTGCCTATTGTATTTTAAGATATTTCAACAATATTTGTTTAAACGATTTGAAATTGGTCAAAATATGTTGCTCATTATTGGTTAAACTATTGGATAATTCAGACCTAAAACAACTCATTTGCGGTAACTCATTGTGCCTGGGAGTTGTCAGTCAATTTTGGGATCTCTTCAACGATCCATCTCTTGATTGTTTCAATCAGTTGTATAACCATATTCCAAACCTAAGAAATGAGAGAAACTGTGATGTCATTCCTTATAGCTCTAACCAGTTTCAAGATCTATTAGAGTTACTGAAAGTTAGTCTTGACCAAGAACTTTTCTTCTCATCACTGAAATCTATTACTCTTTCCCCTTTTTCAAAGAACATATACTCCGATATGAACCTCAACAGAATCCCAAATTTTTCTGTGGTTGGAGAAATAGGATTGGGAAATGATCTGCTGATGAGTACACTTACCAGTCCAGAACTCACTTCACCTTTGCAAAAGAATGCAATCAATTTTGTTGCCACTAGCACGGCAGAACTGGTTTATAATCCTAAGAGACCATACCTGAGTGGTAATATATCATTAAAATCGGTTGAATTAGGTCTACAATGCACCGATGTCTCGCGTACAGACGTATCTTCTTCATCACAGAACTATCAAGACACACCAAATGATAATGGATTTGTCAATCAAGCGGAATATCGTTATGCCTCGTATATTTCTCCCAAAACTCTGGGAGCATGTCCTTTTACCGTTGAAAGTATGCCCAACCTGATTTATTACACCTCCAACGATTTTTCTGATGTCATTACATCACCACCAACATCTAAGGCAAAAAGTTATTATTCAACACAAAATTTGGCGTTGAATGATAGTAAATTGTCAAACAGTGGCAATGGAATTAGAATTGATAGTTTCAACCCTGGTTTCGGATGTAGTAATGTGACACAAAATTATCAACTTCCTAATACAAGTAGAGCACCAAGCATACATGTAGATGATTTTGAAAAGAATAATCCTTTCACAAAGCATGCATAGCTATTATTGATTTTTTTGATGTGGTGATGGTAGGCTATACCTGTTCTGTTTGTTTTTCCGTATTTTAGTATTGAGATATGAGATATTTTGTTATCGATTTCCCGTAGGAGATATAGAGAGCATCTGAATGGTTATCTGAATGTCGATATGTTGCTTACAGTTAGATGCACGTGTCAGTTAAAGTAGATTGATTGCATAGCGATCGGACAGGAAAAAAAAAAAAAAAAAAAAACAGATTGAAAACAACATTATCTAATCAAATTCATTAAAAAACAAACGAACACAAAGACCATAATATGGTTAATGAAACAAGTCCTTTATTATACGATGAGGATGTACAACTCTATGATGAGGATGGGTACTCATTGTATTCGGAGAATACGAAAAAGCGCAAGAAATTGACGATGAAGCTGTTGTACATCTTGGGAGTTTTAATCATCATCCCAATGTGTTGGTATATATTACTATTTCTCCCCAATTCAGTACCCGCTGCAATTGGGAGACCATTAGATATCAAGAAAGTCTACTCAATTCCTGTATATTTACGACCAATTGAGCCTAAGACAAAGAGTGTGGATGAATTTGATATTGATGAATACCGGTACTCGATCGAACTGGTGGATGAGAACGTGATGAAGAATAAATTAAAGGCCAGAAGAAGAATCATTCTTGTTGGTGATATACATGGTTCTTATAGACCATTGTTAAAGTTGATGAAGAAGATGAAGGTGAATCACGAGAAAGATTATGTGTTACTCTTGGGAGACTTTATCTCCAAGGGACCAGACTCGGTGGCTGTATTGAATTGGGCCGTTGCTAACAATATCGGATGTATATTGGGCAATCATGAAGTGTACATATTAAACCGGTATGCACAATTTCATTCTTTGAGAAGGCCAGAGTTTATAAGTAATTCTACATTGTTGGAAAGGGATTTTACTTCGAAGGAATTTTACGATTTGGATGATGAGATGAAAATTGCAAAAAATCTTAGTCCTGAACAAGCGGGATACTTGATTGACTGCCCATTGATCTACAAATTGGGTCCGGTTGATCATATGAACAAGAGACAGACGCGTCACAAGGACAATCAACCGTTAGATGGCGTAGCCGTTCATGCTGGTTTGATGTGGAATGTGAAAAATTTGGAAGACCAAGACCCGGAGACAGTGGTGAGTATCAGATCAGTATGGGGCGCAAATTTCACCATGCCTACTGATGATCCACAAATTGATGGTGCGGAAAGCTGGGCTAAACACTGGAACATTGGTCAAAAAATGAATCTGAACATGAGTGCAGTTCATCAGAAAGTGTATTATGGACATAATGCAAGAAAAGGGTTGGATGTGAGGCAATACACTGTCGGATTGGATACTGGATGTGTGACTGGAGGTGTACTTACTGCAGTCGAGCTCTGGGCAGAGACCTTGAGAAATGGTCCTGTGGTTTACAGAGAGGCATTCCATCAAGTATCATGCGATTTGTAGAAATGGGCAATTATACTTAAGAAATGATAATAGAGATGAAAGAAAGAAAGAAACAAACAAACAAACGCGGAGAAAATTCTTTCTGTCCTTCTCACATCATAATTGTCCGAAGAAATTATTCTGTAATCTTGCAAGTCGAAACTGATATGTCACAATTCAATTCGATTTTCCGTGTCACATCAAACACTGATGACGTATGAAAAAAATTTATACTGCTTTAATACTATTTTTACTTTATTGTCGCTCTCTTACATGGAGACAAATGTAGCAGTGCAAAAAAGAAAAAAAACACTAGTTTCAAAAAAAACTGTCAAATCAGGAAGAACTGCGACACAAACTCAATAGCAACAGTTTGTAAGAAAATCTGCACATTCAACGTACTCAGTTAGATTGATCTAAATAATGCTGATATACAATTTTGTGTTACTCAAATTCTCACTTGATCATACAGAGAGTTCAATCTTTATTTTAATAGGTGTATTTTGTCATATATTTCAAGCCACAAAGTTGTTAAGTAGTGTGGGCAAATACAATTGTTCTCTGCCCTTTTGTTCGGCACCAGCTTCTATTTTTGGTCATAAGAATCACTTCTTTCAAGCACTTACGTACAGCTTAAACATGCCATCTTTTTACTATCCATCTGATCTGATATTGCTACTTTAGCCCACTCCACATCACATCCATCCATCGTCATACTGGAGTTGTTTTTTAACCTTTATTCAAGGTTTTCACCCTCCCTGACAGTTGGTTAGTCCTCATCATTACTGCTCCAAACTGGCAACCCAGAGTCTGTCAATGTATGTATGTACGTACGTATGTGTGTATATTTGTATGTATGTTTGTATGTATGTTTGTATGTATGTATGTTTCTTCTCGGGTGAATAATAGATAATGGATGGATGGATTCACAAAGCGTAGGAGAAAAGATCCGGAATGATGCGCGCGCTGTTAAGTGCGGGATTAGTAACAAATTCGAACACTTTTGAGCGCACCATATTAGAGATTTCACGCCGTACAGGTTGGTCTACATTACGAAACTAGTGGTGGTAAATGATAGATCAAATAAATGCAAAATAATTGATTTAAAATCTTCTGAGAATATTGATGAATAGATACACAGCCAGACACATACATATGTTCCTAGAAAAAGTAAGTTTTGTCAACTACACCTGTATCCTCTTAACTAGAAGAAATAATGAACAAAAAAAAAATGCCACAAACAGATAAAAATAATGGTTTGATGGTGGTATTGATTGATTTAGTGAACTGAAAAAAAAAGTTTGAAACCACATTCACACATTGAACACAATGATATATGATCATGAAATGAAATAAATGAATAAAACAAAAAACCGCCCCTCGTCCCAAATAAAACCAAAAAAAAAAAAAAAAAAAAAAAAAAGATTCCAAAAACCAAACTTACAATTGTATAGTTCATGTTCATAAATATGAAATGTATGCTTCCAATGAAATAAATCAAGCTATCAAATTAGCAATGGACATTCTTCTCTTATCATCTTCTTGCCTCTCCTTCTCCTTCCCTTCCCCCTTCTTGTCGTCTTCAGAATCAACATTACCATCCGTTACCGATAAAACAGCCACTTTAACAGCATGTGGTGTTGTGGCTGTTGTTGTTGTTAAATTCTCATCTTGGCCATTTCCTCCTGTTCCACCATCTTGTTGTTGTTGTTGTTGTTGTTGTTGCTGTTGTTGCGATGGATGATGTTGAATGTTTTGTTGCAACGATGGTGATGGAAACGGGGACTCAACATTAGCTTGGTTTAACCTGGAGAATGAGAACTCTCTTTTGAACACATTGCTATTCATATTCATACGCGGTATGCTGCAATTAGTGCTGTTGATATTATCATTGTTATTATTATTGAAACTGGTGTTCGTTACTTCATTATTAGTATTGCTAGCCGTCAAAATGGTGCCAGAATTATTATCTAAACCATTCTTACTGTTATTGCTATAATATGAGTTACCGTTAATTGATGGAATATTGACTGGGGGAATGTTAAAGTTGCTATTATTATTGAGAGGTAATGACAAAGGAGGTAATCTCTCTGATTGAAGTGAGTTGTGTCTCGAATTGGTGAATGTTGTTGGAGATAATGGTGGAAGATTAATGTTCGTTGACAGTTGTGTTGATATGGATAATCTTGATTGAGGTTGTTGTTGTTGCTGCTGTTGCAGCACCAGTGGGTTTGAAGGGGATAAATGTACCATGGAATGCAGTGATAAATTTTTGCGATGTTGCTGATACATTTCATTGTTCTTATTAGTGTTGGTAGAGCCCAAGAGAGAAGATCTTCTAGAGCCAGAATCATTATCTGACGAGTTGTAAGAGCCTAATCCAGTATATTCTTGACTCAACGATGAGTTTCTAGATGACACAGAAGGTGGATGCGATAAAGGAGATGAGGTACCCAAATAAATTGCAGAATGACGTCTTGAATGTGGCTCATCGATCAATTTTCTCTGTTTTCGGGGCATATTAGATATATGGTAATGATCTGGTATGGGTCCAGCCAGTTGTTGTTGTTGTTGTTGTAATGATGTGGAAGTTGTAAAAGGCGCTGGTTGCAGTTGTGGCTGTTGTTGAGGATATTTGAAATCAAATGATACAGCTCTCCGAGGCGGCAGTGGACGTGTAGGTGGTGGTATCGAGGCTTGATTAAAATGCATTTGTTGCAGATGCTGATCCTCTTGAGTGAAAATCTTTGTATTAAAAGCAACGTAGGGGTTTCTTTCACTGTTGAGATCGCCATTATCAGAATCACAAACCAATTGTTGACCATTATTAACATTATTAATATCGTGATTCAAGTCTTGTCCCGGTGGCTGTGAATGACTATGAGGAGTGACATTTTCTTCCAATGATGGGTCCAGTTGCGCTGACGCCCTTCTCCTTCTATTAGCACCTCCATTCCACCAATTTTTAACAGCGTTATCACTACGACCATTTAAATGTCTGGCAATCTCTGCCCATTTCTTACCGCAGGTGGCAACCAAATGTTCAATCAATTCACCTTCTTCCTGTGTTATAGGAGTTCTATTCAAGGAAGGTTTCAAATTCTGATGATATCTCTCTCGGCATTGTTTTGGTGTTCGTGTTCCCAAAACTTGTGATATACGGACCCAATTTGATGCCCCAAATAACAGTATCAAATCCAACAATCGACTATCCTCCTCTGGGGCCCAAGGACCTCTCCGAGCAACACCGACTATGGCCTTAGTGGCATCCTTGGTCACCTCCGTGTTGCCGTTAGTGGTACTGGAGTTTCCCCTGTTGTAATTATTGATATCATTGATATCATTCAGGTTTCGAGGCAAGAATGGCATGACCGTTTTATTGTTAGCCACCAAAGCTGGATTTGATTCATACTTGACAGCATCTTGCGGGTTAGTTGGTTGCATCGGATAAACCCTGTAGTCGATATTGTGTTGCTGTTGTTGTTGTTGTTGCAGCTGGTGTTGGTGATGCAGTTGGTGTTGGTGTTGTAGTTGCAGTTGTAGTTGCAGCTGTTGTGGTAGTTGATGTTGTTGAGCAGCATTCATTTGTGATAGCGGTACCATCGACGAATGCAGCAGCAGCAGCAGAGAATTATTCTCGGATGAAGTGGTATTATACTGCATGATCTGACTAGATAGTGTGTAGATATTATATGCTTGTAGTTTTGGGTAGCTCAGTTAGGATGCATTCACTCGGTCCTCTTTTTCTCTTGATTTTTCTTCGTGTCTCCCTATCTCGTTGTATCTCTTTTTTGAGCTCCTCTTCGAATTTAGAAAATAGAATGATGTTGATGAGATAAATAGATGGTAAACAGATGGGGTGTATGTATGAGTCTGATTTTTATTTCTGAAAAAGGTGGTTTCTTCCTGTACCTATCTTCTTCTTCTTCTTCTTCCGCTTCGTCGTCGTCCTCGTCGTCGACTTCTTCTTCTTCTTCTTCCGGTTTAAAGGAGGAGGTGATGATAGTGGGTAGTGAGTGGTAATAGAGGTGGATGTTGATTCCAATTGATTGATTGATTGGCTTTAGTTAACTTGGCTCACCCACTCTGCAAATATTTTGCTTCTGGCGCTTGTTTTTTTTTTCTCTCTCCCGAAGGAATTTTGTGCCCTTTTTATTTTGGTATGTTTTTTTTTTTTTGAGGCCATTTAATTTGTGTCTTTTTTTGCTCTGTTGATGTTCTTGTTGCTGCCTGCTGCCCGTTATTTTCGGCGGTGTGAAGAAGCAAAGGGCTGGATGGGTTGGCATTACAGATATACTGATATACACAAGACAGTTAATTTCCCATCACCTTCATCAACGAACAACAGTAGACTATAACTATCAATCTATTTACATATCCATCTACAGTTCGCTCTCTCTTCTCCTCTCCCACTTCTCTTTCGTCTCCCACTTCTCTTTCCTCTCTCTCTTCCATCGCTCTTCTCAGTTATCTTGTAACATTATCATTCTACTATATCTCTTAGTTGTTGCTGCCGGACAGCTCCTTCAGCGGTTAAATTTGAATCTACTTGAAACCCGCATGCGCTCATGCACGAGCCAACGAAGAGAACATACATACTTCTATTCCCTGTTGATTACTATATTGATTAAGCCCTCCACTCTGTATCCATAGTAGTGACATCAAATACAATACTCAGAGACCTAAGTTGACTAACTAGTTCGCAAACCCTATGTATATAATTAACTAAAGGGATAGATCAGGACGCCAATACAACTCGCTCAACCACCATCCACCCAGGCTAGATTTAGTTTATGATGATAGTGAGTGGGGTGATGAATAGATCGATACAGAGAGAGTTGGATATTACTAAAAATAATATTCCATCAAGAGAAGTCAATCAGTAAAGCAGGAATAAGAATGACTTCGGACCGGAATTTTTTTCCCTGTTGTATTTGAACTTTACTTATGAATGTGTAGTGTAATTCACAACTAAATCAACTCTTTTTTTTAAAGGAAAAAAAAAAAAAAACTTAATGTGAGGCATTCCCTTTCATTCCATTCCCATCCAAGGGTAAACTAATTTTTCATATTACATACAAATATAATCGAATCAGTTAAAAAATTATCACTTGCAAAGATATATTGAATAAAAGTAAGAAAATTAATAAATTTATATCATAATATAACACTAATAACAGAATCTCAAACAAAAAACAATCTAGTCCATCTGGATACAAAGTTAATTTATATTTGTTTATAGATTCTACTCAAATGGTTTTGTCGCCGTTAGGCAACCATGCAATCCCCCATTTTTGATGACTGAAATTTTAAGCTGACTTATTGTCTAACTCTGACAACAATCTGATTAAAATGCCTCTCTGCTGAACTTTTTTTTGCCTATTACATTGGGTATTAGTGTATCTGATACTTCTTCGAAGCTATCCTTTTATTTCGTTGTTGGCTGTCTACGGTAAATAAATAGCAATATATGGAATGCAGACAAGTCCACAAGTAGCGCATCCCCTCTACTTAAAGAGTCATTTTCTTTCTTAGTTTAGGTTTAATATTTAAAAAACCCTTTTTTTTTTTACTAAAAATGTTGTCATCTCATTTTAATTGCTGATCAATATGTCGGATGCAATAAAGTGTAAGAAACCTGATTTGATTACTGAAATTTTATATCCTATTATCAAGAGTGGTTCATCTACTTTAAACCCCAAAACGCTTCCAGTTAACAAATTCGGCAAATTTCCTCAAGTATCCCCGCCGGTGTCTCTTAATATATCCCATTGTAATGGGCAAATAAAGGTTTGCCCCTCCTATTTTCTTACTTTTTCATGCTACTTATAGTTTGTGGCTGATAAAGATAATCAAACATTGTCGATCTTTTAAGTGATGAATAATATCTCATAAGATTGTTAACTTTATTCCAAAAACCAGTAAAGTTAATGGTGAATACTAAAAGAAATTCCAACCTACAAACCATACATAACAAGACCAATGATACCTCTCTTATCGATGGTCGTAGATGTTCTGATAAGATCGTTAATTTTTTTCTGTATCTACGACTGTAGAAAAATTAAGAATTTTGGTGAGTTTGATCAAGATTGGTTTCCCTCAACAAACAATTGTTTGACTTTATCTATATTCCTGTTTTTGATTTAATTCCCACTAGGAATATGTTGCTTACTTTATTTACCCCATCTTTTATCGACATAAATTCCGGAACCAACATGACATGACTGATAATGCTTTACATGAAATAATTTCATCGTTCTGTTCTGAAGAAAATAGGGCAAATAGTTCGAAATATCAGTTCAACATTATTAAACTTGTTCATTTTTTAAAATTACAATTCCCATGAGGAGATGATAAAATGCTCTATTTGATATTTAATATCTATTGGCTACATCAAAAATAATATTTAGAATGAAGCTTTCAACTTTGTAATATTACTTGATATTGATTCTCTTCACTAGCCACTATTTCTAAGTAGTGGGAAAAAGTTACAAAATTTTTCTTTTTATAATTACATGCATGAATGCATCCGACTTTCTCCACAACAAATCATTGAGTCAAATTTTTATGACCATAATAACAAACAAAATAAAACACAACACACACAATACAGCAAAATTTAATTTAATTTAACACAGATGTCTCTTTTTAACTTTTCATCTTGCACGTTTTATCGTTTTAAAGCCGTTAGATAGATTTCATCACAACATTGAAAAGAAAAGAGAGAAAAAAAAAAGCCTCACACATACACACAGATATATATTACATTACATATATGCGAAAATACAATTACATACATACAGCCAAAATCATTTCAAACTACTCATCAAGATATCAATATCCCTACTATCCAAATGCAAAACCATCTTCATCACAGGTAACAAATTTGCCCTCTGTTCTTTCCTCTCGATGAAGCCAATCAAGACATTCTTAATATAGGAGATTTTATCGTCATCGTCGCTACCATCCTTTTTCTTCCCAGTTTTTCCAACTGCTGTTATTGTTGGTCCAGATCCATTACCATTCATGTGATCATCAACGGCGGTGTTCATTGTTTGGATAGATGAAGATGAGGACAACCTTCTTTGTAAATCCACAGAGCCAGTCTTTGTCTTTTTCAATTCCAATTGCTGAAGCTTGTAATTCTTATTCAACTTTTCATACTTCAGTGATATCTCATCATTCAACTTCTTCAAAACACTGTTCATCTTTTCAAACTCTTTTAACTTCAGGTCCGTCTTCAATAGTTGATTCTGCATGATCGAGATCTTGTTAGTCATCAAATTTTCACTGGCACCAGTCCCATCATCGACTGATGTTGATTGTTGTTGTTGTTGTTGCTGCTGTTGCTGTTGTTCGCTTCTCCCAGTAGCAGTAGCTAATTCATCTTGCAACTTGCTCAACTTAGTATTCAATTCGCTCACCTCAGATTTACTCTTCTTAGTTAATTTACTGATTTCATAATTCAATTTATCAATCTCATCAACTTTCTTAACTAACTTCAGTTCATACTCTCTACCGATTTTTTGCTTCTCTTCCTCCGATTCAACGAGTAATTTTCTAATCGTTGATGTTTCCCTTGTACGTTCTTGTAACATGGTTCTTGAATCATTCAACTCCTCTTGCAATGACTCAAACGAAATAGTCAACTCCCTCATCCTCATGTTCAACTCATCATTCACTCTGTTCAAATTATCAACTTGATCGAAATTGTTACTCTTCAAATTTGTCAAATCGGTTAGCTTATCCCTATATTCATCCCTACTCTTTATCAAAAGGGCATTTTCATTATTCACTTTACTTAACTTCAAATTTATCTTTTTGATGTCCTCTTTCAAATTCTCATTTTCAGTCATCAATTTATTACTTTGTTCATTACTCGACTTGATTTGATTTTTGAAAGTCTCCAAACTGACCTTCATTTCAATGTATTTTTCATTGATATTGTTTTTCTCTTCTCCCAAATATTTGATTCGAGATAAAAGTTCGTCATTTTGTTTGTCCTTAGATTCGACAGACCTTCTAACATTATTCAACTCGAGTTTCAAATTAAGATCATCATCCTTTATTTTTTGTAAATCATCATTCTGTCTTATTAATATCTTCTTTTCATTGTTCAAAGTTTCATTCATCTGTTTCAAAGATTCAACAGTTTGATTCAATTTGGCCAAGCTCTCCTTCACCTTCAACAATTGTTCATTTTCAAGCTTCAAAGCAGCCTTTTCTGCATTCAAAATTTCATTGGTTTTTTGTAGCTCAGCAGTAGATCTCTCCAACTGATGAATGTTATCCTTCAATGACTTGACAGTTTTCTCATAACTGGTGATCAGTTCAGTGTGTTGCATGTGTAAAGTTTTCTCACTCTGTTCACCGTTTTTAATCTCAACCAACTCATTACCCACAAGTTTTAAGCTATCTTGTAAATGGTCAATCTCTTCCTTGGCATTTGATAATTCCTGTTTCAACTGGCTAACTTCTTCCAGTCTTTGTAACAACTTCTCTTCATTTTCAACTACAAGAACATCCTTCTCTTTCAATTTTGCCTCCAAATCTTGCACCTTCAGATTATTGTTCACATCCAAGATAGTTTCAGTGTCCTTGACGGTGTCTTGTTGTTGCTGTTGCTGATGTTGTTGCTGCTTATTTTTCTTCTTATTTCTCTTCTTCGCGCTTTTTGACAAAGCCTGTTCATCCTCTGCAACGACGGATTGTTGTTGTTGTTGTTGTTGTTGAGTTGTTGTAATCTGAGCAACAGATTGGGCAGCTTCAATTGATTTCAAACTCAGTTTCAAATCTTCGATTTCAATGTCCTTAGTTGTGGAATTTTCTCTCAAAATTTGGATTTCATTGTCTTTGATTGTTGAACTATTTTCCAAATTTTCGATAAGAGTTGAGCCTTCCTGTAATTTAGATTCAAGTTCAGAAATCTTTCTCTGACTTGTAGCCAATTTAGTTTCAAGTTCTGTAGATGATACTTGGGTTTCATTATTATTTTGTAGCTTTAAAATTTCCAGATCCTTTTCTGATATTAGTTTTTCAGCTTCGGCTAATTTTGATCCAAGTTCGTTCTTTTCAACTAAATTTGAATCAAGTTGAGAGATATTTTCCTTATATTTTTGATCCAACTGTAAAATTTCAGCTTCTTTTGATTTCAAATTTGTCTCTAAATTTGATTGATTTGTCTGCAAGTTTTTAATTATTGTTTGGAATTTGCCATTATCCTCTTGTAATTTTTTCAAATTTTCCTTGCCTGTATTCAACTCCTTAACAACTCTCTTCAACTCCTGGTTGGTCAAATCATTTTTTTGTTTCAAATCTTCCATATATTGAAACAAAATGGCACTTTCTGCTATTGACGAACATGGTGTATGCTCTTGCAATAATCTCTCAAACTTATCCAACAATGCAGTCTTTTGTTTCTCAGTCTTGTACGCGTCCAACAAAATTGGATATTTCTGTTCATACTTCCCAAACTTTCTCATCTTTGCCTTCAATTCGGGTGTTAATTTCGAAATATCAATTCCGCTTATAATATTTCTCTGATCAACTACCTCATTATTCCCACTATCCTTTGTTACTGCTGTCGGTATCGGTGTCGGTGTCCTCGATTCTTCCACCTCATCTTCAGGTTGTGTCATATTTTCAGCATCCGGTGTCTTGGTATGTAGTACCTTGTCATTAGCTTCTAGCTCGTCGGTGACTCTTTTGATAGAGGCTTGTCTTGACAAAGAAGCGCTACCACCATTTCCATCACCAGAAACGTTATCGGTATTGTTATTATTATTGGCACCATTGGCAAACTGCTGCGCCGAAGTCAGAGCCATCTTGAGAAAAGATGCTGCTCTACTGTTGAGCCCACTATTGGCATTATTGTCAGAACCCGTGGAGTCATTGCCATCCTGATTGAATCGTGAAAACATCGAGATCTAGCCGGTTGGAGTTTGTTGTTAAATCGTTCGTATTGAAAGACAAATATTATTCGCCCTCTTCTATTGTGATTTTTTTTGGTGATTTTTTGCTTTTTTTTTTTTTTTTTTATTTATTTTGAGGCTTCATTATAATATTGGAAAATTCGATGTATATATATATAGATAGATGTAACAAAAAGAAAGAACAAGATCTACATGAACTCAGCTTCTGGGTGGTAATATACAGGACAGTTCCAATACGACCTTTTAATATCTTTCCAGACGCTTTCGTCCTTGCTTTTCAAGGTATTCTCATCTGGTATCAACTCTTTGAAATTAATCTTCAAACCATAGTTGTTCAAATCCATCTCCACCAACCTCTTATAAACTTGATAGACTACAAACCGGTCTGCTCCCAATCCATTAAAGAAACTGAAAACACCTTCTGGTTTCAATAGTCCTACGATCAAGTCGAATAACTCCAACATATCTTCGTAATGCTCACTGAAAGTGTCATAGTATATCCCATCGAAGAATACACCTTTGGTGAGTAAATCGGGTAAAGTGTCTTGCCATCTGCCTTTCAATATCACCACTCCTGGTTTCTCAAACCAGCCATCTTTTTCCATCTTCTTCAACACATCAGGATGGGCTTCTGATATATAATGTGTAGTTGGATGTTTAGATTGAATCATACCATCAATTATCCCCATTCCGAACCCGATATTCAAGATATTCACATCTTCATTCAGGATATTAGAATCAGCTTTAGATATAGTGGGATTACTCTTGACATTTTTAAATAACGATTTACAACCTTCATTCATGAGGTTATCTTCCCATTGCATCATCACCCCATCTTTCTCATCTGTCACCAAGGCATCATCTTTGTACTCCAATTTAGATTTCAAATAGATTTCTTGGTTATTGGACGCATCTTGAACATTGCCAGATTCTATTGGATCATTCGCTGTGACTACATCTATGTGTGTCTTCTCCACATTATCATCCACTAACTGTGGTATCTCTTCTTCTTTTTCTTCTTCTATTTCTTGTTGTTGTTGTTGTTTAAACTCTTCTGGGAGTTCATCGTCGCTTATGAACTCGACAATATCATCCATCTTCCTCAAAAGCATTTCAGCGCGAACACCAGCATCGACTATAGAGTTCCAAAAAGAGGTGTCAACCAAATCCCTTCTATGAAGAATACAACCGGGAGTCTCATCCTTATCGTTGAGTAAAGACCAACCTGCACCGTGCAAGAACAACTCTTCTATCATTCGTAGTATCACCAGCTCTTCCAGTGGAGAGTAATCCTTAGGTATCGATTCACAAATGAGGTGTAAAGGAGTAGTGGTGCTCTTGGGATCTTCTTCTATATTGTGTTCATAATTGAAGGCTTCTTCCAAAGTGTAGGTAGAAGGGATACCCAGTTTTAACAATTTTTTCAAAGGCTCGACATAAGACTCTCTGGTGATGGGTCTTAACTTCAAATAGCACAATTCATGTAGATCTGACATCTCTTCTATATATGTCTCTCTATAATCTATCTATCACTATCATCTTTCCCTGAAAAGTTTAAAAAAAATTTTATGCTCTTCTTCTCTTTTGGGACTTTTGGGGCTTTTTTCATTTCTTCCTGTCCAAATTATTATAAAGGATAGAAGAATGAGGAGAGGAATGAGAGAAGTGTATTATTACTATTATTATTATTATTATTATTATTATTATTATTATCCCACCATTACTGCTACTGGTTATTGATCATAAGTACAAAATGAGGTTGAATTTTGCATACTTGAAATAGTTACGTATGCAATGAAATTTTTTGGAAAAGTACCTTTCGTGAGTGTGTATATCTGTGAGTGTTAAGTGAGCGAACAGATGGAAGATATGATTTGTTATTTCATACGGTCTTAACGGTTTGGTATTTTGGGAAGTGTGCAAAGGTATATCTCTACAGAAGGTGATAGAAGATGCTAGAAGAGTTTATGGTTCTAACACATCTGGTGATGGTTCCAAACTCAGGGAAATGATATCAAGTCCGATATTAGGGGATTCATTTCATTTTATGTGTGGGGGTGTAAAAAAGTAAACAAAATCATCGTTAAACGCTTGAGAGAAAAGACTAAAGACGAATCTCGGAAAAACTATTTGAATTAATTAACCACTCACTTAGTTATAAAGAAGAGGTACATATGTATGTATGCAAGTTGTGGTAAATTCATTCATTCATGATTTTTAATATTGGTATATTCTTCCTCTGATTCACTCCCACTGCACAAGATCGGACTTAAATTACGAATCACCGTCTATATATCTATCTATAATATCTTCATTTACTCTGATCTATCTATCTATGAGATGTTGAGCTGAGTATATGTACTTTCCTAAATTATCCGTGAATCGATGTGAGGTTAGGTACGTCTGTCTACTGATGAGAGTCAAAGTAATAGTAGTAGTAAAGTACAACTACATCTCATTTCTTTGTTGTGTTGTTGTTGTTATTGTTTTCTTTTTCATCTTGTACACCCAACGGCGGCAATGAGATGACCGATTCAATCCCGAAACACTTTTTTTTTTTTTCTTTTTGCAAATGAAAACAAAAAAAAACAAACTGCATCTAATAAATCAATCAATCAAAGTACACACGGATGCACATAATCTCATACACAAACACACACACTCTCTCTATGTATGTAGGTCGTTCTATACTTATCTGTTTTGTTATGTAGCCCGTCTGACTGTCTACCGGTCATCTGTAGTGTAAACCTAGGGAACCCTCTTAAAAGTGGTCGGTATGTAATCATCACTGAAAACTGCCACTAGGTTTTTTACACATTTAATACTACTACTACTACTATTACACCAATCCCATTAATACAGAGCTTAAAACTATTATATTATAATACATGGGATACCCATACATACCTACTATATACAACAATAGTTTCTTTTCAAAAACGAAAAACAACAAAAAAATCTAAAATCTTTCTCTTATTGTGTGTTTAAGAGTGTCTTCTTTCTTTCTTTCTTTCTGTGTTTCTGTGTCTGTCCTGTCCGCCTTTCACGCTGCGACATTTATTTTTTTTTGTTCTCATTCTTCTTATTACAACCAAACCCCAATTTCAACTCAACTCAACTAATCACCTTCATCTGTTTATGGAAACTCCTTGGGATCGTTACCACATACACACAGAATGTCCTTAGTTCGTTCGTTGGCTCGTCCGTTGGCAAGACCATCTTTGGGGTTTTGTCCGAGACTTGCTACTGTCACCCAATCACCCTATCGTCGGTTATTCTCATCCTACTTGCAACAACAACAATCACAATTTCAAACATCATCAGCATCGGCATTGGCCATTTCAATGTTGAAAATTAGAAAACAGACGATGCACACATCAAGATCATTATTACAAAAGCAAGATGAAGCCGCTTCCAAAGATAAAATAATAATACCTCTGAAGGAAATTGTTGAACAGCCGAATTCCAATACTAGTAATGCTAGTAATGGTCTTAAATGGAAGAAATCATTGGCATTTAAGACAGCAAAGAATTGTGTCATTCTAATCGGAGTCATATTTTCATCAGTCGGTGTTCTTTTAATTGGATTTTTCATCTATGATGCTACCACTTATACCTCTTGTCATGAAGATTTGAGTACATTAGTGGTTAGTGAAGCACTGTTATTCCCAAAAACTGGTGGACCAGAAAATTTACCCATCTTGAGCTCTAAATTGGATGCATTCGACACTGAACAAAAAGAAAAAACTAGACATAAGCCAAAATTGGTCATCTTGGGAAGTGGTTGGGGAAGTGTTGGTGTATTGACCCAATTGAACCCAGGTGATTATGATGTTACTGTTATTTCTCCAACTAATTATTTCTTGTTTACTCCGATGTTACCTAGTGCTGCCGTTGGTACTTTAGAGATAAAATCGCTATGTGAATCTATTAGATCAATTATTCATAAAATTGGAGGTCATTATTTACAAGCATCTGCTGAAGAAGTTTTGTTTAGTGAAAAATTGATCAAGGTTAGCTCATTTGATTCTCAACAGGGTGAAACAAAATCATTTTATGTCCCATATGATAAATTGGTTGTTGGTGTTGGATCAGTTTCTAATTCTCATGGTGTTAAAGGTTTAGAATTCTGTCATCAATTGAAAACTGCCGAAGATGCCTTAAGATTACGTCAAAAAATCACCGATAATTTAGAATTGGCCTCATTACCAACAACTACACCGGATGAACGTAAAAGATTATTATCATTTGTCGTCTGTGGTGCTGGTCCAACCGGTACCGAGGTTGCCGCTGAAATCTCTGACTTGTTGAATGAAGATTTGGGTGATTTCCCAAAAATCTTGAGACAAGAAGTTAGTGTCCACATCATCCAATCTAGATCACATATCTTGAACACTTATGATCAAACCATCTCAGAGTATGCCATGGATAGATTTAAAAAAGATTCCATCGATGTTTTGACCAATTCCAGAGTTGCCGAAGTAACTCCTAATGAAGTTTTGTTCAGACAGAAAAATATGGAAACTGGTGAAAATGAATTGAAGAAATTACCATATGGTTTAGTGCTTTGGTCCACTGGTGTTGCACAAAATCCTTTGGCCCAAGAGATTGTCAAGAGTTTGAACTATGTTCAAAAGAATAGAAGAGCCATCGAAACCGATCCTCATTTAAGAGTTCTTGGTGCTCCATTAGGTGATGTTTATGCCATTGGTGATTGTTCCACTGTTAGGACTGATCTTGCCGATAACACTACGGAATATATCAGAAGATTTATCGTTGGTAAGCATTTCCAAGATAAGCAAATGCAGATCATCACCGATGATGATATCAAACATTTGTTGTTGACCCATGAAGAGATTAAAGAATTATCCTACAAGATATCGGAAAAACATCCATTGGCCAAGGAGAACTTACTGTTGATGGATGAATTGATTGAAAAATATGATCTGAACAAGACTGGTAAATTGACATTTGATGAGATCAAATTACTTTTGTCCGAGGTTGATTCCAAAGTCACTTCTTTACCAGCCACTGCTCAAAGAGCACATCAACAGGGTAAATATTTGGGTAAGAAATTATCTAAATTAGTGAAATCTTATAACTCTTTAACTTTGAACGAGATTGTTGATGGTGATATTGATGATGCCATTGCCAAGCCTTTTAGATATCATCATCTTGGTTCATTGGCATACATTGGTAATTCAGCGGCTTTGGATATCTCTGGACATTCATTTGTTGGTGGTATTGTTGCCATGTATCTTTGGCGTAGTATCTATTTTGCCCAAAGTGTCAGTATGAGAACAAGAGTATTGTTGTTTATGGATTGGTTTAAGAGAGGTTTGTTTGGTAGAGATATCATCAGCGTTTAGAAAGCAGAAAATTAAAACCCCACACAAAAAAAAAAAAAAAAAAAGAAAAGAAGGGACTGGTTCTGTCCCTGAATTAAAACAATCTTGTTATATATTCACAGTTTGAAAAAAGTTACTTTTAATGGTTTATTATCAACCATAAGAAATAGATTTATAAAAAAATTAATTAAACAAAAAAAAGAAAAATAATGATTTTAATTGATAAAATGCATAGAATCACTATCATTATTAAAAGGATTGAATTGATAATATTTCCCAAGAAGAAGAAATAAAAAAGACTTCCCATCTGATAATGATGATAATGATACTACTAATAATATTAAATCACTCTATATATAGAAATTTGTTAATTTTGTGCCTTTTGTTATCCATTTCTATATATCTATATAGACCTCATTCTCATTCATTTCATGAGAATTACAAAAGAAAAAACACAAATAAAATAAAATAAAATAAAACAAAATAAAAAGTATATCTATATATTCATCCATTCATCGATCCATGTCTACTTTGAAATAAATATTCTGTTGTTTATAAAAAAAGGGTGCTATCTATATGATTGTCCGCATTTGGTCAATTTGGTGACTTCTGTCCACTACTTCCCCGGGGCAGAAAAAGAAAGAAAGATAAGGAAGAAAGAGAATGTTATGCTGCCATATATATACAAGTGAGTGAGTGGAGTGAAGTGAAGTGATTAGATTAGTTGATCTAACCAACTAGAAAGGATTATAAGTTGACTTACTAATCACTATTCTGCTCTTAGTATTGATCTACTCTTTTTCCTTCCCTTTAAAAAAACCCAACTCCGACGGAGATCAGACTGACTGACGCAAGGTACAGGGTAAATTGAGAACGAACCCAAACGCAAGATAAGGGCACACAGCCCAAACAAAAGGAAACCCACCCAATCCATTTCAGAAATATTAATTAATAAATTAAAATTAAATTGATTGATTATATTGATTACATATTGATTGATTTTGAAACCATTAGCTTTTACTGTCAAATTATATTCTATATATCAATCAGCTAATAACAGAGGATAAACCTATATCTTCATCATATCTTCAAGAGGCTATTATCAAACTTATATTTTATCTGAAACGTACACCACTTGAGCCGTTAAATGGAATACCACCTTGTCATATTAGTTCATGGATTATGGGGGAACCTTTCTCACTTTGATTATATCAAAAATCAATTAGAAGAAGCCCACAACAGCAGAGGCCCAACCGAGAAGGAGAGACTTGTCATTTACAAGACTGGCTCTAATGAAGGTTATAAAACATATGATGGAATCGACATTTGTGGTAAGAGAGTTGCTCTCGAGATTGAAAATGAGATTCAAAGATTGAATTATGATGGTAAAGTTGTCAAATTATCTGTGATTGGTTATTCGTTAGGTGGATTGATCTCAAGATATGCCATTGGAATCTTGTACTACAAGAGATATTTTGACACCATTGAGCCTGTTAACTTTACCACTTTTTGTACCCCACATGTGGGTTCATTGACCCCTGGTAACAGTATTTCGATTAGGATTTTCAACTGGTTGGTCCCATTCTTGTTGGCCAATACAGGTAAGCAAATGTTCTTTATGGATAAAGCCAAGGCATTTAACAATAATACTCCCTTCATTTCCAGATCAGACTCGAATCTCTCTTTATCGGAATTACAAAGACAACAAGAACAAGAACAACCTCTTTTACAATTGATGGCCAATCCAGCATCGATTTTTTACAAGAGTTTAAAATTGTTCAAATACAAATCCCTATATTCCAATGTCGTCAACGATAAGAGAACTTCTTGGTGGACCTCGGGTATATCGATGATGAATACTTTTGAAGCTTTGGATATTGACCCAAATATCAAAATCGATCGTAATGGAATCATCAATTTCCATAATGGGAATAAATTTAAATTCTCATTTTTGGCCAAAAATAGCCCAGTTATAATCGATATCTCTAAACCGGTGAAGATTGTCACTCAAGGATTACCAATTTTCAACAGCAAGAGTCGCAATCCCATCTTGGATAACATTCCAGCAATGGATGAAAAGGGAGCAGCAATCTCTGATCAAGAGAAAAACGTTTTGGCTACAGATATTGCTGAAAATTTCTTCAAGAGAAAATTTAAATGGGTAATTGTTCTTTTCAACATCTTTGTCTATGCTCCATTATGGTTAGGTTATTTCATCATCCCTAGTTTGATTCAAAAAGTTAGATCCGGTTTCAGAGTCCTTAGAGAGAGTGATGCTGGACAACTCTTGGAATTGTACCAATTGGTCGATGATCATCCTACTTCTACAACAACTACAATTAATACCTCAGTTGACGAAAAACAGTTCCACAACAGACCATCATTGAAGAAAACTTTCAGTGAAACTTATGAAAATTTGGAAAAAAACATTGAACAAAATTTAGAAGATCAAACCGATGAATTGATGGAAAGTCTTTGGGATGCAATGATGAGTAAAAAAATTTACAACGAGGAAGATGCATTCTGGTTCAACCATACCTCTAAAGATGAGGATGAAATTTTCGGGGAGGAGGAAAAGATCTTATCAAAAGATGTCGAAACTGTCTCCATTACCCTTGATGAACTCGATAATGGTACTTACAACAGAAACGACTCGATGCCTCATGCAATTGTCAACATGTTGGATAACTTCAAATTGCATTTCAACAGTCCTGCACAGTATGATATCATCAAGAACTTGAACGAATTGCAATGGCGGAAATTCCCAATATACATTCAATTGACAAACACCACCCATGCCGCCGCCATTGTTAGACATCCAGATAAGAACTTCAAAGAGGGGGAACTCGTTGTTAGACAGTTCATTGAGGATGTTTTTAAATTGGATTGATCGAAAAAAAAAAAACCATCCCATTATAGTGTTCGAACACATTAGTTCGCACATATTGTTGACTTTGATGAGAATAATTCACTAACTTAAGGTTTGATTTTATTATCGCCGATGCACTCTGCACTTTTCAAAAAAACCCCCAATTTACTGATCATTTTGCTTTCTATTTTCCTTCTTGTTTATTATCAATTTTGTGCTGGTCATTTCTGTTGACAATTTTATTATCCACTATTACTTTGATGTTGAATTCTCCCTTTTGTTTTAGTTTTTTAATTCTCACTTTTTTTTTTTTGCCCCAATCGAGTTCTTGAGCAATGTTTTTTAGACTGTAAATTTACCTGAGAAGTCTTTATTACGTTATTTTATATTGCAAAAAATAACCATATTCTTAAATAAAATGGAAAGCTATGTAAGATATATATGTATATATACATCGAAAATTCAATAGAATTAAAAAAAAAAACTCAATGCGGACGAAACCTGACCAACAAAACTAATACACCCAATAACAGCGGCCAAATAACCGTGATTCAGACAAAATAATAAACCAAAAAACCAACACACGCACTAAGCCACAATTAGCAACAATATCATCAATAACAAAATACTCAAAATTATCAACAACCATAAACATCGACCATTTTTCCTCTTTTGATAATTGTTCAGCTTCACCAACTCATTTCTGGCAAATCTTGTATCGTTAACCACAGAAAACAAATTGTTCTCAATGTTATCGATGGTAATTCCTTGATCTTGGATCATCGTGCTCAAATCTTGGTAAATCTCATTGATCTCCAAGATCGAACTCGAAATGTTCTCAATCTCCGTATTACGCTCGTTGATCAAATTCTGTTGATACTCCATTTCTTCTGCATTTATAGGATCATATTCAATTTGGAATTGTTGCTGTTGCTCTTGGTGAGAACCAACCATTGTATCGTCATC
The DNA here is from genome assembly GCA_030567715.1 of Nakazawaea wyomingensis. Classification (NCBI taxonomy): domain Eukaryota; kingdom Fungi; phylum Ascomycota; class Pichiomycetes; order Alaninales; family Pachysolenaceae; genus Nakazawaea; species Nakazawaea wyomingensis. The sequence continues at coordinate 80,426 of JAJLSQ010000007.1, forward strand.
AAGAAACAAAGAAGAGTTATTAGTGAAACCATTCAAATCCAGTGAATTTGTACTATTGTTACTCAACTTCTGCTGTTGAACTTTATTCAATTTCTTTTCAATCTCTGTAAAATTCATCTGTAACATGTTGAACGCCTTCAACGACTTGTTGATCTCCAACAACAATTTCTCCTTTGCAAAGACCTCATTATGGTTCAATAGATCGTCGTCGAACACAATAAGCTCATTCTTAGTCGTGTTCAATTGCTTGAAATTCAATATCAACGTATTTATGAGATTCATCGATTTTTGGTAATCGACATCTTCCGCCTTCTCCTTCTTCAAATAATTTTCCAACTGTTGTATCAAGTTGTTGATCTTAGATAACAACGACGAAACCGTATCTGAGACAATCTCAAACTCTTCATTAGGCACTGGCTGATCTTCCAATCGTATCACCTCCCCGAAACTTCTATTGGACATATTTATATGGCTTCTTGCTTTTGTAGCCTCCTACGTTTCTAATTCCATCTCTGTTATTTTTTTTTATTTTTTTTTTTTTGCTTTTTCTTCGTGTGTCTATCTGTCTTGCCCCAAATTGATAAAAGATGCTACTTAATAATTTAATGAATTAGATATGATCATTCAGATTCTTTTGATATTACTTTTAAAGTTACATATCTCAATTGGGGTTCAACTAGTGACGTCACCAATTGAACACTTCACAAAAACAATGTTGTATGTCTCTAGCATGCAAAACCATTTACTCTATATACATTGTAAAATCTTCCTCCATAATATTCATCAGCGTTATAAGTTTGGTACTGATAGAATCGATCTCTTCTATCAATTTTTGCTTGCAATCAGGCACCCCATCAAGGAGTAAAGAACTATTGAATTTTGGAATTTCTGGAAATTTAGACCTCTTGACTTCATCCTTGCTCAAAAAAAATGAACTTGTTCCCGGAGTTACAGAATTGACTGTGCTTCCAGTTCTTGATCTTGTTTCTCGTGGTGGGGTAATACTACCAGTTGGAGGCAGACCATTCAAAAAGGCGTTCATCGCACTCAACTGGGACTTTTCGTTCAAGGGGGTCATTGTCAATGGAGTGGCCAGTGCTTGTGCAGCATCATACCCAAATTGATTGATACGGACACCATCTCTTGGTGCTGGTGAAGAAGCAGAGGACAGTGATCTCTGCTGTTGGTGGTGTGGGTACTGTTGATGAATTTGCAGCTGCTGTTGTTGTTGGTGGTGTTGGTGGTGGTCGAAATCGGTCAAAGCCTTTAGGCTTGGTGAAGCACTTGTCGGTGCAGGCATGTTCAAATGTAAATTAGCGGCATTTCTGGTCTTGCCTTGAGAAGAGCTAATAGGAGTCGGCGATGACCACTCCATGTTAAATTCTGAGTTTTGAGATTGTACTGATGCATCTCCAGACGGTTTGTTGATTGGTTGTAACAATGCGGACATGGTCACACTGGACGGTAATGGTTTCATGGCACTTGAAGGTGTCATCCCTGAAATTCTTTGAGGAGAAAGATTAACTGTATCTGTGTTGTTAATTGGGTTTGGTCTCTTAGGAGATGGAGTTCTACCCGTCACCGCTGATAAAGAAGATGTAGATGGTGTCAAAGATGCGGGGAATTGCAAGGGGAACCCCCCTTGGGGAGGTGCAGAAGCTGGACTAGTAACTTGTGATAATGTAGGTCTCCTTTGAATAGCAGTCGGTAGTTCACTCATATCACTAACTCTTCCAAGAACAGCTGCTGCACTCTGGGTATGGGATAACGTTGGAGCCCTTGATCTTGCCTTTGGTGGTGGCTCACTCACAGTGATATCATCCATGTTAGGAATCTCAATCATAGGTGATGAAGATCTTGCGCCATTCGAAGAGGGTAAGGTCGGTAATTTCGGAAAACCACTATTCACCTCCTTATCGTTTTGGTTTGGCATTTGAAGGTTGCCCATCATATCGTCCCTTTCTTCTTCCTCAAATAATTGTAACAAAGATTTAGGTGCTTCTTTTCTTGTACCCATGGTAGTTCCCCCTACTGTACCAGTCATTCTCAAAGTCGGATCTTCTCTTGAATTAATCAGCTCGTTTCCAGTCATGTAGGTTTGTTGGTCGGTAGTCATCATGAACTCATCTTCGTCATTATATATCTCTTCGCCGTATTCAGGAGCATGGCTAATTTGGTTGACATTGATATCATTTTCCATTATATATTCACTTGAATTCAATGAATCAAAATCCCATTTCATATTCTGACCATCTTCCTCTAAACCTCCATTACCGGAAGCATTTGAATTGTTTTCCAACATTTCGTCATCCATTCCATACAATGTCATACTATCTCTTGACGATTTTTTCTCTCGCCATATTAAATATCTCGATATGATCTCCTTCAATATAGATGTAGGTGTGTTCTTATGAGCTCTTACAAACCTGGACTTGAGCAAATCATCAGCAGTTGGTCTCTCATCTGGATTTTCATCAAGACAAAGGGCTATCATTTCCTTCAATAGAGATGAATGATTTCTTCCCTCCAATCTTGGTGGTTTTGATTTTGTTATCAACTGCATTGCTCTCATTGCATCCTTGTCACTATAAGGAGGATTACCAGTTGCAATCTCATATATTGTTATCCCAAGTGACCATATATCAACCTTCACATCATATTTGGTACCTTCCATTATCACCTCTGGTGCCATCCAATACGGAGTACCAGCCATTGTAGTTCTCTTCAAAGCATTAGAAGTCAACTGAGCAGCAACACCGAAATCACATAATTGTACATTTCCCTCCTTTGTTATCAATACATTGGCAGCTTTCAAATCTCTATGTATCACACCTGCTTTGTGAACATACTGCAAGGCAATCAACAACTCTCGCACTATAACGCCAATGTATTTCTCTTCCATCCTACCAGGTTTGAGCAAACTTCTCACTGAACCACCAGCACAGTAATCCATTATTATCCATAACTTAGTATCACTCAAATAAGATCCGTGATAATGAATGATGTTAGGTGCCTGTTTCAATTGACTTAAAAACAGAATTTCTTGTTGTACATCTTTCACTTCCTCTTGATCTGTATCCAAATTCAAAACTTTTATTGCCACCACTTGGCTCGACTTTCTATTATATCCCTTATAAACTATTCCAAATTTTCCTCTGCCTATGACTTCTGTTCTTTTATAAATGTCATTCACTGAAACATTTGATCTATGATTATTTACATTCAGTATTATGTTATTCCCTTGGCCCACTAATGTCTCAGATGAGCTCATGGTCTGCGATGAATGTTGCAGCAGAGATGTTCCCAATCCCGATATGTTATCCAGTCTACTATTCATAATAGTTGGCAGGATCTATCTTCAAAGTATTTCTAATTCGTTCTCCGATCTATCAAGATCATCTTATTTTATTTTTTTTTATTTTTTTTCTTCTTTTGTTTGAGGCTTTTTCCTTTAGCTCGATCTAGAAAGCAAAGCAAATTGGAGAATATCAACAGAACGAAGCAACAACTAATCTTCATCAAATTAGCGAAATCATGACACATACGGGTTCACAATTGATTGCAAACATATTGCAGAGGTTAGGAGTCGAAGTTGTATTTGGATTAGTTGGTATTCCAGTTGTTGATGTGGCTGAAGAATTGATTAAGAGTGGTATTCGATTCATTTCTTTTCGAAATGAGCAATCTGCATCCTATGCTGCATCACTGTATGGGTATCTTACTGGAAGACCAGCTGTTTTATTGGTAGTCGGAGGTCCTGGGGTTGTGCATGCTTGTGCTGGAATTCATAACTCGCAGGTAAACCGCTGGCCATTGCTAGTGTTGGCTGGTTCTACATCTAGCTCGGAGACATATAGAGGTGGATTTCAAGAGTTGGATCAAGTCACTTACTTGGCACCAAATGTGAAATTCAGTTGTAGACCTAGAGGTATGTCGCAGTTACCTTTTTTGATACAAAAGTCGTTGAAAATATCATTGGTTGGTGTACCAGGGGCCACATATGTGGATCTTCCCGCAGATATTATTCAAGGTGATATGGAAGACAACGAGTTTCAACAAATATTGCAAAATATTGATGATCAGGTGATGAAGCTAGGTGCACCAAAGTTTATTGCTGATCCATCAACGATTTCAGTACTGGCAGAAACAATCAAATCAGCAAGTGCTCCCTTAATTGTCATTGGTAAAGGGGCAAGTTACTCGGATTCTTATTCTGATTTACGTAAGTTTATAACATCACATGATTTGCCATTTTTACCCACACCGATGGGTAAAGGTGTAGTTGAAGATGCCTCTGAATTCAACACATCATCTGCAAGATCATTGGCATTACGTGGGGCTGATGTTGTTGTTCTCGTTGGGGCAAGATTGAATTGGATTTTACATCATGGAGAAGCACCAAGGTTTAGAAAAGATGTCAAATTCATCCAAATCGATATTTCAGGTGAGGATATTGGAGATAATGGAGCTGTGAAAAGCTACGGTTTGGGTTTGGTGGGAGACATCTCATTGACTTTGAGATTATTGGATGAGAAATTGGGTAATTATAAGGCTCCAAAATTAAGTTCAAAACTTTTGGCAGTACTGAGTGGAAATGAGTCGAAGCTCAAAGAGCGTGAGATAATCAAAAGCAATGTTTTACTAACATACAATCAGGTTTACAAGATTGTTAAGGACAAGCTAGCAATGTTCAAGGATGATTTATTTTATGTGATTGAAGGTGCTAATACGATGGATATCGCCCGTATCTCTTTTGAGTCACATTTACCGAAGAGAAGATTGGATGCAGGAACTAATGCTACAATGGGTGTCGGACTAGGGTATGCCATTGCTGCAAAGTTGGCAAATCCGAACCAAATGGTTTTAGCGATAGAAGGTGACTCTGCATTTGGATTCTCTGCAATTGAATTGGAAACAATAGCAAGATCCAAGTTACCAATGATCATTATTGTTATGAACAATTCGGGTGTTTACCATGGAATGGATCTGGCAATGTACAAGGATCCAGACTACCAATGGCCATCTACTGCATTGAGTCACAATGTGCGGTATGATATTATGGCAGAATCCTTGGGTGTTAATGGTGTTTTCTGTCTCGATGCCAATGATGTCTCAAAGGGATTGGAAAGAGCCATTTCCAATTATCAAAGGGGTGAAACTACTTTGTTGAATGTACTGATCGAATCTGGAAGTGGCAAGAAATTGGAGTTTGGCTGGCAAAATAAAAAGAAACAGAGTAATGGTAAACTTTGATGTTGTTATGTGATCAGTTCAAATATTTAGTTACTTTTTTTAATTCTTTTTGTGGTTTCCTTTTCTATTTATATCTTTTGTCTTGATAAAATTCTATGATGAAGAAAATGATGAAAAAGAAAAAGTGAAACCGAAATTTTATGTTGTTTATTAACTTAGTGGAAAATCTGATCAATAGGAAAATAGTATGACTAATAAATCTATTCACTGGATAGAGTGCTGAGTTTATCCGGGATCATACCTGCAGTCAGTATCGTTCATATAGATGTTTGTTTACAACGAGAAAAGATTTTGATTATCTCACTAAATGAATAATACAATACAATCATTAATTCTAAAAATAAACTGTAAATTGAATAAAATAAATTCTACAAAAATGAGCGCTAAAAATTTTATATTGAACGAAATGTAAACCCCATTAGATCAAGCACTTGTATCACTAAGATCAGAGCTGAAATGAATAAAAAACCCAAGATTATCTTGTATATGATCACCTCTACCACAATCTTTTCATTATATTTTGAATCAACGAAAATAGTTACGTTCTCATTATTATTATTATTCGTTAAGATAATATGTTTCATTGTATCATCTGCATCATACTTATGAACCCCAGCGACAAGGTCATCAGAGATCTTTGTAGTCTTAAATTGTTGAGCTTCCAAGTCGATAAGAACAGTATTATCTATAGAATCAATTTTCACAATAAGAGTTGTCATTTTGTGATTAATGTCTAGATATCTGGAAATAAATGTAAATGTATTTGAAGAAGGGAGGTGGGGGGGGTGAAAGTGGAAAAATAATCTACGATTGAGTATTGTCGTTCATTGTGGCCTCTTTTATAAAATAAATGATCACAAGAGACAACCTGAACTTTTTTGCAAAATTAAAATGGCTCTGCAGATTAACAATACCCACGAAGCTATTGTACCACAAGTGGGGACAATACTAAAAGAGGAAATCAAATATATTTTATTTCTTACCGTGTGCTTAGCATATGCAGAAGGCGGAAAAGACTTTTAAATGTGCGAACCGTGCATATAATTATATTTATTTATAAACATTCGTCAAAGCCTTTCGCAAAACACATCTTAATCCCAATCTATATATAGGGCGAGTTTTTTTGAATAGAGAGAGTTCATATATTACAGTAATTAAATTGTATTTTGAATTGTCACCTCATTTCATTTCATTCTTTTCATCTTGAGGCAAAATCACTTTGATCATTATTTTGAAAATTGTGTCCGGAGGGTAATAAATAGCGATTAATTTTGGAATTTCATATCTGTATGTGGGTTAGATGATCTTTAACAGAATAGGATAAGTTAAAAGCCATCGCTTTTATCCTTCTCTCATCTTGCCTATGATGTAAGTTCACAGTTTGGTTTGAGGCTGTTTCCTTCTTTCCTTTGGGCAATTTATCCTTTTTTTCTTTTTTTACTTTCAGCGTTGCTTTTTTTTTCTTCTATTTTAAAAGCATTTTATTTTTTTTTTTATTTTTGATGTATCAAGATTGATATTAGGTAGATTATAAATAAAGAGATAAGATAATTAGTTACCATGCTTGATCCATTTGATCAGAAGAAGTTGCAGATATTGAAAGATATTTCGCAGAACTCAACAAACTCTCCAGATGCCTCGCCGAAAGGGACTATAGATGAGCTATGTATACCCATGATGGATCTTTTGAACTCCCATCCAGACATTGTTACAACCTCATCTTGTTCGGGAAGGGTCAGCGTCTTTTTGGAAGGTTCAAAGTCAAGATCTATAGCTACTAAGATAGGAGCTAAAGGTGATGGGGGTAGGTGGTTATTTGTCTCCCATGATACGGATAATATCAACAACTGGTGGATAGACAAAAATTTCCATTTTTCTGAACTGGTTCACTCTGTCAATGAAACAACAAGATATGTGCTATACAAGTTTGAACCGTTCATCTTACATGTCAAATGCCGTAATTTAGATGTTGCTAACATGTTATATACCGCAGCAATGAGTTGTGGGTTTAGAGAAAGTGGTATCGGTTCAAATAATATCGTGGCGGTGAGAATTTCAATCAAATTAGACATACCCATTGCGTATTTGGATGAGAATTCAAATGAAATAATAGCATTGGTAAGTGAGGAGTACTTGAAGTTGTTGGTGAAGCTTTCTTTGGATAGGTTCACCGAGAATACCAGAAGAATACATATGTTGTACAAATCATTTGAAAAAGTGATTCAGCTGCCAGTGGTTAATGATGAGGAGAAGATAGAAACCAAGGAAGAGCGCAGATTAAGAAAGATGAAAGAAGGATTGGCAAGACTGTCAGATGTTAGGAAAATGAAAGATCTGCTCAAACTGGCAAAATTGAAATCAGAATCAGAAACAGTAGCTGTAGTAAATCAAAAGCTTGTATAAAAGAGAGAGTAGAGAAAAAAGGGTAGTGTCCTCTATGCTATTGACACGCAAATTCTAAAAAAAATTTTCCACACCGTCACCAAAAAAAAAAGGCAGGAGCGTAAATTTGAAAGACTCATCGAAGAAGGATCAAATATCTCCAGAGATATTGTAGTAATTCAACAAATAAATCAAGTTATCAATTGAACGAACAATGTCTGACGAAACAGTGCAGAAGTTGGAGCAGTTGAAGATTTCTGAGGATACCTCCACCGAGGACCCAGTCTTAGGGTATGTGACTTTCTCTTCTATCTTTTGCCAAACAACTGAGATTTTACTAACAAATCTCAAATATTAAAGACCTGATGGACAACCTCTTTCAAAAAAGGCTTTGAAAAAGTTGCAAGCTCAACAAGAAAAGGATCGTAAGAAGGCTGAAAGAGCTGCTCAATTAGCTAAGGAACAAGCAGATAAAGCCGCTGCTGATGCAGTCAGTGATTTTGCTAGGGAAAACTATGGTAAATTGCCATTAAACCAGTCTTCAACCAAAACCGGTGTTAAAAGAACTCAAATAGCTAATTTATCTGCTGCAAATGACGGTGAAGAAGTTCTATTGAGAGCGAGAGTACATACTTCTAGAAAGCAAGGTGCTACCATGGTTTTCATCTCATTGCGTCAACAAAGTGAATTGATCCAAGCCTTGTTGAAATCGGACTCTGAGAAAGTTTCAAAACAAATGGTTAAGTGGGCTGGTTCAATTAATTTGGAAAGTATTGTCTTGGTCCAAGGTATTGTCAAAAAAGTTGATGAACCAGTCAAGTCGGCCACCATCCAAGATGTTGAAATCCACATCACCAAAATTTTCACTATTGCTGAAGCTCCACAACAATTGCCATTATTAATCGAGGATGCTTCCAGATCTGAGGCTGAAGCTGAAGCTGCTGGATTACCTGTTGTCAACTTAGATACCAGATTGGATGCTAGAGTTCTTGACTTGAGAACTGTAACTAACCAGGCTATTTTCAAAATTCAAGCTGCAGTTTGTGCTCTATTTAGAGAATTCTTGACAAAGAAGGATTTTGTTGAAGTACACACTCCAAAGATTGTTGGTTCTGCTTCAGAAGGTGGTGCCAATGTTTTTGAAGTCTCTTACTTTAAGGGTAAAGCTTACTTGGCCCAATCACCACAATTTTATAAACAACAATTGATGACTGCTGATTTTGAAAGAGTCTTTGAAATTGCACCTGTGTTCCGTGCTGAAAATTCCAACACTCATCGTCATATGACTGAGTTTGTCGGTTTAGATTTAGAGTTTTGCTTTGAAGAACATTATGATGAAGTTGTCGATTTGTTAGCAGAATTGTTCGTTTTCATTTTCTCCGAATTGAAATCCAGATTCTCCAAGGAAATCGCCGTTGTCCGTAAACAGTACCCAATCGAAGAATTCAAATTACCAAAAGATGGTAAGATGATTAGACTTAGATTTAGCGAAGGTATCGCTATGTTGAGAGCTGCTGGAAAGGAAGTTGACGATTTCGAAGATTTAAGCACTGAAAACGAGAAGTTGTTGGGTAAATTGGTTTTGGATAAATATGACACTGATTTTTACATCTTGGATAAATTCCCATTGGCTATAAGACCATTCTACACAATGCCTGATGCTGAAAATCCAAAATACTCCAACTCTTATGATTTCTTCATGAGAGGTGAGGAGATCTTGTCTGGTGCTCAACGTATCCATGATTCCGAATTATTAGAAAAGAGAATGGCAGAACACGGTGTTGATGCAAGCTTACCTGGTGTAAGTGATTATGTGGAAGCTTTCAAATACGGATGTGCTCCTCACGGTGGTGGTGGTATCGGTTTGGAAAGAGTTGTCATGTTTTACTTGGGCTTGAAGAATATCCGTCGTGCTTCATTGTTCCCAAGAGATCCAAAACGTTTACGTCCATGATTTTATCTATATAGTTTAACTAATCTTGAATCAATCCTTTTTTTTCAAAAGCAAGTAAGACTTTTTAACTCTGTAGTTCATTCAATCCATTCAATCAAATCAATCTAATCTCGTGCAGTGAGTTTGTTTGGTTTTTTTTTTTTTTTTTTTTTTTTTTTTGAGGTTTTTGATTTTTGTGTGTGTTTTCATCTTTTCAACCGTACGGGCATCAATAAAAAAAAAATTTAAAAACGGAGAGAGTCAGTAAGTCGGTTTTCGGTATACTTTCATTTCAATCGTTCAGCGATTTTCAAAATCCAAATTGGCAAACCACTCTGTTGTCATTGAAGAGTATCGATTCTAATTTAGGGAGTTCACAATTGAATTGCGACAATGCCTGAAGATGAACAGGCTTCCCTAGATTCTACTACGTCAGCGAATAAAAATCCAGTAAGAAGTATCGACATTGTCAAAGTTATCCATGACTTCGAGGGGGATGAAAGTACCACCTTGAACTTATCCATCAATGATACAATCCATGTCTTGCTGAAGGGTAACAATGGATGGTGGGATGGTGTAATTGATGTTGGCGGAGAACTAACCCGAGGCTGGTTCCCGGCAAGTTACGTCAAGTCAATTACTACCCCATCTAATTTCACCTCAATATTGAAAAAGAGCCTTTCAGATCCAAAAGTTACAACATTGTCTGGAAATTACTCACCTTCGAGAAGAAATAGTGGAACTAGTGTTTCTAGTTCAGTGAATGATCAGGACAGTGTAACTACATCCATTACAAATGAAAACCAGGAGGAGAATGAAATCAATATTCTTTCAGCTGATGAAGTAAATAGTCTTTGCGATCGTATTTTATCACAGACCAATGAACCTCCAATTTGGGTTCCTCAATTAACAGATGAAGGTGTCTTGATCTATTACAATGAAAAATTCAATGCTTACTCAAGGGAATTACCTTTAACATCGTCACCAAAGATTGATGCGGACTCATTGTTGAAATTTCCACAGAAGAGCACATTAAACAACTTAAATAATGTCATTATACCTAAAGATATGGAGAATCAAGAAACATTGAATTATAGGCCTGATGTGAACCTGAAATCTGCTGGAAAAGAACTACAACAGCAAGAACGACTGCTGCAACCACCATCACAGACCAATACAAGGGAACAATCTCAAGAACGGGTTTCAACGTCAAAGATAAGACAGGGAAGCGCTAAATCTCAACAAAGCTTTTCTGTAAGTGGTGAGCATGCTCGCTCTTTGAACAATGCATTGTTCTCCTATAGTGATCTATTTTACACTGATCCAACAGATATGACCACCTGGGTACAATTATACAAGACATTCATTTATGTTGTTGATGTTGCTATTAATGCGTTAACTAAAAATCAAACTTCACTCTTTTTGATGTACTACAATAATATTACTCAATTGTGCACTTTGTTTCAACTCTCTGCAAGATTGATTCAACGTGAACTTCAAAATCAAAATCTTGAGAACTCCATTCAAAGCAAATTGAAGAAAATGACAAACTCTGTTGCAGAATTGGGAATAAATGGTGATTTACATTTGACATACATGAACCGACTTGAAAACACTACTAATGATGTTTCTTCAAATACGAGTTCTATTGAAGAAGGATTCTTGGAGAAAGCTCGAAACAACGTTAAACATTTGAAAAATCGTGCTGAATCCTGCTACAAAATTTTTACCAGTGTAAAGTATGATGAGCCCAATCATGATGTCACGTTGCTACCACAAATATACCCAAGGTTCTTGAAAAATGTATTTGATGGTGGAAATTGGACCAATCCATTGTTCACAACTAAAGCCAGTCCTTTGGAAGTTGATCGTAAAGGCCAAGGTTATCTGGGAAAAATTCCTAGATATCTAAATAAAGCAAACAGACCTAAGATTTTATTAGATAAAGATGCTCTTCATACTTTGGAAGGGAAGAAAGCCAAATTGACACAAATTTTGGGGGATATCATATCCACTATGGATACCACGACTCCAGAAGGTGTTGATATGCTGAAGTTCAAAGATGAGAGAAATGTCACGATTTTAACGGTTGTGTACAATCTATTGCAACCAGTGGCAAGAATAATGGATATTCTTGAAGCCTTTGACTTTAGTGTGTTTAAAGCAGTGAGGCAAATCCCGTCTTTTAAAGAGCAGTCATCAATTCCTGAACATACTGTGCATGAATCGGCTGATCCTGCAGACAATATATCTCAGCTGGACTCTGCCTTTTTTGACAAAGAAATAGTTTCATACACTTATCCAATGTTGGTTGAATTTTTTGAGTTTAAACAGGATCTTTACGACTCGATAACGGAATTAGTTATGGATGCTCAGGGACTTACCTTGGATGATCCAGAAATATTCAAGGGAATTAGAGAAGATGACCCAATACATGTTCAAGAACCTCAACTTGAAACCGAAAAGCTAGCAGCAAAATTGAAAACTTTGTTAATTGAGAATGATATCAATGATGAAAATAATTCTCGTTTACAGTTCCAGAAAGACAATAAGTTGCGGGCATCCATTGAAAAATTAGGTAAAAGTCTAGGCATGGTTTTATATTCAGTTCAACAATTGATCAGCGAGAGAGAAAGCATTTTGAACTATACCTCCAGAAATATGAATATTGAGTTTGATATCAGTATATTCATGGGTGAAAGACATAGTACTATGCCTGAATTGATCGAAGATTTTAGGAATGATGAAGTATTACATCCTCAAAGAATGTCGAAAGATGTACCTTGGTTTTTGGGCATTGATGATCCAGAGTACAATATCGTTTATGATTCAAAGGGTAATATCAAGGGTGGTACGATCGATGCCTTGGTATGTCATTTGACCAGTAATGGTGACAAAAATCCAGATTTTATAGGAGCTTTTTTGATGACTTTTCGAAGTTTCATAACTCCTATTGATCTCATATCAAAATTTGAAGAGAGATATGATTTGTATCCGCCTGAGGGATTGAGTTTCGAAGAATACAACACCTGGATTGAGAAGAAGTTGAAAGTTGTTAGAATTAATGTGATGTCATGTATTTGGTTATTACTCACCAGGTACTGGAACTATTTTTACTATACGGAAGCGTTGATGAATCGAATTACGAAATTTATTCAGAGAGCTTCTGATCATATTGTTCCAAATAAGCAAGATTACTATGACAAAATTAAGTCTTTATCCGAGATATCTAAAAGAAGGACACTCAATAGCGTCGGTAGTAGTTACAAAATTGAAACGATTCCAATATCAATTGCACCACCTCCTCCAATTATTAAGAGCAACGCATTAAGGAAATTGAAATTGAAAGATATAGATCCTTTGGAAATGGCTAGGCAATTAAGTATCAGAGAATTCGCTTTTTACAGCAAAATTACGGAACTGGAATTTTTAGACAGAATCTGGGGTGATAAGTACTCTCATTTGGGATCTTCCACCAATATTAAATTTTTCATCTCATATGCCAACAAGTTGACAAATTTCATTTCATTCATGATCATCAAACACAAAGACCTGAAGAAAAGAGCTGAAACAATAGTCTATTTCATAAAGGTTTGTGAGAAGTGCTTAATGTTGAAAAACTACTCATCATTGACCGCCATCATAAGTGCTCTTTCATCCTCGCCTATTGCTAGATTGAAAAAGACATGGGCCCTAGTTCCAAAGGCAATCACTGAAACTTTCAATAGGTTAGACAAGTTGATGTCTATCGATAGGAATTATAATGAGTACAGAGATTTGTTAAAGTTTGTAAAGGATAATGAGCCTTGTATTCCATTTTTGGGAATCTATTTGACAGACTTAACATTTGTTACTCAAGCAATATCAGATTTTATTGAACGTGATCGTCAAATGATCAACTTTTACAAACGTTACAAGATTTATTACACCATCACGGACTCTTTGAGGTATGGAAAAGTTCCCTACAATTTCCAGATTGTGCATGAAATCCAAAGCTTCTTGGACAATTGGTTCTCAGTCAGTCCAGATGTGAATGACCAGCATAAGATGTCGTTGATCCTCGAACCAAGGATGACTCCACTTGTTCTGTAAAGCACTGGATGCGTTGGATGCTGATTTAACAATTCTTTTAGACGTTACATAATTTTATACAGTTTCTGGAGCGTATGAAAATCCAATCAATGTATTGGCCGTAAATTCTCATAAGCCAAGCTCACTTAATCATATGATAATACTTTTAGTGATTTTGAATAATATGTATGGGCTGATATTAATGCTTCATATTTCGCTTCACATTTCGTAGATGATCATTGACTTACAGTTTTAAATTCTGACAGGAGGGACTACACACATTTATCTGATGTAAATTATACAACCTCTGCATGAAAAGTTTTGGTTAAAAAAAAAAAAAAAAAAAAAAAATTCTAGATCTGTGTGTCCTGCATCACTTGTTGATTAATTAGGTATCAAAGCATACCATACAAAGATGAATGTTCAAGATAGAAGACGTTTACTTGGTCCAGCTTCAGCAAAGCCAATTGTTTTTGACTCACCAGAAGTCCCTGAAAATGTTCTAGATATGAAAGAAGAGAATACCATTTCAAAATTTTTTATCAAAACAGGGTTGATCACAAACACTAATGGTTCAGCATACTTCGAAAAAGAGGAGAAGACAATCATCCAATCATCGGTTAATGGGCCAAGACCTATAAGAGGATCTTTTGTTGAGCAACTGGCATTATCTGTTGAGTGCAAGTTTGCTCCCTTCTTACAACAACCAAACAACTTGGTAAACAACTTGGATTCCAATATAACGTCAAATTTCAACGGCAAGTTGAATCTCACAAAGATCGAACACAGAATCTCATCCTTTGTCGAAAGCTGTCTACTGAGCAGTATCATATTGGAAAAATATCCAAAGTCGTCGATAGAGATCTTTGTCAAGATCTTGAATACAAATGCTAATACTTCTTTGATATCGTTGACAAAGGACGTGATACATAGTGTGGTTTTGGCGTTGTTGGATGCTGAAATCGAATTAAGAGACGTCATAACTTGTGGAAATTTGCTATACATTGATGACAAAGTGGTGATAGATCCTAACTTTGTTCCTGCAAACGGTGGTTTAGAGTTACTCGTTGCATTTATGAATTATAGAGATGAAGCAGTTGGTATTTGGTTCGAGGGAAACGATGCTATCAAGGATGATAAGATAGAGGAATTAATTAACAGATGTAAAGATATGAGTAAATTGGTAAGGGAGAATATAAACTCATATATGCTTGAAAAATTTGATCACTAGTATTTTATCTTTTATATTTAATTCTATATATAATTTTTATAACTAAATGTAAAAGTGGTTTTATTTGATTTCATCGATCAATTTTTTTATAGTGATGATTCTCATTGCCAATTCCTCGATACTTTTACATTTAAAAATGGAGCTTAAGCTCAAATTGAAGCCAACACTTTGGTTTAAAAGTTTGTTAAATTCATGAACCTCTTTATCATCATTCAAGAATCCTTTGAAGTCTTTCTTATTAGAAACTTTGTCGAAGATAGCAGAAATTTCTTGCACAAATTTCTCTTTTAAATCCAAAGGAACTTCAATTTTCTTGACCCTTAATTCAAATGGCTCGCTAATGAATGAAACGATATGGTTTTCATCGTTATATAATCGTAACTCATAGACCCCAGGTTCAAAATACAAATGTTTGCCAGTGAATTTTATCTCTCCTTCAGAATCTGCTTCAGAAATAATCTCATCCGAGAAATCTTCATTGTATGCATTCTTTTTCGTACCAATCCAGTGGTTTTTAGAGGATATTAGTGTTTTCAATCTTGAGTTATGAGTATTCAACAATTTGTACAACCCAATCCAAGCTTTCTGAGATGCTTCAGATGATCTCCAATGTAGCTTTATTTCATCTCCAATATAGAAGAACTTGGTCTTGGTGTTTAAGTCTTCTTTGATATTCAAAAATTTAAGAGAACCTTCAGTTTCTTCATCTTCTTCTATGATGGCATCCTCATCCGTCAACATTGCATTCGAGCGGCTGTTGGCCTTCATGATAGTCAATCTGGAAGAAGAATTACTTCTTATAACCCTTATATATTTATCATTATCATTCTCATTCTCATTGCTCAATCTTCTTCTTATAAAATCATCTACAACTTTGGAGGTATCATCAATGATTTTGTTAACATTTCCACTTACGTCCTCAATTTTACATTGAACTGGTTTTGGAATGAACAACTGATTTATGGATTTTGAAACACCTGACTTGTGCTTAATAACGTTATCACCATAGATTTTGATCATATGCTGTCTCTCAATGAAGTTGATCAAAATAAAAGTGCTTGCAGTCCAAATGATAGATAAGACTAAAAATCTGGCTGAATTGAACAAGATTGCTAAACCAAAAATTGTCATCAAAGAAGAAAATCTTTCTGGTTGATTTAAGTAACGATATATACCCGATCTTGACAAGCAGTCATTGATATATTTTGACCTAGAGCTTGGTGATACCAAGAAAAAGTCACCATAAAACCATCCAAATCTTCCAATGGATTTTATGATACTCATGTTAACTAAGAACTGGGAAACAGTCAATACAACAAAAGTTACCACTCTAAGTTGTACCCAAAAGTTGTTTTCAAAGAGCTTATTATGAATTAAGTTATTCAATGCCAAGCTGAGGACAGAACTATATTTGATAAGTACCAAATTGTTATAAAGAATACACCAGTTTTTGAAAGTGCTGATCTCCAAATCCTCACTGTTTTCAATCGATTGATGTTTTTTCAAATTCAACAACGTGAAAGTCTTAAAATGACTTTGCAAATACAAAAGAACATTTGTAATAACATTTGAAGCCACACTGATGAAAACAGTGATACCAAACAATAAATCTGAACTGATAGATGGGGTGGATCCTAAAATGACGAATAAGGAGACTATAATTACACTGAGCCAATCAGTAGCCCTAATATAATTAAAATCGTTAAACATTACCATTGGGTATTCATCTTTAAAAATGGCATTATCTCTGTTTCTGATAAAATCAATTTCCTGATTACTATCAGTGCCATAAAGTTTCTCAATATGTGGATCTTCAACAACTTTTAAAAACGAGAATTGCATGATATGACCAAAGATTGACATGAACAAGACGGTGTAACTTTTTGTCATCAAAGCAAATCCATAGTATCCGGCATAACCAATGGAGTACATCGGATGAGGTGCCATATCAAAGACTCCATCAAAGATCAACTCCTCATTGTTTTCCAATCTGAAGAAAAAATCACCCCAATACCAAGCATAATCTTTGACAATCAGATGTGCATCTAGTTTCACGATAAGGTTGAAGAAGAAAAAGAAAATACCCAAAGTCCATCTGAAAATGGTAAGCACCATATGCGACTTGTCGATGGCATTGGAAGAACAGGAAAGCACTAGCATCATGTAGGTTGTAAAATCATTCATTAAGATCAAGTCCACTAAGCTTCTGTAAACGGTCCATGTCTTGAACTCCATCGGAACTTCTTCCATTTCTCTCTTGCTCAACCTTGAAATCAATTCCTTTTGAACAAACTTGTTATCTTGGTATTTTTCGAACCATCTGAACAAAGTGTTGTGGTGAGACTGCTTATAAAGTAGGATTCCGATCCCCACATTATAGGACAATCTCCAGAAGATGTACAGCATGATCCAAAGTGGAGTACAATTTGGGTAGAAGTAATACAAGATAGTGTTCAGCACTAAAGATAAAAGAGTGACATAGTCGCCGATGGATTTTTTCAAAGTAGGATCGAATAAGGATCTCACCATGTCATACGTTTCTGGGATCTTAAACAATTGACCTGAGCCAGTCTTTCCGACAGAATATTTGGAAGCATCTTTGTGATTGATCTCCATCTTCGGCGGTGTATTTCTGGAGATTTTAGTTTACCTAAGCTGAAAAATTGGGGACCACCGACGAGTTTTTATCTATTTATACTTGTTTTCCCCCGGTTATTTTAAAATTCGATCAATTACTACTACATAAATTTTGTTGTATTTTTTGTTTTTTTGTTTTTTGTTTTTTACATGTGATTTTGCATTTGGCAACGGCGCTACACATTTTTATTAGATAACGAAGAAATATAGATTGTAATCTTTAAAGCTTACAAAACAAAAAATTAATAATATTTCTTTCATTGTCATTAGATAAATAGGTATATATAGTCTCAACCAAGGATCAATTATCTGAGTCCAAGCCAACGTCTTCATGGCTGACGTCAACTGAGATTCCCTGTATCTGTGTCACCAATTTACTTCTCGTATACAAGTCATTTTCATCGCTCTGTTGTTCTTTTTGCTGTTGTTGCTGCTGGGAATCGACATTTGGCTGCTCAACTTCTTCATACATTGGAACATAATCAATCACCTCGTTGCTTGATGAAGGACTAACCAGAGGGTGAAAATGTTGCGTATCCATAAGCATCATCTCTGTTGCACCTACGTCTTGACCTTCATGGAGAGTCAGCATTTGTCTGGGATGATTGTCTAACGTTGTAAGAGATGAATCTTCTTGGATGTTATAAGATGGTTCTGAAGGTAGTAATGTGTTCTCGCGTAATCTGAGGATCTGTTTTTCAGTCAAATTATCAAACAGAGGTAAGGGTGGTGGTACCTGTATTGATATCACTTGCGTGGAACCTCTAGATGTTGGTGACGGGGTTGATAAACCGATATTTTGAGAATAATTTGATGAACTGATCAAAGAATTCACTTCGGCTGGTGATGATCCCAGTGATCTAGAATATCCTTGTATAGGTGGTGGTTGAGCATAATCATCATTCGACTGCTGAATTGATGGGGCTGTTGAAGAAGAGTCAGAGACTTGGATTCCGTGCACAGTTGGTTTGGAATGGCTACGATGACCTGTACGTCTTCTTCTTAGTTCTTTCCTCTTTGTTCCTATTACGACCTCTGTATTCAAGGTCAACACATTTTTCATTCTTTTCAATTTATCAACATTGAAGATGTTATTTGCTAACATTTGACTATTGTTGATAGAAAAATACTCTTTTGGAGATTCACCAGAAGCATTAGGTTGAATCTGATTGTTCATATTCTTTGAAGTGGATATCACGTTTAAGTCTTCGTCATCTTGAACTTTTTCCTGAAAGTTGTTGTTCAATCCCTTATTATTAGACAAGTTCACAATTACTTCTATCGAGTATTGAAATGATATGAGATCATTCCCCATGATTGTTGGGAAAACATCTGCCGGAATTCTTACAGATGAGTTTATCTCTGCTGTGAATGTAGTTGGGTCGACAAATAATGGAGCAATCGTCTGAGACAAGTCTTTCCTGAATGACTGGACTGGCCCATCTGGTCCAAAATCAACTTTGCATATTCTGATCAATGTTATTATAATACCACTCATATTTGTCACTCTTTTAATGTGTTGTAATGTCACTTTAACGGGCACCAATTCTCCACGTAGATAGCCCAAATTGGGTACTTCCACACTTAGTTTTATTCTAGATTTGTCAATATTGTTGACAATCAGATTGTTACCCATGGGTGAATCTGGAGATGGCATATTGGTGCCAGTTGAATTATTATTTGTTGTATTATCCAGGGAAGCAACAGATATATTTGAAGAGTTTATCGTCGACGTCTGGGAAGCAGTTTTCCGTAACTTCTTGGTAGGATATTTGACAATCAATGTACGTATCTTTGGAGCTGGCAAAGTTGCCACATTGATTGGTTTGACAACATTCAACAGTTTTTCACAAGTAAATAATGGAGAATCATCCTCGTTTTTCAACTCTCCGATGGATCCTTTAAGTTTATAACCGATTGAACCTTTCTCAAATGTTATACTTGTGAAAATATTTTCTTTAGGTAGTTGAGCAATGAATGGGAAGACATGTTGACCTTTTGTCAAACCATTTTTCAAATATTCATATTCATCATCCGTTTCTGAATCCAGTGCCAGTTCTTGTTCTAACCCTGGATATATTCTTATGACATGGTTAAACAAAGTCTTCTTCTTAGTTCTAAATGAACTTGTTGACATGGAATTCTTGATCTTTATATTTCCGATCAAGCTCAAGTCTATAGATATATTTAGCAAGTTCTTGTTAAGCGTTAGGAATATTTCACCTTGTATCTTATCCCCAGGAAGATAAGCTTTGTGGGGATCGGATAACAATATGTAAAAATCTTGAATAGAGTTGACATCCAATCTCTTCACCACTGTTGAGCCCAACTTCCTAGTTCGTGGGATAAATCTGTTCACAGCTTTCTTCATCCTGCAAAATCCGCAGTATTGTCTTCAGAGGTCCTATCTAAGTATACAATTATTGGTTGTATAAAAGCAGTTGTCCTGTTGCTGTTGTCGTTATCACCTCTGTGTGTTTCGATCGATATTTTATTTCTTATTATTTATTATCTCTCACTTGTTAAACCGTTAGTGATTTTCGTTGTTCATACACTACTTTGTTTTTCAAGATAAAGAAAAAAAAAGAGCTTATTTAAGTCTCATTTTCGTTTAAATTTAGATTAGGAGATAGATGTTGACAAAACGAGCAGTTGGAACTTTTTAAATGAAACTATACAAAAGACAAAATATTGAAAACAAGTGGAATGTGCTGTAATACATACATTATATCGTCTGTGAGATACAAGGAAAAATCAAAATGATGAATGTTTGGTAGTGTACAAGATTTTGATCATCAAATATACTAATAATCCTATTCAAAGGTTTTCTTGTTTCCCTTAAACTCAGCGTTTAATGGAGCACGGTTAGCACCTGTAGCACCTCCACCTCTACCAAATGCACCACCTACATTTCTTCCACCGAAACCACCTCTTGATCCACCACGAGCACCGCCTCTGGCACCACCGCGGGCACCGCCTCTTGGAGTGGAAGATGGATCTCTAGGAGTTGAGAAATCCAATCTAACAGCTCTTCCATCCAAATATTCACCTTTCAACGCATCATGAGCAGCCTTGGCCTCGTCTATTGATGAATATTGGACATAGCCAAATCCTTTAGGTTGTTCAGTTTCAGGGTGTGTTGGAATTCTAACACTTATAACATTACCGTATTCACTGAATGCATTAAATAAAGTGTCTTTGGTGGAGTTGAATGATAAGTTACCTATGAATAAAGTGTCTGAAGGTTCAGAAGGAGCATCACCGTATTGTTTAGCTCTATCATTCACTCTGTTAGATGGGGTTTGTGGTTTAGATGTAGACATATCCAAATTTATTGGTCTACCATCAATTTCAGCACCTTGCATCTCTTTCAAAGCCTTTTCAGCAGATTCCTTATTTTCGAAATCAACATATCCGTATCCTCTTGACTTACCGGTAGCTCTCTCCATGATAACTCTGGCTCCAATTACACCTCCAACGTGTTCAAATTCACGTTTTAACCAATCATCATCAATATTCCATGATAATCTACCAACAAATAATGTTGCAGGTTCAGAATCTTCGGTCTTGGCTTTCTTGGCTGGTGTTTCTGGTTCTTCAGCTTTACGTTTTTTTGGCTCTTCAACTTTTCTCTCTTCTTTTTCCTCTTCTTCATCGTCTGATGAATCTGATGAATCTGATGAATCTGATGAATCGGAATCGGAGTCGGAGGATTCTTCCTTCTTTTCAACCTTTTTCTCTTCTTCCTCATCCGATGATGAGTCTGAATCTGAGTCTGAATCTGAGTCGGATTCGGAATCTGAAGATTCTTCTTTCTTTTCTTCAACCTTTTTGGCATCCTTCTTCTTCTCATCTTTCTTAGTAACTTTTTTCTCATCTTTCTTGGTGGTCTTCTTCTCATCTTTCTTAGAAGCCTTTTTCACTTCTACCTTGGCAACTTTCTTTGGAGGTTCTTCATCTTCAGAATCTGAGTCTGAGGAAGAATCTGAGTCTGAATCTGAGGAAGAATCTGAATCTGAATCTGAGGAAGAGTCATTTGAGTCTTTATCTTCAGTCTCGCTGTCGGAATCGGAATCTTCTGATTCACTTGAAGATGAACTTGAAGAATCAGAATCACTTGATGATTCTGATGTTTCAACTGGCTTCTTTTCAACCTTCTTCGAGGTGACCTTTGTTGACTTCTTTACTTTTGGAGCTGATTTACCCATGTTTACAATATATATATGACGGTGTTATACTGTTCAATTGATTGATGTATATTGTAATGAATATATGAATAAATCGCTGCAGAGTGAAAAACTCTTTCTTTAAAAAAAAAAAAAAAAAAAAATTTTCAAAAAAAAAAAAAAAAAAAGAAAGAGAAATTTCTCATCTTTCTGCATGAAGAGGAGTGTTCTAATTATCAATTATCAAATGCGGGCGGCCAGTAGTGACAACAATACAAACGCAACAATGAAACCAAAATAGAGATAGAGGCTCATCTCAGTCATCTAGCTGATATCATCAACGGAACGCCATTGAAAGATGAACAGTCTCAGTGCTATCAAGAACCGAATACTAGGAGAGGAGTCCTACTTTGCAACTGAAGAGAAGAGGAAACTACAATTGATCAAGCTACCGTTACTCCAGCTAGTCCTAGAGAATTTACCTTTCTTACAACTGACAACGCTAGATAAGGAAAACAGCTGGGAGCATATTGCTGTTGTTATTCAAACCCAGTTTCCAGAAGAGGATCTAAACTATGGGGGATTTTATTTCAAAGAGAAGTATGAGGAAATGGCGAAAGAATTTTCTAGGCAGTATAGCTCATATCTTGTTCGAGGACTTGTCCTGCCCCATGGTGAGAACACCTCTTTCGACGTTAAGCAGTTTTTTTTGCAAAGAGTGGAGCCCCTGGACTATTATTTATATCAGATTAACCAGCTTGTACGTATTTTTGAAATTATATGATCAGCTAGTCAGTCAGTCAATCAATCAATGTGAAACTAACTCAATTGAAATTACAGAAATACCATGATATCAGATTTGCAGCAGAGATAGCCAAAGAAAACTTTGAAAAATCTGAGAGAGAAAGATACGAAATGAAAAAAACTTTGGCAGTGTTTGAAAAGGATAAAGATGGCCATCAACCCCATATTCTTGAAGATAAGACCAATCTTGAATATGCGGCAGTTTTACACAAAAAAATTGGCTACCTCGAAACTGAAAATGACAAAAAGGAAGAAACGATTAAGCGACTTCTTGAAGACAATAAAAAGCTTCGGGATTTAGTACATACAAAGTTATCTCAAATGAAAAGTTGAAGAAAAGCCTCGAATTATTTATCTGAGAGCAAAGTCTCTACTTGTTTTAATTGCTTATTATTGGTTTTAACTGTGGTTGATTGGCATCTTTATAAATAGTATTATATTGAACTTGTATTATAATTCTTTTTGAACCTTGTATTAGCATAGATCGAAGATAGTTTTGCAATTATATAATATCAGTTATAAACTGACTATGCTGCTATAACTTAAATTTCAAGCAGAACATTAGAGTTCATTCTTCATGAAGGCATGTAAAGTATTATCTATCTTCTCTAGTGTAAGCTGAGATCCAAATATAAACAAGGTTTAAATTCATAAATTGCCCTTTGTTCGGCATATCTTCCTCGAAAGTGCTTTATTGTGATTAGGGGTCAATGGAGACGCACCCTGAATCTTTGACACGACTAGTTTTCGAAAAAAAATCCAATGTTTATAGATAACAACAATCAAGCAAGTGATTGTAACACTTTGAAGCATCAATTGTGAGTAATCAAGTGGTAGAAATTGTAGTTTTAGCCATTTTGAATACCAGTGGCTTTTTTAAGGCCGAAATTCAACTGACTGTGGTGTTCAAAGATGATTGGAGAGTGATGTGAAATAAGTCTGTTTTGGTACTAGATTGAGAGTTGGCTCGTTTCAAACACAGAAAAGATACTTCTAAGATGGCTTTGTCGCCATTTAATATGGTTACTTGTTTTCTGGATGCTTCTGGGCTCTTAGATATTCTTGATGGGCCATGTGGAAGATCTATTGTTATATTTTTAGAAAAACAGATCAAATCAAATAAAGATTTATAGAGGGCTATATAACGACTATATTCATTATAATATAGACTTAAGTGGTGATTTAGCAATTAGAAGCTAATGAAAAAAGCAACTATGAGTTTTAAAGTAATGAGCCATTACTGACTCTCCAATTGATTCCCAGAAAGAAAACCCTTCTTAGTCTTTTTTTTTTTACAAGTAGGTTTATTGTTATATATATCTATAAGCTTTATCCCTTGCGAAAACTAAATCGACCTATTAAGGTGGGTGTTGCACTCTATTCTCATTTAGAATTTGCTTAGAGTGGATCAAGCAACAAGTCTTTGCTATCAAAAGTTTTTTTTTTACAAGTACAAAGAGTTTATTGTTATATATATCTATAAGCTTTATCTCTTGAGAAAACTAAACCCGCCTGTGAAGGTCAATGTTGCACTCTATTCTCATTTAGAGTGTGATCAAGCATCAAATCTTCACATTTTTGTCAGATCTCTAGAATAAAAATGTCTGGCCATGGGAAAAAAAAGGTAGGAATTGGTTGAAAATGAAAAAGTGTGAAAGATATGGGTTGAGAAACCCTTGGGAATGAAA
Organism: Nakazawaea wyomingensis; assembly: GCA_030567715.1. Classification (NCBI taxonomy): domain Eukaryota; kingdom Fungi; phylum Ascomycota; class Pichiomycetes; order Alaninales; family Pachysolenaceae; genus Nakazawaea; species Nakazawaea wyomingensis. The sequence continues at coordinate 104,591 of JAJLSQ010000007.1, forward strand.
TAAATTTGAAGTAGTAACAACTTGGAGAAGTGGAAATGAATTGGAGAGAAAAATATGGAGAGAAAAATATGGAGAAGTGGAAGAAAGAAGTAATTTTGGAAGGAAGTGGAAATTTCAATACACTCCATTGGAATATGATCCCATATATCGCGTGCGGCGTGTCACGTGCCAGCTAAATAAAATAAAATCATTAATCATTAAATTTAGAACATGTCATATACATGGGGCAATCTGGCCGAGTGGTCTAAGGCGCCAGGTTAAGGTCCTGGTCTCTTCGGAGGCGTGGGTTCGAACCCCACGATTGTCATCATTTTTTTTGTTTTTTTTATATTGAATATGTGGAGTTTCCAATTAAGTGCTGCATTTTTTTTAAAAAGATACGAACATGTTACATGGGGTAATAGTACCTCAAGTAATTATCTCCTCTGGTAATCTATCTCTTTCGTGGTTGTTGTTTTTCTAGTTCTTTTGGATGTAAACTGAGCCCTTATATCAAGCTAATATATACAAATATTAAAGATATATTTTATTTTATTCTACTTCATTCTAAGAATATGTTAGAAAGCTCTCAATATCAATACAATACCAAGAACAACACCCATCAATATTATGCTCAGTACCAGATCGTTTCCCACTGTATTGAATGGTAGTGTCATCATTCTTATGTGCATGAACTACAGTCATGCTACTGTCAATATCGGTCAGCGTAGCTATGTTTTCCATATCAGATAGATCACTTAAGCCAGTAGTATCTAATCTAGCTCCTCCAGCACGTTATTCAAAGAAGTACGGACCTGTTCCTTAATTATAGTCACACAACAGTGTTTTTTATATGGTAGGGATTTCCTGCATATTCAAACTGTATCTCATTTTCCTCATCCACTTTGGTGATAACGTTGTAACTGTCAGTAATAGCGATATCAATATGGGATTGCTCTCTCTTCATCCTATACCTTGATCTGTAGTCTGTATGCAGAATTTCCTTTTTTACCCTCTCTCTCCCCTCATAGATGAACAAATATAGCATAGCAGTTGAAATTTGCAACCTTCATGCACCCAACATTTTCCAAGACTTCTATGCCTGTAACAACATGATCACTAGTTGATAATTTCATAACGAGAGTGCCTTCTACGGTTGAAAAAGAATTTGTAAACCGACTAGTAAACTCTGCAGAGCTGACATCAGTGGCTACATTACTACGTATAATTGTAAAAATTATAATTAGACTTTCGGCGAATCCGCATTCTCAAATAAAAGATTTCCCTGTTTTAGATGTAATGGCAATAGTTATGCGAGCCTTAAATAGCTTTAAGTTACTTGTATGATTTGCAATTCGTTGTCTCCGATATTTGCAGGTTCTCTGTGCAGGTGTCATGGATCATGGAATATAAAATCTGCCACTGTATTGATTTTGCCAGCAATATAAATAGTTTAAAAATTGTGTGGCAATAACTTCAATGAGAGAAGCGTTGATTCTTGAGTTGGGTTTGACATCTTAATGTATATATATTTGTAACTCAATATTGTAATTCTTCTAGCCCTTTGTAAGAACATAGATCGAGGATGCATCTAATACTATATAAAAATTATTATTAAGCTATATTATGTAACTTTGATCATCACTGTTCTTATTCACTTGCCGAAAGATAGAATAATAGTTGAATTAAAACATTAGAGTTAGTGTCTGCGTCTCATGAGGGCATTTGCCCAAAATTTTAACAAAAGGCATAAGATAAAACAAGATAAAGGTCAATTAAAAAAAAAAAGGAAGGATGATGACAAAGACTAGCAAGGAAGAGATAACCAAAAGAGGTAATTACTTAAGAGAGAACTGGTAGGTGTATAATTATTTCATTAACTTTATCTTTAGTACATTCGAAGATAGATAATCTCACATTCGAGTTGATAACATCTTTTCTATGTTTTATAGCTCTTCTAGTTATCAAAATGCCTGGCAAATGCAAGTAACATTTTACGCCACATTTTGGGCAAAATTTTAGCAGAGTATTAAATTTTTGATACCTTATAAGTTCTTAACCTTTTGTTCTATATTTTTGCTCTCATGATGAATCATAATCTTGGACTAAAGAAGTGTACTGATTGAGGCTCTTACCTTTTTTCTTCATATCACTAAGGCTTTTCTCCTATGGCATCTTGATGGAATATTGTTTTATTCATTAAAAAGAGAATAAGTAGTTTTATTTATCTTTTTAATATTTTTTATATTTAACTAGGAAACCTTTTGCATATTTTTCAGAAGTGTAATTTTAGACATCTTTGATTCTAGAGATATCGTTGAAGATGAGCCATTGTTTTCGTAATCACAACTGAACCTAATAAATTATTTTGGGGGTATTTTCACCGATTGATTTGGGAAGAAAGAAAGAATGAGAAAAAAGGGATTAAAAAAGGGCCATTATGAATTTAGTCTGGAACAAAGAAAAGTCGACATTTAAGACATAATATTGTCAATTCTGTTGCAAATTAAGATAAGAGTAATAAGTTTATTTTACCTCTACATAGGAAAGATTTTGAATTTTTAATGGGGTATTTTGATCTTGGAGTAACAGGAGAGTCCCTTTTGAGAAGAAGATCTTGCATGGAAGATAAAAGCTAATCGAATTTTTTTTCTTTTGGTGTGAAAACAAAGGAGGCGCACGAGCGAAGGAAGTTTTGAAAAAAGAACATCGAATAGAAAATATGACTGTTTATCTTCCAATTACTAATCGGTTACTTGTTACTTGAAGTCATTGCAAGGAAAGACCATTTTATAGAAAACTGAAAATCATGTGTAGACCAGCAATTTGTTCTAAATGCAGTACGTTTCCATCTTTTTTTCATTGAAATTATAATTTACTTATAATAAGACCAAGGACTAACTTTTCATTCAATTTAGATGGAGGCGCTTGGGTTGGATGCGGATTGCACGTTCCATCTCTGATGTCTCAAATTCCAAAGGAAGAGTGGTGCACTTGTAAAGGATCAGAAAATGAGTATCCTCCACTAGCTGGTAGTGGAACTTCGCTGAAATAAGTTGGTGAAATGAATAGGATATTGAAGCAAATAATTATTGGTGACAAAACTGTTTCTGCATGCTATATATAGTTCTGATAAAAGTTGATTTGAATATAAAACAAGCCAAGGTAAACCTAATTGAACTTGAATAAAGTTCTGAAAATCATAATGACATTGTTTGTGATATTAAAGTCTCAACCAAACCATATAAGATCCAACAATTCTCCTCTTTCCTTTACCCTTACCCTTTATTAGTTTTCTTTGACTTCTTCCTGTCTATCGTCTTTTTACTTCCTTATTCCTGCCTCTTTTTTTACTTCCTTTCACTTTTCAGCCTTATTTTTATTCGTTCTCTTTCCCATATTTTTGACATCAACATCAAATAAGAAGGTTTTTTCCCATTGGAAGATGAATAGTAATGATAATAATAATAAGATCACGCATTCAAGAGCTCTGACATCACAAGACGATACTTGGTGTACTATGGCTGCTGTTGAATCGGTTGACATTACCAATTAAATAATTAGTCTAGTGCTACAAAAGCTAAAGCATCAAGTGGAAATTGGTCAAAAATATCAACTATGATATTGGACATTTTTCTTCTGTACTCATCTGGCATTTTTTGTAGTTGCAGTAGGTGATGAGAGTTGAACAGTAGTATTCTTTCACAAGAACAAAGAATCTATTGTTGGGTAGATAGATAGATATCTACGAATTCATCGAGGATCAACTTAATCTCATATGCTAAACCTCTCTGTTCCTGAGTTGCCAATTCTCATTAGGCTCCAATAAAAAATATCGTGAATTGTTCAAAAAGTCGAATTAAATCAAATATAGATTTATTACCTATATATGACCCAGAGGGCTATATAACGACTATATAAAATAGTAAAATATAAATCTGAGCGGTGATGTGGGAATAGAGTGTGATCAAGCATCAAATCTTCACATTTTTGTCAGTTCTCTAGAATAAAAATGTCTGGCCATGGGGAAAAAACTAGAAGTTAAGGAAAAAAAGTCGTGGAAAAAAGACAAAATTTAAATAATTTTATGTTAATAAGGTTCATAAAACGTAAAATAAAAATATATAACGGGCGTGTGGCGTAGTTGGTAGCGCGTTCGCTTAGCATGCGAAAGGTCTCCGGTTCGACTCCGGACTCGTCCAATATAGCCATATCCAAAACTTGGAATCGTATTTTTTTCGACATTGGCCCTTTGGGAAGTAACTAGAAGTAAAGTTTATTACCGCCAAACGAAGCATCGAAGATAAAAAAGTCTGTGATTGGGTAATTTTTTTTCTTCTCACAGACAGGTAAGCCAGCCACTCATTTCCAAGGTGATGTAGTGGAACTCGGTAGAGAGTAAAAATATCAACTTATTTGGTCAAGCTAACTTTTAATTATCTTCCAGCAAATGACATTGCTATGGTATGTTGAAGACTCGTATAATAGATGATTCTCGGCATCTAGCTTTGTCAATGAGTTAATATTTTTACTTACTTATTTGATTGATATCCTAAAAGGATAATTTGGGTTGTATAATAAGGGAAGAGATTTATGGCATATTTTTAAAAACTAATTAAAAATGATTACCAAATAAGACTAATTTGTATTAGTTACCATCAATATTGCCACAATGAACCATTAATCTGTAAATATTACTTGAAAGAATAGAAAACGAGTGATTGGAACCTTGAATTGCATAGCTTATCTATTTTGATTTTTATTGAGATGTTTTTAGAAAAGAAAGATTGTATAATATTTTTTCACATGATACAGTTCTATCCATTCCATTCAAAGAGTTTCAACACCTTATTTAGTTAGTTGTCTTTAAAAAATTCAAATTTAACCTACATGCTTCAACACCTTATTTTGTTGTCTTTTAAAAATTTAAATCCAACCCACATGATCATAAATAGTCTATCAAAATGGAAGCAACATACACCATGGGCCTCTTCAGGTGAAGTTCAACAAGTCAAACTCACTCCCATTTAACCGATTTTGAAGTAGGCTACAACAACCTTCAAGATACCTTCGTTCCACTGTGGATCGTTTACTTTTTGGTACACACAAAAGTCCACAAACAAAATCTTTGTGAATTTAACATTTTTCGCGAGAGCTATTTCTGATTTATCAGACCGAAAACTTTTGGAAATTAGTTAAATTGAGTATTCATTCGGATAGCAGAGCTTGTAATAGCCATGGAATAATTTAAAGCCTCTTTCTTTGGAGAAAGTGTCAAAAAAAGATTTCTATTTGATTCGTTGTAGCTTTCGTTTGCTAAGGAGTGAAAGAAAGATACAGAAAAAATAGCAGCCATTCAAAGGGGGAAAAAGTCATAGGATTCATTGCCCTTCAAAAAAAGTGTTAAAAAGATAAAACTGGAACTGCCATTTCGAAGTCTTACGAACAGCCTTTCCAAAGTGCTGTTTGCAATATTGTCTGCTGTTCAATTGCTGTTATTTGAGGATGTGTTACATGAGAGTATGTATAGATAGGTCACTTAGGTCACACACTTCGATGTTTTATTGTCCGCCCTCCAATATTTAAAAAACTTAAAAAAAATAACCAAAAAAAATAACAACTTTATTCACAAACGACAAGTTGAAGCGCATAAGGGCACATAAATGAAACACATTAGTAAAGTCAACAATTTTTTAATGTTATTATTGTGGTGATTACTATTATTATCTCAATCATACAATCGCAAGATCAAATTAAAAGTTTTTTGTCCTAGTTTGAGAAAATTAAATAAATTGAGATTGATTTGATTTTTTACTTAGATCACCATAACTGTCCTTTGGCAAATGACGGTTCGAAGTGATAAACAACCGCTTAAACTCACTCGCAGCTCAATATATTGTCTTTCTGCAAAGCGGTCGCTGTTGAGTATGCAAGTATATGCGTGCCCTTTTAGGGGAAAAAGATTTTTTTTTTGTTGTTTTTTTTTTACTTATTCTCTTTAATTATTGAAAATAAACTACAAAAAAACCCTTTTTTTCGAATATCGCTTACATTGAAGGTTTCGGCAACAGATTGGTTAATTTAAAAAATAAAATTAAATATAAACAGAAGTGGGTTTCTTTAATATTATCCATCTTTCAATAAAACCTGTTCATGAATATTCTACTTTCTGTCATATGCTGAGAACGCGATTCATCATTCATACACAACACCAATGAATGATTTCATAAAGACTGATAATAGGGATGAGCCGGATTTCGAGGAGTCTTTCCGTCCATCTCGATCATCTAGTATATCTGAAAAGTTCAAGAGGTCACTTACAATACCTCTTGGTTACAATTCAGCTTCAGCAGGTAATAATACACCATCTCCAACAACGCCAACAACACCATCTCAGGCGAGTCCAACAATAATAGCAGGTTCTATTTCATCACTGAAAAGTAGGTCATTTTTGTCTCGAAGATCCAATTCTGTTCCAGGAATTGTTGCAACACCGAACAATAGTCAATTGACATTGGGGAAAAGGATTAAGAGGAGATTGAGTTCGAAGAAAACCTCTCAGCAACTGACTCCATGTTCAGTGTTAACAAGAACAAGATCAAATAGTTTTAAACAAAAAGGAGTTGATTCATCCTCAAACAGTTCTCCGATCTTTAATACCAATTCTTTTGTGGATATAACTGATAATTATTTCAAGTATGATCTGAAAAAGAGAAATGAATCTAATGCTTCATCGAATGACTCTTTTTTAGTATCTTTTCGAGGTTCATCTTTGGATGTGTCTTCACAGAACCTAGAATGCGAAAGTGTGAATAGTATACAATCTTTCACTCACGACTTGACATTGAGTCAGATTATCGAGAAAAATGATATCACGATAGAGAATATCGAAGATGAAGATGAAGAAGAGATTGCCGAGTCAATGGCATTCGACATTTTACAGAAGATTAAAGAGATGTCACTCAAGGCAGAGAACGAAGATGTTTACTCTGTTTAATTTAATTTATATCGAGCAGAAACAAAAGTTGTTTATTGATGATGATGTTGCGGTTCTCATGTTCATTCGTTTGTATTTTCTGGAGTTCTTATTGATTTATGTTTTTTGGTATAGTTAGTTAAATTGTTGTGTGGAGTAATGTGATTTTCGGTGATAAGTGAGAGAGGAAGCTTCCAGGTGTTTTTGAGCGTTTGGTGTTTGATATTTCTGCTTCTTTTTAATGAATTATTATATATGTATGTAAGCTTGGACTGGACGAGAGCTGGTATCTCTTTCATCATCTGATTACCAGTTCGTCATTTTAGTTTTTGAACACGAACAGCTTTATTTCATTATTAAAAGTTAAGATTTTGCCCTCTAAAATCAACATTGGAGAATGGGCACTAAAGACCTGGACTAGTTAGCTAACGAACAAATTAGCTATTACTGTGGTTAATATTACTCCTAAGAAAGAGAGAATCAATACATGTATAGAACAATCTTGGCTGATAGATACAGAACGCTCACGCAGGATACCGCTATTATTTCACTCATTCATTTACATAAACAAAAAATTCATTCGTTTGTTTTTCTTCATTTGTTTTTATTTAGTTTTTTTGAACAACAAATCAATCAAGTAACAACCATTTGAAAGGAGTACATCTACGTCAAACATCTAAATAAAATTGCACATGGGATCGTTAGTACATTTCTGGCTGAATTTACCGATTATCGATCGGTGGTTTTATGTATTCAAGGCTTGATACACTATATATCTTGTAGAAGACAATAACAGTTATCATGGGAAGAAGTTCAAATCTGTAGAGCATAAGTTAATTGCAACAAAAACACGACCACTGCAACACAGAGAAAAGAGATCTCTCTCACTTACACGGGAAATTACAGAGAAAACCAATCACCAATCACAGATTTGCGAATTGCAGTATAGATAGACTGGCTAGAACATTCATTTCTAAAAAAATTTTCCTTTTTGAGTTCCTATAGATCTTCTGCCTTCTCTTCTTGATCTCTATGTTATATAGCGCTAATAGTTACACACTCTATATAATGAAGCTCAAATTTTAATTCGTCACACTATATTGTGCTCATTGACTTCTTCTATTCTTTGAATCTCTGCCCGGCTTTGTAAAAATACTAAATGTGGTGGGAAAGTTAAGAGGGCTAGCGCCCAAACTACTAAGACTCGGCTTTTGCAAAGAAAAAACAGAACTTACAGACAACTGATTTATACTGTTAGTAATTCATGCAGTTAGTTGTGCATTTCACAAACACTGACTCTACTACAATTAGGCTGTGCCCAGTCTAACAACCTATTCCACATTCATAAACAAAAAAGACCTTTTTTGTTTACAAGTACAAAGAGTTTAGTGTTATATCTATCTATAAGCTTTATCTCTTGAGAAAACTAAACCCGCCTGTGAAGGTCAATGTTGCACTCTATTCTCATTTAGAGTGTGATCTGAGAATAGAGTGTGATCAAGCATCAAGTCTTCACATTTTTTGTCAGATCTAGAATAAAAAAGAATGTGACTCTACGCAAGCAATCTGGCAACTGATTTCCAACGATTACAATCCCAACAACTACCTACGAATGGATGACATACTTCCAAACCGCAAGGCTTCATTTCAGCAAGTTCTACAATACGACATATATTGAACAAAAAAGACCTATTATTGTTCTTACTATTGTCCCAGCTCTAGCAGCAGCAGCACTAATTGATCTCTAAGTTTTATGTATAGTTTGTACAGTCCACAATAAGCTGACATTAACCCAAATGATAAATACAAAGTTCGGTTCAGTTTGAGATTGAAGACGTCCACAGTGTCAAAACAAAAATCACAGACAAATCCCATTATGCTTATTTTTAATATCTGCTGCTCTTTGGCTATTGATTGCAATTCTGATTCTAATTGATCAGTGGTCAATGTATTTCTCACAGGAGACGATGTATTTTCCAATTTCAACTTCTTGATCATCTGTCTTGCTCTGACCCTTACCTCACGGCTTAACCGTATACTTCTCTCTCTCTCATTCAATTTTTGCAACTTAATAATATTTTGTTTTAATCCCAATAGTATATCGAGGTACCATGAGTAACATTCGTGAGTACCTGCCCATTTTCTTAGTTTAGGGGAGGTTAAAACTCTTAGCTTATAAAGAACTAAAATCTCATCTGTGCATCCATAATAAAAATTGATGATATCTCCCAATTTTGAATCATTAAACCAATTGTGATAGAAATTCAAAAGACCCTCTTGAATCCCCGCCTTGCTAACGTACATCAAATCCGTCTTGAGAGAAACAAGCAAATTTCTTAACCTGAATGGATTTTTACCAAACCTCAAAAGTTGTCTATATAGAGACAACGAATCCATAACCATCCCAGTCTTGTTAATGTATACCTTCGACAAGAAACCGAGTAAAAGTTTCGGCGAACTGAGAAGTTGATAAATCAAGTTATACTTCTTATTATAGATCACATCCTTTGGATAAAATACGCTATACCTTTGAGCATATATCAATATTATTCTCAATGAATATAATGCGATTTTAGCTACCTTGTCTTTCCCCGTCAAGTCTCCTATCATCTTTAACCCAATATCAAAATTTGATATCTTTACTTGTGCACTTCTTACAGCAGACAATTCATTCGGTACTATGCTATCTTTCCCCAGGACGTCAAAATTTGGACTGGACGGTCTTGAAGGAGAATTAATCAGTAGTTTTGGAGACCGTGTCGGTGTGAGGGTCCCACTTCTGACTCGTACTCGTTTGGTGGAAGATGAGTTAGATTTCTTCAATTGAGGAATCGCATCGGTACTATGTATGTAAGATGCAAAAACTCCGAGAGCACCCAGATCTTTGATACTGAAGTCTCTATCACTTGCCATAGCCATCATATAGTGAAACTGCCTGATTATTTGGGATCTTATGAGATGCTGAACGAAATAGTTAGAAAGAGTGACTTTAAATGACTCTCAGTTGTTGTTATTTACCTGTTAAGGAGAAAAATTATCATTTACGCGCTTATCTGCTTTGAGTTACTTGTACACGCTTAAAAAAAACATTAATCTCAGATGCGACACAATATATCATCTATTTATCTATATTCAAGCGTTTATTTGTGTACCTACATTATATCGAGCATTTTCGAACCACTCACTCTAACAGTTTTTGAAGTAATAAGCCTGCTGCTACACTAACATTCAAACTGTCAATGACTTCATCTAGGTCTTTTCTGTTGCTCTCCAAGGAAACCAAATAGTTACTTCTTGACATCAAATTCGTTCTTATACCGCTACCCTCACTACCAAAAACTAATATAGTTGGATTTTTATCAACAATTGAATTCAAATCATCAACTAGTATATTTTTTGATGATTTATTTGTATTTGAAGCAACTGCACCAATAAATTTCCAACCTTCTTTCTGGGATTTTTCAAAAAAATCCACCGACTTGTTGGTCGAATAAATTGGTAATATCTCCATGGTACCAGAAGAAGCTTTCGATACCACAGCAGTCAATTTGGAGCAATTTTTCTCTGACATCACAATGAAATCAACACCAAGATAATATGCTGTACGTATGATCAGTCCAACATTATGAGGATCAGATATTTCGTCAAGATATATACCGAAAGGACATGCAGTTTTACCTGCCACTTTCCTTGCCACTTCATATGAATCTATTTCTTCTTGGCCAAATGGGTTTTTCAGGATACCATACTTAGATGTTTCACGATCAAACGAAGTCAATCTGGTGATTTCTTGAGGTAATAATGGCTTGGTCTTCAAAACATATCCATTATGGACATTATTGTTCGTCAATTGATTCAAAGCCATTTTCGTGGAGCTTTTACATATCACATCTCTATCATTTGCTAATTTCATTATCTCGCCATGCCTCTCTTTTGGGTTGTGGTATAATAATTCTGAAAATACTTCACGTTTGTTTGATTTCAAAGCTGCCATTACAGGACCTATTCCAAACACATAATCGTGCATGGGAGAAGGTTTAAGTCGACTCAAGGGGTCTCTATTATAAAATCTTCTACGTTGATCATTGTCATCATTCCTGGACCTGTCTGACGAGTATCTACTATTTCTTCTTGGTTTATCAGAATCATCATCTCTGTAGCTGTCCGATGAGTATCTGCTGTTTCCTTCAGCAAAAGTATCATTTTCTTTTGCTATGTAGCCACTTCTGTTATTTCTTCGCGTCAGACCTTTTTTGGAATCATATTCTCGGTTCATTGATCTAGAGTGAACATGAGCATATTTCCTTTTGAACCAATCATCCTTTGATTCACCATCTTTTTCCCATGCCTTTTGTCTCTTATTAATTGGAATATTTTTAGAAAAAGTTACCTTACTGCCTTGAGATTGGCTTTTGAAAGGAGCAACGATCTCTCTATTCCAGCAGTTACCAGCACAGCTGAATAATCGTCTTTGACTCATTTTATTGATTTCTTTACAGCAGATATAATAGAAGCTTTAAGTACATTTAATTAATCCGTCTTATTCTTTAGAAAAAAATGCAGACAAAAATTTTTCATCTCAAAAAAAAAAGAAAGATATAGATAGTTGAAGTCATTCAATATAATAATTGATCATCTCATTACAACAAAGATGGCTCAAGAACGCAGAAAAGCTACAGTGAATAGAATTACAAATGAGACAAAGATCCAGATAGCCCTTAGTCTTGATGGTGGTCCTGTCTCTGTAGAATCTTCTATTTTCGAGAACAAGAAATATGAGGATCATGCATCCCAGTCGACAAGTTCACAATTCATCTCGGTCAATACAGGTATAGGTTTCTTGGATCACATGTTGCATGCATTATCAAAGCATGCTGGTTGGTCTATTATAATTGAGTGTATTGGTGATTTGCATATTGATGACCATCACTCAGCTGAAGATGTGGGTATTGCCTTGGGTTGCTGTTTCTATGAAGCTTTGGGACATGTTAAGGGTGTAAAAAGATTTGGATCAGGGTTTGCCCCATTAGATGAACTGTTAAGTAGAGCAGTTGTCGACTTATCTAATAGACCTTATGCTGTTATCGATTTAGGTTTGAAAAGAGAAAAAATCGGTGACTTGAGTTGTGAGATGATTCCTCATGTTCTTGAAAGTTTTGCACAAGGAGCAAAAGTGACAATGCATGTTGATTGTTTAAGAGGTTTTAATGACCATCATAGAGCTGAAAGTGCTTTCAAGGCTTTAGCTATAGCAATAAAGGAAGCTATTTCAAGCAATGGTACTGATGATGTTCCAAGCACTAAAGGTGTTCTTTTCTAGTTGATCTTTATAGACTAATATTATTTATCATAAAAATATTTATTGCGTTATATGTACATAGAAATTATGAGCATTGTCCAGTTCATGAATAATCTGATAAAAGACTCATGATTGTATTACCATTGACTTCGATAGATCTTCTTTCTCTAACTGGGATATGTAATTCTCCATTCTTGGTGTTTCTGATTGTCTTTGCTTCAATAGCCTCGACATTCAACTGAACAGTACCATTAGCGTTCAAATTAGCGGATGTGATTTGCACTGGAACAGTTTGTTGGGTGTGATGTTTGACTTTATCAGCTGAAGCTCTATTAAGTAATTTCCCTACGGTTGCAGGTGAAGCTCTTGCAACAAAACCACCAACAGCAACCTCATAACTATCACCATTTGGTTTCAATAATCTTGCAGGAACTATAGCACCTTGGGTCTCTACACCATTTGGTGTTGTTCTTAGTTTCCCTGCCAATTTAAACGTCAAACCTCCAGTAGCTTTCATCACCGGCCTTGAGTTATCGTTCTGGGCTGCTTTACTCAACTGTTTAGATGGGGCAAATGCCTCTTCCTTATTCAACATGATCAAAAACTCAGAGATTTCAGCATCCAATTTATCACGTTTTAAATCTCCTTTCCTGAAACTGATGTATTTTTCAGGACTATGTTCTGCTAAAAATCTCATAAAGTTGGATCTTTGATCCCTTAATTGCTCAAGAATTTTGTTTTTGGACGAACCCAGCATCTCTTGAGTCATGTTCAATATTTCCGCATTTCTGGTCCTGAATAATTGCTCTTCGTTCGTGATCCTATCATGTGTTGAGCCAAAAAATAAAGGATTCTTCAATCTGTTTTCACGATTATTCTGAACTTTTAATGGAATGTCTAACTCACTGAATTTCAATTTTCTATAATAATCGCCTGGGGCACGTTCGTAGGCAACCATATTTTCAATTGTATCAACCTGATCCACCACTATTCTTGTTCTCTTACGGCGAATAGGTAATGCGCTTTTCAAACCATAATCTCTATGTTTGAATGAACCAGTTGTTGTCTCGATAGTTTGAGCGACTGGAAACAGCTTGGAAGTCCTTAAGTTCATAAGTTGGTTCGACTTAGCTAACTGAGCAAAGTTAGACTTCGCTAGTAAGCCACTAAGGTATGGATTCGACATATTAACAATATAAGTTATCAATAGTGTGATATATAGTATTCACCTTCTTGTTGAATTTTTTTTCGATTTTTTTTTTCTGAAGAGCTATATTTTACATGATGTTTTTGTACCAATTTAGACTACCATTAAATATCAACAAAATAGTTATCATAGAAAGGTAGATAGGTATATATAACCCTACAGTAACATATATGAAGAAAATAAGCAAATTAACTATTTTTTCGAGATAGACACAGAAAGTAGGTATTCTTTCCAAGAATTGAAAGCTAGCTAGCTAGGTAGTAGTACTATATATCCATATAGTGGCCATATACATTTAAGGTGGTGTTCATTATTTTAAGCCCATAAAACTGTGATCCATCTCCATCCCGTCAATTTTTCGTATGGTGGTTCTGGATTCTCTTCCACATCTCTAAATAACGACTCTAAATCAACTTCATGTGGTTTTAACCATTTGGTTTTCTTAAAAAGTTTCCAGAAAACGTACAACACAATGAACAATGGAATGATAAAGTAACTAGTGAAAAATGAAGAAAACTTGAATCTATGACTCATAAAGTTAGGGTAGCCTGCAGTCAACAAAAATAACAAAGAGAAAAATCCTGAGATATAAGCATAAACTTCGGTGTATTTAAACTTGTGAGGTAACCTGTCTCTTGAAATACCTTGCGCTCTCATAGCTTTTGACATTGCGATGTGGTTTGCTGAAATCAAAATCCAGTTCAACAAAGTGTTAGAGGATGTGATATTCTGGAACCAGGAAAAGACATTGTTTGCAGCAGAAGAAACGGACATATAGGCTAAAGGTAAAAACAAAGCAGCTGTGTATAAACCAACCCAAGGAACACCTCTTTTATTTGTCTTTAAAAAGATCTTTGGTGCTTGTCTCTTGACAGCTAATGCAAACAAAGTTCTGGAAGTGTGAACTAAACCTAAGTTACCTGCTGAGAAGGCTGATGTTAAAACAACCAGATTTATAACATGATCAAGACCTTTGATACCAGCACGTTTAATGGCAATAACAAATGGTGAAGAGTTTGCGGTACCAGTACCAGTCAGAATTTCAGGATCGTTATATGGTACCAACATTCCAAGAATCAAAACTGCCAGACAGTATAAGAAAACAATTCTGAATAAGACTCTCTTTGCAGAACGGAAAATACTTCTTCTCGGGTTCTCAGTTTCACCAGCAAGTGTAGCAATACCCTGTAAACCCGAATAAGCATAAACGACAGAAGTGATCAGACTCCAGAAACCACAAAATTTACCAATATTTCCCTTAAGCATGTATTCAGCGAATGGTCCGGGATCATTCCAATATCTGAAACCTAATCTTTCTTGACCTGGAACACCACCCAAATCAATACATAAACCACAAATGATCAATCCAAATACTAAGCACAACTTCATAATACCAAAACAGAACTCAACTTCGCCATAGAAACGAATCGAATACAGATTTGTCAGAACTTCAACAACACCCATAATACTAATCCAGATAGCTGATGATAATGGAGTCCAATAGGTAATAACAACGGCGGCAGCGGCTAACTCAGTAGGCAAAACATTGGAGTAAACTGTAATCCATCCAAAGGCAAACCCTATAGATTCATCTATGAAATGTTCTGCTTGTCTGACAGTGGAACCAGTAGCAGGCAACAAACATGATGTTTCAGCAATACACAGCTGATTCATACCGATAATTATACCAACGATCAAGTAACATAGGAAGATACCCAAAGGGCCAGTTTTAGCCAAAGTACCACCAGATGATAAAAACAAACCTGTACCAATGACACCAACTAATGTCAACATTTGAATATGTCTCTGTTTTAACCCCTGAGATAATCTATTTCTTTCGTGTCTCAAGACATAATCCTCACCCTTCGTAATATTGGTCATGGCATCTTCTAAAGAATCCATGTCATTGATTTCTGCAACACCTACATCAACTTGACTCTTGGCAGTACCAATCTTCTCATTTGAGGTAGATGTAGATTCAACCATCCTCTCGCTATTAGTTGAGTAACTCATTTTTAATTGGATTGTCGTTAATGACTGACAGATCTCTGAAAATTGATTAAGCAGGTATTTCGGTTAGTTTTTATAAAAAACTCTCGAGATCGAGAACAAAGTAAATCATTTGTTTGACGCATCGCTATCTTTCCAGGATCGGGCAAGTTCAGATAATCACTGTAGTAAAAACGATGCCGCAGCAGAAATCTTCTTATCTTTTTCACTTTAAAATTCTGTTATCTTTCGACAGTTTAGGGATCTGTTTACCAAGAAAAAACGAAAATAAAAGCAAAAAAAAGCTTTTCCAAAAAACCGAGAAATATAGCAAAGTCTTGGTTTTCTGTTTAGAGAATCATTCTCTTGTTGCCAGTATAATTGTCTTTAACTATGATAGGCTCCTGACTAACTTCATACACCACTAATCTCTACAACAAATGTCATTTGCTCTCTATCTTGTAGCATACTTAGCCGACAACTTGGTCTCGACTACTGCTCTATACTTTAGATTGCGGCACTTTTCTTCCCGAATTCCACCTATTGACTGAGGAGAAAATCAACTGACTGAATAATGACGATAACTGTAGTATGAGAAGACGTCATGTGTATGTATGGGCACTGAATCTCATAAAACTCTTTGCATGGCTAATTCTTTCTTTTCGGCTTTCTGCCATGTTTTAGCCTTTTTGTCTCACTTTACACACACAAATTATCACGGGAAAAAAAATGGAGTTTCTTATCGGTGATGCTATTCCCCCAGATTTCTCAGTGAGCATAAAAAAAGGCGATAGTCTATGATAAGAGTTTTATGTGGATGTGCGTATTTGGTGACTCCATTCCGAGCCTTTAGGATGATTGCATTTTAGTTATCGACGATAAGGTGATTGTTGCACTTTAACTAACTTTCTTGCCCCACAGCCTTGCATATTGAAGGACTTAATGAGTGAAGGTTCAGAGGAAGAGCAGCGCTCGCCTTCTCAACCTCATCTTTCCGAATGCCGTTCCGTCAATTTCGAACTCTGAGGATTTTTGAGAAAAGATCGTCAATAGCTTAATTGGTTCAAGACTTTTTTAAAAACAAGCATTTTATCAAGATTGATAAGAGAACGATGAAGTTGACCTGTGCTTAAGATGATCGACCTCTACCACATCGACATTGATAAGTTGCAGATAAGAGGAAGTAAGAGTCTTCAATGATATGATGAGAAATATAATTCTAGCTCTGTCAATAATTTGTTTTTGCAAAATACTAATGTATGGAAGGTTGCAGCTTTCTTTTCCGGACTAGTATTTACACGAATAAAATATTACAGAGAACGGTCTTGTTTTGATAACTCAATCTCTTCATCTTGCGAATTCAACTTCTTGCCAGATAGGAAAGAGGAAATACTCCATCCATGCTAATTGAAATCGAATTGTAGGATTATTTTTTTTTGCCAACTTTACCCTCTTTTCAATAATCGCAAATATTCTTTGCAAGTTTTTTAAAATTTCCTTCAAGATTATTGAATACAAAATGAAGTCAAAAAGAACTCTAAGCGTCGATGTTTGATTCATCCACAACTAAAATGCAATACAATTTTGTCATAGCTTTCTCTAGTCGAATTTACAAGAACCTAACCAATTCTCTTTACCGTCAATTGACTAAAAGCTGCATATATTCTTTCTACGAAACAAGGCATTACTTTCAAAATAAAATTTATAATTACACTCAAATTTTCAAAATCCTTTTATCTTCTTTTAATTTTCAAGGCACAAAATTTCAATTTAGTCGAAAAGATTTGGCAGTACTAGCTCAAAGAATCATCATAGTAATTCCTTCATCTTTGAACTTACGGAAGACGATAAATTACAATGTGAAGAAACTTGGAATTTTTCAAGTAGTCATAGATCTTTGAGTTCATTTTTCAAAATAAATCATCCATTAATTTTCGGACTGAAACATTGTGACTGACATTATATCTTTACCCAGTTATTTCCTATTGGATTTCATTTTCTACAAAAAATAGAAAAAGATAAACCAAAAATAAGTTTAGCTTCCAAAAGACTTTCATATTTTAAGGAAAGCTGTCAATATCATTTTAACTTTTATGATAGACTTGGACAACGTAAGTGGTAATGATATAGCCCAGTATAGTGGTTCCATCCCCTTATTAAGCCACAAACTTCTGAAGTATTACAGAGAGTAAGATTCAAAGTTCCAACGGAAATTATTTCTTCCACCTCAAGCAGTCAACTCAGGGCCACCCTATCAGAATATTACTTCTTTTGAAACATCATCGTTCACTTTCCGATTTTAAACCCTGTCGAATTCTGTCAAATTATAGTTCACTGTTTTAAAACCAACGTTGGCTAAGAGAACCACAGTTTTTTACCATTTACCAACCTTTCATCAATTCTAATATTTCTTGTAACGCAATTAGGTACAACAGGCTGGTTTACTTAATCTCAACTATGAACGATGGTCGTGTCCAAAAATGGATTTTCAAATCAGGGTTCGATGTGAGAACCCCCATTTAAATGAAAAGTACAGAGATTTAGCTTCGTTCATTTCAAACTTTAAAAAATCAAACGACTAGATTAACCTCTTATTTCAATATTTTTCACATATCTGTGAGGTCCACTTGACCATACAACAGCGATCAAAGAACTGCTGGGATCTCCTACCAAAATCACTTTATCTATCAACTCATCTTCTTCGATGGAAGTTCCATCTATTAGTACTATTTCTTCTTTGAATCTGGATAAAGAACTTCATAAATCACCATGAATATTCTTTGACTAAGAATTATGGAATTTCCTGACCCACAAATGGATGACTCTCTAATGCACGATATAGCAAAGTATGATCCACCAGATGACACCCAAAATATTTAACAATGTTAATCTCAATCTCCCTCTTCTCTTGGGTTCAATCTAAAGAAATTCCAATTGTGATTTCTAATACTGTTTATTCATACCAGATCAGTATCTAGACTCTTTCGCTTTCCTCATTTTTCAATCTTTTGTCATTACATTCCCCACAAGTTGGGATTTTTCTTTTTCTACATTTTCTTAAATCTTCCAGGTTAGTACTTTAATCCTATACAGTAAGACGTTCATGTTCTAGAGCTGACATAAATGCGAATTAAAAACTTAATCAAACTTTGAACGAAATTAGAGTACAATAGGGATTTTTAAAACAGGTTTAGTCTCCGGAAGAGATAACGTTTGTAGATAGATATATATATATAAAGACGATAAATTCTTTGCTCGATTGTGAAAAACAAAAAAAGAGGTCAAAAAAAGCGAAAAAACAAAACCGCAGCTCATGATTGATCGATACAACCTTCCCTAGCATAAACGATCTAGCATAAACGATCTATCAGAATGGAACTGCTGTCTGATGAAGTTGAATCCTTAGGGACAACCATGAAGATTGATAATTCTGCTTCAATTTTACTTATGGGATTGAGAAGATGTGGAAAATCATCGATTTGTAAGGTGGTATTCCATAACATGCAGCCACTTGATACATTATATTTGGAAAGCACATCCAGACCAACAACTGAACATTTCAAGTCCTTGATAGATTTAGCCGTGATGGAGTTGCCCGGACAATTGAACTTCTTTGAACCTTCGAATGTTTACGATTCGGATAAATTATTTTCCTCTATCGGAGCGTTGGTATATGTCATTGATAGTCAAGATGAATACCTTAATGCATTGACAAACTTATCTATGATAGTTGAATATGTCTACAAGATTAACCCAAAAATACATATTGAGGTGTTAATACATAAAATTGATGGGTTATCGGAAGATTTCAGAATGGATACTCAAAGAGATATAATGCAAAGGGTTGGTGATGAATTATTAGATTTAGGCTTAGAAGGTGTTCAGGTATCCTTTCACTTAACCTCAATTTTCGATCACTCGATTTATGAGCTGTTCTCAAGGATCATTCAGAAATTGATATTTGAATTACCTGCTTTAGAAAACTTATTGGATCTATTGATCCATTATAACAAATTTGAAAAAATTTTCTTATTTGATATTAATTCCAAAATATATGTTGCTACTGATTCGTCACCTGTTGATATACAGACTTATGAAGTCTGTGCAGAGTTCATTGATGTTGCCGTTGACCTCGATGGATTATACGAGACACCTGGTAAGGTCAGTGTGAATGAAAGACCCATAAAATGTGTGTCGCGTTTGGAAAACGGACTCATGTTATACTTACACCAAATGATTCGCGGCCTACTGTTGGTAGCAGTGGTGAGAGTTGATGATACCCAAGGATTGGATCCGAGAGAAGTGGATGACAGAATCAAAAGTCAGCTATCTATTATTGATCACAACGTCGAAATATGCAGAGAAACATTGGAGGAAATGTGGAAAAATCAAAGAACAAAGAAATGAACAATATAATAACTTTTAGAAGAGTTCTTTCTATGCAGAACCAAATAATACAATTTATAAATCTATTAAAGTTTACATAACCATCATTTCTTGAGCGAGATTTTGATGAACCATTTCTCAAAACAATTGTTTCAGGAACCCTGCAAACACGTGCCATTTTGGAGAGGTAGATTGATAAAGACACAATGTATAAAACACCACCAAGTAGACTACCACTAAAAGGGACAGTACAACATATGCACTCAAACTATAATGGAAGGATAAATCGTTAGATCTTTTGCTTTTTCTGAAATCTTGAAATATATCTTGATATTTATGTACTTACAATATGTCCGTCAAAAGGGAAGAAAAGAAGTTGAAACCCGTAAAAGATATCACCCAGTTTTGTACCTGTCTATAGAATGTAAAAGAGCCTAGTTTAATTGTCAGTATTTTTTATCAATGGCTGGCATCAAAGCTTACCACTTTTTTACTCACGATTGTCTTCGTCCCAACTTTCTATCAAGTCTCTGGCCATCAATATCATTATCCATGGAGAGATAAAAGTGGCTATGTCTATCAAGAGAAATTGAATCTTTGAGACTCTCTGACTTATGTTAGCCATTTTTGTGTATGCTTTTGATTTGGAATATCTGATTTAAACACGGCCTAACATAGAAAAAAGAGGAGGTGATTGACGATGATCTTCTCCACAGCTCCAACTAACAATCTATTACCTTAGGAAGGAGAAGAAGGACAGCTTAGGAGGACTATTTCAAAAAGGATAAGAAACAAAATCACTGTTCCCTTTGTGGAATAAGACATCAGTTCAGACTCAGTCAGATACAAAGGGCCCAATTTTAGATCATAGCTAGCGGCATTTGACTCATCATGACAAAGATCTTTTTTTTTTTGCTCAGCAAATTTATGAGAAAAGGGGAACTTCCTAATTAGGTAAACTCATCAAATCAAAATTTCACATCATTTTTGTTTAACATGTGATTTTGCAATGCAAAATACTATCTAAGGGGACGTCATATACACCTATATACATGTGTCAAAAATCAAAAGCATCCATATTAAACTCCAAAGATGTTGGAGGCTCAACAAACTTCTTTTTACGTCCTTCCTCGTTAGCCAAAGACAAATCTTCTGTGATCATATTGTTACTAGTGAATGATTCATTTTTGACGCCCATACTGGATATAATATCTTCAACTTGACCATAGTTGAATTTCCAGTTTCTCACTATGTATAAAGACAAAAGATCACAACCCATTCGGTTATATATTTTTGTGATCTTTGAAATAAAGTGATACTCGTTTGAAGACGATATACCACTTTTTCGGAGATGTTGATATAACACTATCAACACCGGATCATACTCCAAGAAAGATTTTTTCTTAGGCTCAAGTGTCAATGAGGTTGTCGGAAGGACTTGTTTGTCGTCAAAGTTGTCGTCAATTAGACATTGTATTGAACTTTTCTGATCTTTTAATGCATGATATACGTAACTTCTAAGCCAACGATCGTTTTCCTCTATTGCTGTTTGCAACAAATGCTCTTCGAGTAACCAGCGGAAAACCGGGCCAGTATCCGAATCTTCGTAGCATCGCGTAACTCCAATTGCCAAAGCTATATCATTGAGTTGTTTTATGATAACTGTGACACAATCTTTCAAAGAGTCACCAAGTAAGAAGAATATAGCTGCATCTAAAAATCTATGTTTGCTCAATAATGCAAAAGCATTTTTAAGAGCTGCCAACTTCCACTTTTGCTCTCTAAAATCATTGCTCAAAAACTTTAACATTTTTTGTTGTTCTGGATGTCCATTAGAAATTTTCCACAAACTCACAACAATTTGCTTTTTTCTAAGAGCCAAGTAGAAGATTGAACATGAGGTCGGATCTTTCTTCCCCCCATTCTTATCAGTAAATTTCGAAAACTGATTTCTGGCTATCTTTTCAAATTGTTCCACCAATTTTTCTCTTCCCAACCAATACACAAGGCCATAACTCTTGGCAACAGGCCATGTTAATTCTTGATGAGATATATCATTCACAATATTGAAAAGCAAATCTTTATTCTCACTATGAAGAGCAAAATTGATATCACGCATAGCAATGTTGCCATCCACTCCATTTTTCAACATGTTCAACTGGTGCAATTTCAAGCCTAGATAGTACCTTAAACCATTATTATCCAACACGGATTTGTAAACATTATCAATATCTGTTACAATTTCTATCACCGACACTAAGGTAATCTGTTGGTGTCCATTTAAAAAAGGCAACTTCACTTTCTGCAATTTGTCAATTAAAGATTGAGAAATCTTCTCATTAAATATCTCATTATTATCTCCAGATTCATTTTTGAACAATCCTTCATGCTTATTTGAGAATCCAATCGTTGAAACGCCGTTTGAGAATAATCCAGAATCCATAAATTTCTTGAAAAACTTAGATGCATCGAGTTTCAAAGTTGGAATCATATCGACCCAGAGATCTCCATCAGGATCTAGATCAATATCTCTCATATTAGAGTATAAGTTTCCCAAGATTGTTTTAACATCGTCAAGTTTCTCCAAAAATAAAGACTGGATCAAAAATTGAGGATGAAAGACAGGTAATGGTCCATTTATAACCCGTCCCAGAGTAAATATATCATGGTAAATTATCTGGGTAGATCCCAATAACGACCTAGATAAAGTATCTTTGGCATTGTCAAAATACTTATCAGCAATGTAGAGTTGGTTACCAGAACCTATAACTAAAGTGCCATCTTTCAACCATGTAGAATCACCAATTTCATGCGTTGTGGTATCAGTAATTTCTATTGATCTAATTGCAGCATAAGAAGGAGTTTCATTGGTGTAGTCATATCTCAATTGCGAATATAAAATAACATGGAATTCAAAGCCCACAGCTAGAATGGATGCTTCGTTGCCTACTGTGCATGTCCAGTCAAGATCAAACACTTTTTTCGTCAAATCCTCCTCGTACTCCAAAAAGTTAGTTTTCGTATCCCAAATACTTAAGGTTTTATGTGAAGAATCAATGATTGCACATTTGCTGACAGATGATGCTTTTATGTTTGTGGCGTTAGGAATGTTGGTACGATTATGACTTTTCAAATACCATGTTATCTCCAGATTAGTTTTACTCAAAACTGCTGAATAAGTCCTCAAATTACCCCTCGCATCTATGATTGACAAGACATCTCTTTGTTGCACCAAAGTGATGTCATACCTGTAGTCAAAATCATTAACGGAAGTTATTTTACTATCCCAACCCACTGGGTCGATAGCAGATATCAAGTGGATATCTTCCTGTTGATCTGGAAATTTCGCAATACAAAATTCGGATATCATGCAACTGTTAGATTTCTGATCTACGGATATTTCCCATGATTTTATATCATCTTTTGAATATATGGCTACCAGGTGATATAGTTGATCAAATTTTTCGGGTAATAAGAAAAATGATAGAGGCAGATTTCTATCTTCGATTTTAAAAGTTGCTGCTCTTTTAGCAACTTTGGTATTTAATATATCCAATCTGCAATCCCAACAAATAAGTTCTCCTCTCATCAATGTTAAGGCATAATCTCCCCCATTGTTGAAAATTATCGCATCTAATATTGGCTCTGAAGTTTTTATCAAAGACTTTCTACTGAGAGTCACCCCAGTACCATTAAAATAATGTAAATGCCTTGCGTTGTTCTTGATGGTTAAGTGATGTTTATGAACATGACCAGGGTGCCCGAGCGCTGTTGGGATCCAAAGATGAGACTCACCAAACCTAGTTAATGATAGAATTGCTGTTCCGTCAGTTGATCTCCTCAATTTACGAATGGACTTATCGTGGCCTGAATATTTGTGTTGCAAGGAGCCTATAAATTGATATTGATCACCATCCCCACCTTCTGCAAGAAAGCTATCTGCTTCAGCAATTGACTTCGTGGAGAACTGAGGAGATTTCAGTTCTAGAAAACAATCAATTATGCTTTCGAATAAAAATTCAATATGCCTTATTGTCCCTTTCTCCAAGTCATTGAATATCAAACTCAAGGTATATGTGAAATCTTCAACTTTCTGGTCAAAGATTTTAGACAGTACAAAATCTTGAAATTTTAAATGTCGAGGAAATTTAGGAAAACAATTCGGGGATAGCTTCATCGGCCGCTTGCACTTCACTTTAGTTAACTTGACGAATTTTGGGGGGTATTGAGACATGTTTTCGAGTGTATAGAGTTCAACCAGACCAGTGGCATCAATAACCATGCATAAATCTAGGCCTCTATCAAGTAATTCAGTTAATTGGGACTCTCTATCTTGTAGTACAAATGAATCCGAACTGTTTCTGCCTTGACCCAATTTTGGAATCTTTAAAGAATATGATGACGATGAGTGTACTAAATCATTTTCTGACTTATTGGCAGAAACCAGGCTCTGTGTATCTGCCAACATGGTACTGATAAGAAAATCAATAATATTATTGTCTAGAACAGTTACAAACAACGGTTCTTGCAAATCGCTGTCCTCAGCTTTGGTGTTCAAGGAGCCTTGAAACTGTGTCACATGCTTATTATCAGCCTCAAATGAAGAATAAATTCGCACAGTAGAATCAGTAGAAAATGTGTATAAGAAATTGACATCTTTAGCCGAGGAGGATAGCAAACTAGTTGATTCTAGACGACTAATGGAAGTGTAGACACTGTTAGAGGTTGATGGTGGAGATGACAGGCTGCAAGAATGGTTATTATTTTTTCTTCTCCACCTGAAATAAGTCACATATTCTGGATGTTTCAGATAACTTAGATCGAAATCAGCGTTTTCGATTCCAAAGGTGACCCGTCTCCAAATTTTTATCAACTTATCATATTTTCCGCAAGACGCAATCATCGAAGTATCCGGGGATAATCTTGCAATTAATACGGGTGATGGTTGTTTCTTGAACCACAACATTTTTGATGCCAACTTCTTATCGGCTTCTGACAGTTTATTCATATAAAATAATCTCCAAAGTGTTAATGAACTTTCCGAACCAACTAACAATTCTGAACTTATTTCCGTGTTAAAATCGTCTTTGTTTGGAGAACCGTCACCAGACTGCCCTATTCCTATACTCCCATCTTCACTTTCTTCGTGATCCAGCGAAGTACAACTTTCTGACCAATTGATGGTGTTGATATTTGTACTATCTGACGTATTCACCACCTCAAATTCGAATTCCCATTTGATGTTCAATATACTAACATCCTTGCTATCAGTATAAAAGGTGTAGTCAGAATAATTTTCAATAACAGGTTTATAAATCAACAATTTGTAGCCGACTGTGACAGCTATCTTGCCGTTGTGTTTATTTATATCGCAGCATTTGGAGTCACCAGTGAGGTATATCGTTTGCAATGATTCAAAGTTTTTCGTAATAATTATGAGATTGTTACCTGAACAATAGGCTAGTATACCCAAGTTGTGCCAATTGACAAAAGAGACACTCTCTTCTGAAGCAGTCGGCCTTCCTGGTAGGTAATTAACTGTCATGTGCTCGCTTACTAGCTTCCAAGTTGCGGTGTACTGTTTAGACGCATCTTTTAATTTTTGAAAAGAATTTTATATTTCCCTGAAAAAAATACTTAAGAGTACTCTGACCAGTACTTTAACCGATAGATAATAATATATTAATATTGATCACAAATGCCAGCAAGGTAAGTAATAAGTAATAGGTAATATGAGCCAATATTTGGAAGGTTCTGTCACATACTAACGTAACCTATCAGTTGTAAGGATCAGTTGAAACAAGTGGCAATCTGCTTGCAAAGATCCCCATGCGTGTTGATAGAGAGACACAAGCCGAAAGATTGTATTGAAGATCCAGAATTAAAGAAAGATCTCCCAGAATTATGTAGAGCACAGCTCAAGACATTTTTGGAATGCAAAAGAGGTATCATAGATCCTAAAAGAAGAATCAGAGGTAATGGTACGTTGAGTACTGGAAAATATGATGAGCAGTATGAAAGACTTTCAACCGGACAGTTTGATCCATTCGAGGAGATAAAGAAGCTAGAGAAATTGGACAGCCGTATAGAAAAGTGAGAGTGTGTGAGGACTATTGTATATATTTATTAATTAAGGGCTTATATATATCAAAGGAGGTAGGTACCATTATTTATGATTTGATATTCCTTGGTTCAATCTACCTATAAGATTAACGACCTGAATACAAACAAATAAGTGTAGTAATAAGAGAAACTGTAATGAAACACATGAGTTTCTTCCGAAATCACCTTCTGTTGCTATAATTTATCCAGTCTTTGGTTCAAATTAGTTTAGGTTTAATGCTTTATGCTCTCTGGGTTTTGCTCACTGATTTAAATTCAAAAATTGGTGGAGTATTACAGTTGATGACTCTGATAATGACAATCTCAGGAAAGAAAATATCGACAGTCTTTTAGAGATGCAAACATCCGACATTATAAATGATTTCAAAGGTAATTAGCAATATATAAGAATCACAGTTGGCATTATAGAAAGAATTACCCTCTTTTGAAAGCAAAATATCTTGGAATTGACATACACTCATTTAACTGGAGATAATAATACGATGTATGATATGATATGATATGAAAAAAAAATATATATATATATATTTTTTTTTTTTGCCTCTGACCGCTTTTTAATACTTGAGATGAGATAGTAGATGGATTGATTGAAGAGGCAAGTCGATATTGGTTCTGGTATATCGCAAACATGAGTTCCACAGAAGATGGTAATGCTAATGGTCAGCTTAAGCTGTTAGGGGTGACTCTTATAGAGCAAGACTCTTTAGAGAGAACTGTTGCTGAGAAGGCTGATCAAACAATGCTAGCAAAAGAAGATGAGCTAGATAACAAGAGGCTAAATAAAAGTCGAGATAGTTTGAAAAAGTTGAAGAATCGATTAAAAGTTTTAGAGACAAAGTTGCACAACCCACTGACAAGAATATCCGAGCGAGAAACACTCAAAAATGAAATTTCTCGTTTGAAAGAAAATGATGTAGTTTCCCTTGAAAGAGACATCCAAGAGATCAATGAAAGAATCAACGGTAGAGATCATATGAGAAAAGCAGGCACACAAACAAATAGGGATACTTCTGTGAAGCAACTTCCAACTGAAACAAGGCAAGAGTTTTTAATGCGTACTGGAAAAGTAACTGCCTTTGGCTCCACTAATGCATTTGAACAACATGACACACTAGGTGAGCCAGTGGCTCAAAACCATCAGCAATTGCGAGCTCCTGGTATAGACAACATTGAGGAATATTTACCAGTTGATCTAAATGAAGATTCTGATGGGGATGACGATGCATATATACCGGAAGACGAGATAAAATTGGTTGATGAAATTTTTGAATCTTTATCTGATGACGATGAGGAGGCAAACGCACGAAAGAGGAAAAACTCTTCAACAGATGAACTAAGAAATATTGATGACGGGAATGAAGAGTTCTATCAGCGAAGACTAAAAGCTTGGGAATTGAAAAGATCTACTCTAAGACTGAAGTATCATCCTGAATTAGAAATCGATCCCACTATTCCTGAGTGGAGGAAACCCCACCCAACAAATCCGGATGCTATTTTGAATTCAGAATTCAGAGTGCCCGGTGATATCTATACTTCGTTATTTGATTATCAAAAGACTTGTGTTCAATGGCTTTGGGAACTATATTCTCAAAAAACTGGCGGTATTATAGGTGATGAGATGGGGCTTGGGAAAACCATACAGATGATTGCATTTCTTGCGGGCTTACACTATAGTGGGAAGCTTGATAAACCTATTTTGGTTGTGTGTCCCGCAACCGTTTTGAGGCAGTGGTCAAACGAATTCCATACCTGGTGGCCCCCGTTTAGAACCATTATTTTGCATTCCATAGGTACAGGAATGAGCAAATCAACAAAGGATGACGAAATTGATGATGATATAGAGGAGGATCTGGAAACAGATGATTTCGACAACAATAACATGTCTGCTACTGCAAGGAAATCGCATGGTAAAGCGAAATCCATCGTGGACCGCGTTGTGTCGAAAGGTCATGTTTTGATAACCACATACATGGGTTTGAGAATATATTCTAAGGAGCTTCTATCTCAGAAATGGGGATATGTGGTGCTTGATGAAGGTCACAAGATCAGAAATCCTAATAGTGCCATTTCTTTGATTTGCAAGCAGTTGAAAACTCCTAACAGAATCATACTTTCGGGAACTCCTATACAAAATAATTTGATTGAATTGTGGAGTTTATTTGATTTCATATTTCCAGGCCGGCTTGGAACATTGCCCGTTTTTCAACTGCAGTTCTCCATTCCAATAAACATTGGTGGGTATGCTAACGCTACAAATGTGCAAGTGCAAACTGGATACAAGTGTGCAGTTGTGTTGAGAGATTTAATTTCACCATATTTGCTACGGAGGGTAAAAGCCGATGTTGCAAAAGATCTACCCGAAAAGAATGAAATGGTTCTCTTTTGTAAATTGACAAAATATCAGTTGAATCTTTATGAAAAGTTTTTGAAATCAGAAGAAATGAATTCTGTTTTAAATGGGAAAAGGCATGTATTGTACGGTGTTGATTTTCTCAGAAAAATCTGCAATCATCCTGATTTGGTGCAAATTAAAAGTAAAAAAAGTAAAGATTATGGTGATTATAGGAAATCAGGAAAAATGCAAGTTGTAAAACTGTTGATTGAACTTTGGAGAAGTGAAGGTCATAAGAGTTTACTTTTCACCCAAACCAGACAAATGCTAGACATTTTGGAGAAATTCCTTAAAGATTTGAATGCAACACGGGAGGGTGAGTATTTCAAGTATTTGAGAATGGATGGTACAACACCTATAAGCACAAGACAAGAACTTGTGGATAAATTCAATAATGATCCTTCATACAATATATTTCTACTTACCACCAGAGTTGGTGGATTGGGTATAAACTTGACAGGGGCCAATAGGGTGATAATATATGATCCTGACTGGAATCCTTCCACTGATGTGCAAGCCAGAGAAAGAGCTTGGAGGTTAGGTCAAAAGAAAAGTGTTACTATTTATAGATTGATGATTGCTAGTTCGATCGAAGAGAAGATATATCACAGACAAATCTTCAAACAATTCTTGACCAACAAAATTTTGAAGGACCCGAAACAAAGGCGGTTTTTTAAGATGAATGATTTACATGATCTCTTTTCATTGGGTGATCCGAATGAAAAGGGGACTGAAACTGGTGATATGTTCAACGGTACAGAAATAAATTTTGAAGGCACAAGCGCAAGAAAATCAAAGAAGTTAGATAAATCTTCAATAGAAGATGAAGAAGATGATTTCAGCCAAGTTGCAAAGATTAATGGTGTAGCATCTTTGCAAGAATTTCAGGGAGATAAAAAGGACAATGATAAAGGTAATGACTCTGAAAGAATAATGGAAGACATTTTTGCATCATCCGGTGTTCATAGTGCTTTGCAACATGATTCAATTATGGAGAGTTCCAGACCAGATGCAATTTTGGTTGACAGAGAGGCTTCGAAAATCGCACAAGAAGCTGCTAGAAAACTACGGGAGTCGAGGAAGCTGGTGAGGAAGGCAAAAATTGGAACACCAACATTTACGGGTAGATTTGGAGCTGCAGGTAGGGTTCAGAAGCCAGGAGTGTCCCATTCAAAGATTTCCTCAAGTTCGATTTTGCAAAATATTAAAGAGAAAAGAGAACTTGAGCAAGAAAATGGAGGAGGCAACAATAAACGCTCTGCCACGACCACGAGATCAAACTCGCCCCAAGTCAAAACCAATGGTTCTTCAACATCAGATTCTGAACGTTTAGTCGACACATCTTTAAATGAAACTGAACTCATTGAGAAAATCCAAGTCTTTATATCGAAGAATGGGGGTTCGGCTACTTCAGCGGAAGTTGTTAATAATTTAAACTTAAGAACCACTTCACAGACCGATATTATGATTGTGAGATCATTGTTGAGATCTATATGTGATTGGAAAAGTGATGCAAAGTGTTGGTCGTTGAAAGATGAATTTGCTGATTGATAAAAAAAAGAGGGTGCACAGCGATGTGTTCTTTGTAATGAAAATTATCGTGTAAAGACTATTAAAAATATAAAATTTTTCTCTTTTCAACGCGTTTTGAAATCATCATCATATAATAAAAAAATGTAATGGTAGTTTTGTGAAGAGATTGAATTTGCCGTCTCAATTACAGAATTAATTAGTCAAGAACATGTCTCTCAAATTACCACAGGCCCCAAACTCTGGGATCTTCAAACAAGGCTATCAGACATCTTCTAATAGCGATGGTGCTATAATAAGAAATATTCAGGCTTGTAAAGAGATCAGCTCCATGTGCTTGACAAGTATTGGACCTTGTGGAAGGAACAAGATCATTGTCAATCATTTAGGTAAAATCTTTATCACTAATGATGCTGCTACTATGATTAATGAGCTTGATGTTGTACATCCAGCAGTAAAATTGTTGTGTATGGCATCTAATCAGCAAGAACAAGAAATGGGAGATTTAACAAATTTTGTTATGATTTTAGCTGGAGAGCTTTTGCAACTTAGTGAAAAGTTGATTAATTTAGGTTTACAGCCAGTTGAGATCATCAACGGTTATCAACTTGCCAAGAAGTTCACATTGAAAGAGTTGGATACGTTAGTCATTGACAAGGTGGAGTCGTTGAATAATAAAGATGAATTACTCAAAATCATCAAGCCAGTTATTGCAGCCAAGCAATATGGATCTGAAGATATCATAAGTGATTTGTTAATTGAATCAATTATGAGTGTTTTACCCCAGGGACCTGATGCCAAAATCACAAATTTCAATGTGGATTCTATTAGAGTTGTAAAAGTCATGGGTTCTTCCTTACCTAACTCTTTTGTTATCAAAGGTATGGTTTTTCCTAGAGAGCCTGAAGGACATGTTAAAAAATTGAATGGTAAATCAAAAGTTGTTGTATTCACTTGCCCAATTGATATATCTGTTACCGAGACCAAGGGAACTGTTTTGTTACATAATGCAAAAGAAATGGTTGACTTTAGTAAAGGTGAAGAACTGCAATTACATCAAATGGTGAAGGAGATATATGATTCAGGTATTAGAGTTGTAGTAGCTGGTGCCAGTGTAGGTGATTTGGCTTTACACTATTTGAACAGATTTGATATATTGGTCTTAAAGGTTCCCTCAAAATTTGACTTGAGAAGAATTTGCCGTGTTTGTGGTGCTACTCCATTACCAAGATTGGGTGCCCCAATGCCCGAAGAGTGTGGTGTAATCGATGTTGTCGAATCTATAGAAATAGGTGGTGACAGGGTGACTGTATTCAAACAAAATGATGACCAAATGTCAAGAACTTCAACTATCGTTATTAGAGGGGCCACACAGAATAACATGGATGATATCGAAAGAGCCATAGATGACGGTGTTAATTCCATCAAAGGATTACTTAAAGATGCTAGATTGTTACCTGGTGCAGGATCAACTGAAGCTGAGTTGGTCAATAGAATTACCCAATACGGTGAAAGAACCCCGGGTTTATTACAGTTGGCGATCAAGACTTTTGCCACGGCTTTCGAGGTTTTCCCAAGAACTTTAGCCGATACAGCAGGTTTGGATGAAACTGAAACAGTCTCGAAGTTATATGCTGCCCATGCAAACCACGAAGATAATGAAGGTTTGAAATTCGGTATCGATGTGGATAATGAAAATGCAGATGGATTGTGTAACATTGTCGAGAGGGGAATATATGATTTGTTATGCAGCAAGAAGAATGCTATTGAATTAGCCTGCGAAGCTGCATGCACTGTTTTGAGCGTTGATCAAATCATCATGGCCAAGAGGGCAGGAGGACCAGTAATGCCCCAACAAGCAAAGCCGGGAAATTGGGATCAAGATGATTGATTAGATTGAGTTAGTCTTCTTATACAACAGTATATAATAATATCAATCAAATCAGTATTTCTTATAATATATATAAGTAGATCTTTTTATGAATTATTTTTGTCTAAAATTCAGCGAGTTAGAAAAAAAAAGAGTTGGATTATTTTTTGAACGAAAAGAAAATAAAGAAAGATATCAATTTGAATTATCAAAAAGTGAATAATAAATAATCAATAGAATTGTAAAAATATGGCTTCATTCTTCAAGAAGAAGAAACTGTCAGCTCAGACGAAGCAGCAGGTATCCCCCAATCCGAATACACCTGTATCTGGTGCCCAAACGCCGACAAGCAATGGTTCGAATCAAAGTCCCTTTAAACAACATGGTGCTTATGGAAATCAAAGCACACCCCAACAACAGTCACAGCTGCAACTGCAACTGCAACCTCAATCTCAACCACAACAAAAGTCTTTTCTGAATTTTACATCTCCCCACTATAACACAAGTGTTTTGCGTTCCCCAAATGAGAAATTTCAGAAGGGGCAGCTGCTGTCGCCAGCTAGACAGCACCACCACCAACATTCACAATCACATTCACAATCACATTCGCAATCACACTCTCATCAACAACAACAACCACAGCAATCACAACAACAGTCTTACTTCCGGCTGCACAACAATGCTAATATTACACTGGAAAATGATTTTACAAAACAAAATTTGCCTCAACACAATCAGAAATACCCCAGAGCCGGTCCCGAATCCCCAAGTCCAGTGCTTCATGGTTCTCCATTCATAATTGATCAGCTGCCACCTTCACCATCTCAACATCATCAAGGTTTTCTGCAACTGCTGCTGCAACAACTGCTGCATTCACTGTTGAAATCAAATCCACAAATACAGAGACAAGCTCTACCTCAAGTGCAATCTAAAATTCAATCACCCCAACAGCAACAACAGCAACTGCAGCAACAGCAGCAACAGCAGCAGCAACAACAACAACAACATCAAGTGCCACCTTGGGGTTACTTCAAGTCTCCTCAACAGTACAGATCGACCTCCTCGCAGCAGATCCAATACACTTCTGGAGATCTCCAAACTGAGAAAATAATGAGTGTCAACTCAAAAACTCCACCCCAACAACTTGTATCTGCCCAGAGAGCTGGTTCTCAGACTTCTACACCTTCACAGGCTTATTCAAAGCCTCGTTCCAATTCTCAAAACTCTACTCCGCTGCAAAGTATCGCAAAATCATTAAACGATTCTCCATGGAAAAGAAAAAAATTGTTCAATTCTCCATTCCCAAGATATAGGCATACGGCTTCTTCTATCACGGCTGATAATGGTTGCTTCTTTGTCATGGGAGGACTCAGGGATGATAATGTCTACGGTGATATCTGGTTGATTAGCCCAATAGGCAGCGATGTTTCTCCTAAGTACTCATATTTTGCAAAACCTTTAGAAAATCCAGATGGTGTCCCAGCTCCAAGAGTGTGTCATAACTCTATTTTAATCGGCAATGCTTTCATTGTTTATGGTGGCGATACAATTCTGTTGAACGATGATGGCGAGCTTGATAACAATTTGTATTTTTTCAACATAAACTCTTTGAAATGGACTACTCCATCACCTAGTGGGCTAAAACCTTCGGGTAGGTATGGACATACTATCACGGTAGTCACATTTCAAAATAACAATGAGCAAGAGGAGTCTACCTGGTCATCTTACTTGTATTTATTTGGAGGACAACTTGATGATGACAAATTTAATGATATGTGGTGTTTTGACTTGAGTAATTTTAGAAAACCTACCACACAGTGGAGGAAAATCTTTGACAATCAGGCTGATTCAAAATTGCAGCCACCACCTTTAGCGAATCATACCATGACAGTTTATAACGGTAGAATATACCTTTATGGGGGATCAACTATCGGGGGAGAGTTATCGAACGCATTGTACTGCTTCAATCCAGTGGATGAAACCTGGTCGGATTGCCTGTATACGTCAAAATACGAACCGCCTTCAGTTGAAGAGCACTCCTCTGTTTTGTATCAAAATTATTTGATCAGCTATGGTGGTAAGAACTCCCAAGGAGCTACAACACGTGATTTTGTGGCTATTAACTTGGACACCTTTGAGGCATTCACTATGGAAACTCCTGAGTATGCTTCTCCCGGAAAAAGAGCTGGCCATTCAATGACCTATGACATGAAAAATGAGAAGTTATTGATTATGGGTGGTGACCAACTAAACTTGGAGAACAAAAATTCATCAAGGGATGATGTTGTATTTGATGGCTTAAATACGAATGACAACAATGATGAGTTGTTGCAGTTCACTTCTATCGATCCACTGTCATTAGATTATGAAACAACTTACATCTACGAGTTTGATTTGAAACTTCTAGAAAATTTCATCAACAGATCACCAGCTATCTTTACTGCACCTGAAATTGGAATTGGAATTGAAAATGTATCAGCTGATAACTCTATGAACTCAAATATCTCATTTCCAAATGAGAAAGATCACTCTAAACGGACTGATGATTCTTTTACCAGAAAAGTATCCCGCCCAAATTCCATCGAGAGCATCAACACTCTAGATGAAAGAGAAGTGGAATCCTCTACTCCCTTGAAAGGCGAAGCTGATAATTCATTATCCGCTGGTAATAGTACTGCGGGATCTATTCAATATGCCAAAAAAATTAATATTTCATCGCATAACAACTTCAAACTCGAAAGCCCTATTAGTCATGTTTCAACAGTGAAAAGAGTTGATAGCATTAATGTCCATAAAAGCAGAAGAGTAAGAAGTGGTGAAAGCGCTGCAGGGGATGTGGATGTAGCCGAAACTGCTACTTCAAGTAAAAATGTTACCCCGGTATTGAAGCATGTGAACAAATCTGATTTTCAAAAGGGCACAGTCCAATCCAGTGGAAGCTATAACGAGTTCAGAACTCCCCCTGATAGAAGCAATGCTTTTTTTGAGAGTACAAGCTCTAACTTCCATCCCCATCCAAAGCTGGGTTCCAAAGTTGAGTTAGAAATAGGATCAGATGGCGGTGAAGACGATGAAGGAGCGTTACAAGATGCTTATGAGTCGAGAACAACTCTGTCAAAACAATATCTTGGTGATTCAACTAAAACATCTGAAAAAGTAAAAAATAGTTTTCATGCTTCTGGTTTTACTTCTTCCACATCATCTTTCCCAGTGCCAAAAGAGGGTTCAATAAGAGATAACATTCCTAGCACGCTATCAGATGCTACTATGAATAGCTTTTTAGATAATTATACTCACAAGGTTGGATCTCATGATAATGGTTCGTCTAGAGAAGTCCTCAACCATGGCAGTTCCTCAAGTTTGGCTACAAAGAGTGATTACAATGACCTGCCACAGGATGATGAGACACCATTGATTATCAACAATGAACGTTTCGATGCTGAAAGTTTTAGAAATTTATCACCTAGTCTGTCAGTAAATTACCTAGCGATGGACGGACAGGATGATACTTTATTGACACCAGCTCAGGAAGAAATCGCTGACGGATTTTCACTGCGGTCAAAGCCAGTCAGGCATGAAGTGGCAAGTCTACATAAGAATGGACCATTCAATGGGAACGAAAAGCTTTTCATTCCTGGAGGATTTCCTCAGGATCCCTCTGAGATGTATCAGTCAAATGACAATCTTCAGGATTCTAAATCTGTTGATGCTCACAAAAACATGTCCATGTCTGAATTATACGAGCGTTTGAATGACTTGAAGAAGTCTTTGAATGAAAAGATGCTTTCGGCAAATCAAAAAATTCTTGGTTTGGAACTGATTAACTCTCAAAGAACTCATGAAGCTGAGGATTTGAAATCACAGCTACTGGAGAAGCAGGCTCACATCGAATCTCTCTCTGGAGATCACGAAAAGCACGCAAATGAGAATTCCCTGAAGTTACAAGATCTCCAAAATGTGGTTTCGACACAGGAGAAATCGCTACTTGAAAATAGCGCTTTGGTGGAACAATTGAAACAACAATTGGAAGAGAAGGAAGCAGAATTAGTAAAAATAAAGTCTGTTCAGTCAGAAAGTGATGCTAAATTGAATCAATATGAATCATTGTTGAATGATAGGCTGTTGAGCTTGAGTAAATTTAATCGTGTATTGCAAAAGCAAAAGGAATACGTAAAGGATCAGCAGCTTTTACATCTTGAAGAAGAAGAAAGATTACTCAAAAAAATAAGTGAGTTAACCTCTGAAAATGAAAATATGCGGATTGAGTTTGAGAAATATAAAAAGTTAAATAATTTAAGTAACAGCTTATCTTTTGATGATGATGATGATGATGATGATGATGATATGAAAGACCATTCAAGAAAGTTATCTGTTGCTGGATCAAGTAATCTTGCTCTTGATTCCAAGGATGATGATGAGTTTAATGACAGTTCAATCAATGAACTATCACAAGGTTTAGATAAGTTACTTTCGACATTCAGAAATGTCTCAAATCACGATACATGATTAAAGTACCTTTTTTTTTTTGACTCCTAGATCTGAGGACGTTGTACTTCCAAAAATTCTTAAAACTATAAAGATTGTATTCAATCCACAGTCATTGTATTAAGTTCCCGTTGAGCATCTTTTCCATCATTTTTCTCCAAAGTTGTTACAATTTCTTCTATCTTCTTACGGGCCCAAGGGAATGCGGGGTCGATTAAAAATGGTCTCAAGTCGAACCTATTATCGTCAGGTGAATACTGTTCAGCATGATACGAGGGAGTACTGACCGTTTGCTTATGCCTATTGACAGCATAGTACCAATAAAATCTGTTAACCTTTTCCGCAACTACACGAGGTGAGTATTTATCACCCCATTCGTGTAATAATTTAATGAACATTGAGTATGGGCCAAGTTTTGAAACCTTTCTTAACCTTCCAAAGATAGATAACTCGTCGTAAGTCATTCCCATATCCTTTTCATCGGATTGGACGTAAGTTTCAGTAATAGGTTCTAATTCGGCAGTAGGAACAGCATCTAAAAACTCTTCCAAAATAGGCAAGTTGAATTTTTTGACACTAAAGGCGATAAATTTTTTCAAATCCGTCTTCGAGATACCACCTATTGGATTAATATCAGCAGAGGAGCAATCATATTTGGTGAGGTATCCACGTAATTGTTCATCAACATTGGCACTACCTAACACTAACAAACCACCGGTATTTGTTCTTCCTCTCGTCCAAGGTAATAACTGGGCGAACATATAAGCTAATACCATTCTTGAACGAGCTTGAATGTTTTGCAAAGCCAAATTTTCAATCTGTGAACCACCAAAAAGTTTGTAAATGGGTTTTTTACCAGTAGCTACCTCAAAAACTGAAATAATTGCGTTAACCATGGCATCCATATTCAAATCTGTGTGATATGAGCCAATCTTTATAGCTAATTCTTTGGCTCTGGATCTAGTTTCCACGGAAGAGTTCACAGTACCCATGAAACATGTATGAAAAATCTTGTTAGCGAACTCTAAAGGATCGGTTGGTTTCCAGTCTGGATCTTCAACAGCGGCTACCATTCTAGCATCTTCTATAACTTGTTGATTATCATTTTTGGCAGCCTCAGAAACCAAGACACACATGCTGTGAACAATGACTGCTGTTGCACAACTATCAATCCCACCACTAAGTGGCAAAAAGTAACCAGAACCTTTGCAACGTCTCACATAATCCCACAACCAGCAAGCTGGCCCATAAGCTATTTCTTCCTCTGGTAAATAATATTTAATCTCTATAGCCTTAGATGGTTTCAAGTTAGGATCGAAGCTTGATGTTTGTGGACACAATTCAACTGGAACATGCACACGTTTATATCTTGGTGATTCACGACTCTGCAAACCATGTGAGATTACTGATCTATAAGCACGAACCTCCTCTAAGTCAACTGTTGCAGTCACAACTTCGACATCCTCTAAAGAGAATTGAGACCCCTGTGCAACGATTCGATTATTAACAGCAATCAAGGCACAACCATCGTAGTATAATCTATCACCATCACATCCTTTTTGATTGGCATAAAGGTATATACCTCCACATTTAGTTGTTGCTTCTTGGATCAATTCCATTCTGGTGTTCAATTTTCTAAGCTCGTGATGTGAACCAGAAGAGTTAGTGAAAATTTCAACCCCTTCAAGTGACATTGAAATATGTGGGGATTGAGGAGTAAATAACTCTTCACAAGTTTCACAACCAATAACAGTATCCAAGGTGCTGATGATCAGATCACCAAAATCTACTGCCAATTGACCAGTTATTTTTTGTATTGACTTTGGAAGAATGTACTCTTCAACACATTGAGCCTTAAGCCATGGTGTGAAGTATCTCATCTCTCTATAGTTTCCATCGTTTGCCAAAAATATCTTTGGTCTAATAAACAATATCTTCCCATTGTACGATAAAATTCTACAATTGAATTTCCTATTTTTATGAATGACTGGCATACCGATATCTAATATAATATCATGGGTCTCGTTATTGGTCAAAATTGATGCATACATTTCCCATGAGTGTAAATATGTATCATTTTCAATGAAATGGTCTAAACATCCATAGCCAGTTATCTCCAACTCTGGGCCGACTCTTAATCTTGCACCTTGTTCCTTGGCTATCTTGATACTTTGAAGAATTCTATCTCTGTTTCCCTCAAAATCCAAAGCCCATTGATTCAAGTTGCAAGTCGATAATGTGATAAACAGACCCATTGTTTTGATATATAAATACAATTACAAGTTTTACACTATCTCTTGAGAAATGCTATTAAAACCTTATGTTTTCAAAATGACTGACTCATCTTTGATTTTCATTTTTTTAAGCCAAATTTCCTAAAAAAATGGTAAAGAAAGGAAAGCATACCGGTCTATTTACTTATTCACAGTATAATTTGTAGAAATGTTATCAGGCCAACAGCGAGCTTATCAGGTCAATTGATTACTTGTAGATCTAGACACACTTGAAAGAGAGACATCCAGTTGATCTGTGGTAGAAATAAGCCGAAAACAATACACTTAAGGATAATGATAATCTATAAAGATTTTAATTCGATGTCAAATGTCATTTTATATATACACGAAGATCTGTATCTCAAATAATTCTCCCATGATTTGGATCCAACTCTCTTCCAAAAGCCCTCGCAACAGCCTGATAGTTCCTGACAACCACCTCTTTTGCCAATTTAAGTAATCCCACACCTTTGTTCTTTCTCTGTTCATCCTCGGTACCATTAATTCTGTTAACATCTGCATAACTAATAGGTAATGAGTTCTCGTTAACATTCAAAGATATGAATAAGGCAATTGGCACTAACCAGACCAACAATCCAAAAAAGCTTGCTATTTCAGAGAAAGCCGGTATATGAGGTGGCTTATAATCACTCTTTAACCTCTCCTCAATGGAAGGTATGGCAGGATTGCTGAAATATTGGAACCACAAGTAGTGATTCAATATTACCAAAATACAGGATGTGATGAAAATCGGCGAGGATAAACTGATGTATGGAAACTGCTTCAAATTCTGAAAGTATATATAATACGTGAATAGCGAGAAAGCAGTCAACTTGAAAGAAAATCCATCAGCTAACCATAGGAACACATATACCAATGATATTGTATAAATCATTCTTTTCA
>JAJLSQ010000007.1:144102-354494 GCA_030567715.1 Nakazawaea wyomingensis
CATCGCCAATGTCACAGACACAAAGCCCGTGAATATCCCTATATACGAAATTATTTGCAAGAACATTGATGAGCTTCAATTAGTTTTAATAACTAATCATGACTGATGT
Organism: Nakazawaea wyomingensis; assembly: GCA_030567715.1. Lineage (NCBI taxonomy): Eukaryota > Fungi > Ascomycota > Pichiomycetes > Alaninales > Pachysolenaceae > Nakazawaea > Nakazawaea wyomingensis. Next base: position 144,212 of record JAJLSQ010000007.1, read on the forward strand.
ATGTTCTAAGTGACACCAAGTCTTTATTTTTTTGTCGCGAAAAAAAAAAAAAAAAAAAAAAACGAAAATTCTATTGAGAAACAGATTCTGTTGTTTTTTATATAAAAGTGGCAGACCCCTTATTGGAGACCCTATAGTTGTGAAACAAATGTTACCAACCTTAAACCTAACCAAACTAAATCAACAGCTTTTTTCGAATATAAAGTATTGTCGCGTATTTAGAGATATTGTTGTGTAGAGAAAGATTAATATGACATGCTATACACCTTCTATTTTAAGTGCCATGAAATTCTTCTTAGGTTTAAATCAAGCACAGAATCTTCACAAAAATATAAATTATTCAACAGCGTCTATTCGCTACTCTCATCTGCTATCGGAAGTGGATTTGACATCACAGGTCGACCTTGAGACGTGGAAAACGTATCTTCTCTCTTTTTTATTAAAACATTCTCTAGCACGTCGACACTATCCGAGGGGCTACTTCTCATCGGAGAGAAACTTAAACCTCTTCTGGGTGGTGTCCTCAGTGGGCTTGCAGCCCTTTCCTTCAACGCAAAGGGCTTTAAATTCTCTCCCAAAGTGGCACTGCCATGAGAAGAGTGTCTAAAATGATTTGAGATAGACCTTACCCTTGATCTGCCAGATATTTCTTGCGGCGGATTTAAAACACCAGGTAAACTTGATTGCTGAGGTATGCGCTGTTTTATATGACTCTGCCTTTCTTTATGTTGGCGTTCCTTCAATGAAAGAATGGATGGTAACTGATCACAAATCTCCAAGAAATCTTTCGTTAGCTCGTCATAGAATTGGGTATTAAGCGATTCAAATTTATCGATATCCTTGGCATGGTTTGAGCGGCGAAAAATCAAATGCATGAATGGTACAAATTTAGCATGACTCGAAGTATTAAGTAAAGACTTTTGCTCAGTTGATAATCTTGATATGTGATTGAATATCAACAGAATAGAAGATAAGCTATATCTTGATAGCTTATTTTCCAGAATGACTAATAATTGCTTTTTCCGCAGTTCTGCATTTAAGCCATTTAAACTAATGATCTCATCATACATAAACAGTGGAATCACCGAATCCGGTAGTTCCAAGAGATGTAGCTTTAACAAATTAATTAAAGCAGTTTCAAAATTCTCCATCTGTTTGCCCAACTCTAAGAACTCATCTATGGACTCCCTCTGTTTTCCGAATTTCTTGTGAATCTTGATATATTCACTTTTGGTTTCAATGGCTAGAACCAAATCGAATGAATTGTTCCATATGCCGTTTGCTGGTATCAACTGTAACGCCCGACTGATAAAATATGGTGTAGAGCTGGTTCCAATTTCAATGCATTGTGTTTCCAAATTTGATCCGAACAACGGTGCCTCTTTTTGTTCCAATAATTTGAATCTGGAACTGGCAGAATTATAGTAAGGGTTGAGAGTATATGTAGAATTGGGGCAGTTTGCCGCTATGGAGCTTGAAAGATCTCTCTCATGATTCTCAGGTGTATTTTTAGTAACAAAAAAGTCACCGAATGAATCGATTTGATTCAGCTGTTCTACAACTTGTTGAGATAATATTTGATTTAATATCTCAAACAAATTATATGCAAGGGAAACTCTTTGCTGTTCTTTTATCTCAATTTCGCTATTTATTCTTATCAAATTTACCTCCAAATGATCTTTAAGAGACAAAAATTCTTCGTAGACTTTCTCGAATTTTTTAAGTTGCTCATCCTTATTTGATTTAAGTGATTCAGTGTCTTGAGGTTTACCTTGGATTAGTGACGAGAGGAAGAAAAGATTACCACTAGGAGTTCTTTTTGATGCATTCGAAGTGGGAACACGTAGTATGATATCACCGTTTGCCACTTCTTCACCGTGTAGTAAAACATTCGATACCAATGGTGACCTTTGCAGTTCAGTAGTTTCTTCAATTACACCCTGATTTGCATCAAATTCGACAATAAATTTGAAAAGTTCAGTGTAGTCAAACCAAAGTGATTCGTCATCGCTTTTGAATCTTGAAAATTTTTTAGTAATATTCGAGATTGACAATAGCTTGTGATCCAAGAGCGATTGACCAATTTTTTCAATCTGAGAACGGCTCAATACCATCCCTGAGTCACCTTTGTTGTTGTTTAAGGCCCCTAAATTTCTTCCACGTCCGGGTACAATATTTTCAACAAGCCAACTCGTCAAATTTTTCAATTTGATCGACTCTTTCTGAATTGTAGTTAAAGGAATTTTTGTTATGGTTATGGGCACATTTTTATACATCAGTCTGATAAACCCCGAAAGTTGTACTTCGTTTTCAAATGTTAATATTTTATCTCCCATGATGAAAGGAAATTTTATAGGGTATTGGGGCTGGTTGAGATCATCATCAGAATTTATTAAATCAGTTTCAGTACCTTTGTTTTCTTCATTTGATTCTTCAGGATTTTGCTCCAATGATTTTGATGAACTTATATCACTCAAGGATATATTTGATGTGTTAATCTTTGAAGTTATAGAGTCTATCGTGTTAATCTCTGAGCTATTTTTCAGCATTCTATCAGCGGTTACTAAATTGTCCTTCTCTGAATCTTTTGAACTTGATAGTTTGTTGATCAGAGTGACGGTTTGCTTTTCCAATTTCTCAAGTTCCTTCTGCTTGGCTTTGAATTTTACCATTTCATTTTTTAATGTATTCTTCAGGTACTCAGTAAAACTCTTGTAATCGTTTGTGAAACTAATCAATGGAAGGATGATATCACTTTCGATCAAGGTTGATGTTAGCAACAGAATTTCATTCTGCTTTCTAAGTGATACAATAAAGGAATCAAAAATCTCGTTCAATTCACCTTCAAAAGGATTATCTGAGCTTCTTTTCATAAAATCAGCTCCTAATTCGTGTGAACCGATGAGCCATCTCTGCAATCCCTTGAGAAAAGTAGCTTTGAAATCTGAAAGTTTCTGGTGATTTGTGTCAAGTAATGATATTGATTGCTCTATACCTAGTTGGTAATTAAGAGACCAGTAGCCATAGTTCAAGTGGGCCTTCTTATCATCCATATCCTCGTTGAAGTGGAAAGTTTTCAGCTACTTCAAGAGTGAGGAGATGAGCTTACTTTTATTTGTTGTCTAAGAAAAAAAAAAAGATCAAACACACGCCAAAAATAGCAGCGTGTAGTTTGCTGACTAAAATATATGATGATGAGAGAGAATGGAATATGTTGAATAATCTATTTTTCTATAAAAACTCAATACTATATAGTCACTAGCTATCTGAGATAGATTTGTGGATAATATATCTCTATATATATATTTTAGATCGTTCATTGTTGTTGTTGCAATCTTGATAGAAAGCCATTAAGAGGATTTTTTGGTATAATTAATGTTGAATAAATAACCTGGAAGAAATAAAAAAATAAAATGAAAACCCTAGCGAACAGCATAACCAAATGAATTAATACTAATCAATACAACAAACGGATAGCGATTTTGTTTGGAGTATTATGCAACTCTTCGTATAAAGTTCTAATATCTGCAGGGTTGGTATCTGAAATATCGGCCATCAAATAAGCAACATCACCTCTTGAATCTGAAAATTGTTTTTCAATGTTATAACTTCCCAAAATGTTGTTGACGGTTTTCAAAACACCAGGAACATTTTGATGAATATACAAGACTCTGACAGAGTTTTGTTGGTCTAAGTTCAAACTTCTCAAAGAAACTTCTGGGAAATTTACAGCACCTGTGGAAACACCTTCATTCAAGTACTTGGTTAAAGCACTACCAACTTCTACACCAATAGCTGATTGAGCCTCCTCGGTGGAACCACCAATATGAGGACTTAAGATAACATTTCTTAATGAAGTCAATTCACCTGCCCAATCATTCAACTCGTTGGAGAACAAACCTGCACCATTCTTTGGTGGTTCATTTGGATAAACATCCAATGCAGCACCAGCAATCTTACCGCTCTTCATGGCAGCAACCAAGGCTGGGATATCAACAACAGTACCTCTTGAGGCATTGATAAGATAAGCACCTTTCTTCATAGCTTCAAATTGTGGAACAGAGATCATGTTTTTGGTTTCAGCAGTTTCTGGAACGTGACAGGTAATGAAATCTGATTGAGACAACAAATCATTCAAAGTGGTAACTTGCTTTGCAGTACCCAATGACATGATCATCATGACATCATAATATAAAACATGCATACCCATGGCTTCTGCCAATACAGATAATTGAGTACCAATATGACCATAACCTATAATACCTAATGTTTTACCTCTGATTTCCCAACATTTGGCGCTGACTTTGTTCCAAGTACCAGTGTGCATTTCAATTGATCTATCACCTAATTGTCTTGCCAAAGTAATAATCTCTGCGATTACCAATTCAGCAACAGATCTGGAGTTGGAAAAAGGAGAGTTGAAGACAACAATACCTTGATTGGCAGCAAATTCCAAATCAACTTGGTTGGTACCAATACAGAAACATCCAATAACAACCAAGTTTTTAGCATGTTTCAACACATTCTCTGTTAACTTTGTCTTTGATCTTATACCAATAGCATGAACATCTTTGATTTTTTCAATTAACTGTTCCTCTGATAAAGAGGTCTTGTAGAACTCAACTTGATAACCTTGAGCATTGAAAATATCAATAGCTGTTTGATTCACATTTTCTAACAACAAAATCTTGATATCACCTGTTGAGTAAGGTTTTAAAAGTTTGGCTGGTCTTGAAGTAGACAAGGCTCTTGGTTTAATGGTCAGATATTGGTTCATATAAGAAGTTGTAGGAGAAGTTGAAACCATGTTCGATGGAGATGATGAGACGCCAACCGCGTTCTGGAAGCTTTCACTCAAATTATGAATTTGCTGAGGTGAAGCCATTTCGTCTTAGTGTGTTTGATTTTTGAATTTCTTGAATAAAAACTGATTAAAGTGTCTGCCCAAGTTGGAGTAGTTTGGTGGATGTGAAACTTTATTTATACTTTTTGATTTTGTAAAATAATAATTCATTCAACTGAAAAAAACCATCTCCTTAATATAATTTTAATTATTATGATGAAAAGAAAGAAAAGAAAAAAAAAAAAAATTTTAAATCACGTGTAATTTCGCCCATCAGTGGCTGGTGCTCAGTGAAGGGCATGAGTCATCTTGAGCGCAAATATGTCCAAATCGTGGCGAGTAGTTGGTAAAAATGACTCCGATTTGCAGGAGTTAATGCCCGCTAATTTTTGATGGATCGATGGAGGGAGTCATTGTCTTAGCTCTACTACAGAACGGCAGACGTAACGCCACAAGAATGGTTCAATGTATGTATTAACTATCTTGTGTAAAATTAGCTGTATTAACCGATTGTACTTATTCTTAGAATGATTGATGACTGTTTTATTCATTTTGAGTTGTTTTCATCACCAAACTACGTATTAAAAAAAAGCAAGAGAGTAGTTCATATACTCGATTAACCCATATATGTATCTACAAATGAATGGTCTCATATATGCCTATATTTTTGCGATTAGATATATAGTTCAAAATGCATTTTGTTTAATATTCACTTTTTATAAAAATGAAACTGATGAGGAGGTAATTCCCCATATCTAAGACCTCATAGATCCCCATTTAATAACGATTGCCTTATCACTTCTACTGATATCATTTCTCTCGACATAATCTAACAAGGTGATTGCAACTTTGTCTGGACAATCTTCATGCACAAAATGCCCACAATGTTGTCTCCTTCCCAATTCTGGAATATATATGTCTTGTTGAAAAACCACTAACTGATATTTGCCTTGCATTTGGCCTATCATTAAAGGCTTGTCAAGATTATCATGACCCGAAAGAATAAGTAATTTGGCAACACTTGATTTGATGGCAACAAATCTTGAAGACAATCCTTCAAACCATCCACTCCAAAATGGTTGAGTGTTGTATAAATCAGTTATCCAGTAATACAAAGCTTTTTCCTTATCATACTTGAAATAAGAAGGAACTGATATTTTTGCAGATTCTTCATTGTTCACTAATTTTGAATCCATGTGCCATTTTATGCACTCTTCCAAAGTCTTGAAACTTTTTGGCGTCTTATCAAGATAATTCGTCATCAGGGTGAGTGAGTGGATAGCAGCATCTTCAACTATATCCAACATCACCAAACCTTTAATCAAATTGGCATGATCTAAATCTTTTATGTAATCATCATAAATTACTTTTGAAAGCACGGATCCACCAAGAGAATGCCCAATGAAGAACAAACTTGGTTTAATCTCATCTTTCTCGAAATCTTGCCTAGTGATAAACTCTTCAAAGATGGACAGAAAGTCTAAACATAATTGATTAATTGAAAAATCTTTTTCATCATCATTGAGTATAGCTGTCTGTGAATGACCTCTTATATCGAACAGAAATAAGCCTGGAAGTTCGTATTCATTTGTGTCCAATTTATGTTTGTTTTTTTCGTCAAATATTTTTTGAAGTGATCTACTCAATTGTGCAAATGTCAAGCCTGAAGAACCCGCTCCATGATGACATATGAATATTACAGGATTTTTATTCCTGTTCAACGGCTTTTTATAATAAGTGTTGAATTTGAAGTTGGGTGAAATCTCATATACTTCATTGAAATCAAAAAATTCATTCCATGATGGATAAGTAGTTTTAGCTCTTGAGTTTCTTAGTCTGTTGGATGATGATCCCAGAAGAGGAGTAATAATATCCTGCTCCTCTTCCTCTTCATCTTCTCTTCCTCTTGCGTAGTCATCACCATCATCAAACTGCAAATTAAGCAGCAGTTCCAGTCTCTTCAACTTATTTTGAAACAAGCTTCTTTGGAAGTCAGACATTTCACTCTATCAATATTGTAAATGGTTTTGTTTCAAACTGACCCGTCCGTCTGTCTGTATCTCAAACTATTTTTTCTTTGAGCTTATTTTTATTTTTATGTTTTTTTAACTTCCGTCTCTACAAAATCTGTTAGCCGCACTTAGGACATCATACGAATTAAAATATTGTCAAAAGTGTATACTTTCTATATAGAATTTTTTTATACAATTTTAATAATAGCAAGATTTTCTTCCTCGTTAACTCAGTAAGTACATTTGAAGTTTCAAAAAAAAAAGAAATTGGCACTTTAGTCCAGAAAATAATCTTGTAAAATTTATATATGATATAATATGGAAAGAGACATCCATCCAAGCTCTAAGAGATAATTATCGATTAGTTACTTTAAGAAGCACTATTAAGTTATTTAATATTCACGAACTATGCAGATGCTTCAAGTGGTTAAAACATTTGAAAATGATTTAAGATTCTTTTAGAGTCACATGTCCTCTTTCATTCTGAACCTCCTCTCAGTCTTTTATATGATGAGATCAATACAGAGAGAGAAGAAAGAAAAAATCCAAAAATTCAAAAAAATTATTTTTTTCATCTAAATTCTTCTTAACTCGATATACAACTACGAGATGGTTGACCTTTCAAGAGAGTTCCATTTTATGAGAGAAGCTCTTCTGGTTTCAACGTCAGCTTTACTGGTCAATGAAGTTCCTATAGGATGTGTCTTAGTGCTTAACGACGAGATCATAGCGACTGGATTCAACCATACCAATATATCTTTGTGTGGAATACGACATGCCGAGTTAGTAGCCATCGATTCGATTTATGAAAAATACGCACAAGTTTACTCCAAAGATGACATAATCAACAAGATTTTCTCTAATTGTGAGTTGTATGTCAGTGTAGAGCCGTGTATTATGTGTGCAGCAGCACTTCGTCAATTGCGTATCAAGAAAGTTGTATTCGGTTGTGGTAATGATCGATTTGGTGGGAATGGAACTGTGGTCAACTATAATAGAAACTTTCCACCAGGTAGAAACAGCAATGATTTTCCAAGAGAATATCTTTCATATCCAGGAATCTTACAACAAGATGCAATTCTTCTCTTGCGAAAATTTTATGTTCAAGAGAATTTGAAAGCACCAACACCAAATAAAAAGAAAAACAGGAATTTAGTCGAAGATGATTTCCCCATCATCGATTACAAAAGATATGTCACAAGGAATGAATTTGTAGACTTTTATGGAGAAGAAAGATTAGACGTATACTATGGGAATAATATCGAGTTGGAAGAATCAGTGGTAAATAATTTACATGATAATACAAGTTCACCAACAAATGAACCAAAGAAAAGAAAATTATCGAATATAGCATAAAAAGTTTTCATTAAGTAGCCAAAGAAAAATAAAGAATCACTCAGGCTAGCATACTTGCTGTAAGTAAATCATCTTCTTCTTCGTCTTCTTCGTCTTCTTCATTCTCATCAGTTCCATTTTTCACTGTCGCCTTAGTATCGGTAATCTGATCATCATCATTACCATCTGTCCGTGGTGACTGCAAATTCACTTCTTCTTGTCTTTGATTCAATTTCTTATCGTGAATTTTCACCAAATCTCCATAATCTCGTTTGATGGCATTCTCATTTTTGGTGATTTCAAGATGTGCGTATAGCTTAGAACCTTCCTCTAATTTCACACTAGGAAATTCTCTCTTATTTTTCACTAAAGAATTATCCAAGTTTTCCCAGTTTTTCAACACGGTATCATAAAATACAATATTCAGCTTTGCCAACTTATTCAAGCTTTCATTGATTTCTTCTGTTTTAATTGGTTCAAATTTTGTGTAGTATTCCTTGAGTAATTGTTTTTCAAAATTTTCAAACACGGCTAAAGCAGTCTGCGACTCCTGTTCTAACTTGGTAATTTTAGAGTTCAATTTCAAAATTTTGTTATTTGTGGAATTAGACGATCCAGATCCAACATCAGAACCAGTGAATGATTCTAACTTTTTGGTCAAAAACTTCAAGGTTGCCTCTGTTGTAGATACAGAACCATTTTGTAAGATAGCCTCCTTCTCATTAATAGCCTTGGTCAAATAGCTTGACAATGCTTCATAATCGATCAACTTTGAATCCTTGAGTTTGAATGCATTTTTTAACAGAGCAATATAATGCTCTAAATCTTTCAAGGATGTCAAAAATTCATAGTCCACTTGCATCGTAAGTTCATCACTAGCAGATGATATTCTATGGAGATTATTGGAAAGTGCTTTGAAATTTTTTACTAGTGATTGATCAAGATCACTGGTTTCTTCTTCAGTATTGTCATTTATCAATCTGTTGAGTTTTACCAACTCATCTCCTAACTTAGAAAAATTCGAAGACAAATCATTTTGTTTCTTCAACACCTTTGAATAAACTTTATCTATTTTCACCAAATTATCTTGTAGCTTGTTAGATTTGGTAACAATCTCTTGAAATTCTTTAGTATTCTCAGTTTGAATAGTGGGTTTTTTGAAAGCATTCATTATATAGTCTGAAATTTTTTCGTTTGTTTCCGAAGTCTTTGATGAGGCAGACCCATTGAGCTTAGAACTCAGTTTATAACTATTCCAATACTCTGTACTTTCTAAAAAATTGTGATAAATTTTGGAGTTTTTCAAAAGATCGTGCTTCGAAATTCGGGATAGAAAATTGTTCAACGATATGGCCCTCTTCGTCGTGAAATACTCGGAGAATCTATCTCCCTTAATATACTCTAATCGCTGCTTGTTGGGCAAAGATGGTACAATAACCGTTGGAAATTCATTGAGTAAACATTGATATAAAAAACTGAAATCAGAAAAACGCCTCCTTATCTGGAACTCTTGTGTTTTGAAATTGGGATCATTTGTTTTAGTTTTAATCAAGTAGGTTATGTAATGATTGGATCCATCCGATTCTTTTAACGGTTCGGAGACTGTAGAATGTACGTAATAATTTGTGGCTTCATCAGAGTAAGATTCGGTGGATTTAGTGTTCACTGCCACTGATGCTTCCGGTGCTGACAGTTGTTCACTATCATGATCATGACCATTCTCATTTTCCTCCTCTTCAAATATTGCAGATTGCATGTTTACAATTGGTTGAGGTTCTAAATCATCCCTATCCCATTGTACCGATGTGAATTCATCTCCCATGATCAAGTAGCTTTATATGTTCTATTCGGTATTGCTGCGATGAGCCAAATTCTGAAACCACAAGGCTAAATTCCTAAACAAATCAACAAACAAAAGCTCTAACTGTTGAGCCCAATGAAAAAAACTAGAAATCTAGAAAGTGACTAAATTCTATTGATTATTATTTAAGAAACTAGCTATCAATGGTATTGGTATTTTCCTCAAGATTGATCGTTGCCTTCGGATTGTTTAAGTTCTGCGTATCTATCTCTATCATAATTTTTTATTTTTTTTTGAAATGCTTTGGTTTTTACAACTATCAAAAGTCTATTTTCTATTATTAATAATAATATTATTTTTCTATAGATAGCTAGCTATAACTGATCTATTATACTTCAAACTTTAAGATATCGATTTGAACTCACCAGAGATCTTCAAACAAGATGGTTTGTCATTCAACACCAGGTGAATACGGGTGGTTTGCTGTTGACCGTTTGAAGTCTCTCAATTATTACCCTCTTAGTAGCTGCCGATGTGTTTGCCAATGCGTATCCAGAATGACCAGAACCAGGGTTTGAACCCACGATTGTTCCTGTTTCTAGGTCACCCTTTCCATCATTATTTGAGCTTATCAATGGACTCTCCTGGTGAAGAGCACGCTCAAATTCTCTTTCATTGATATCCCCATTTATCAATTGACTCCATTCATTCTGATAGTTTTCTAAACTATTCCGAACTTCTGGGGTCATCTCTGAAGGATTAACTCGAGATTCACTTTCGTTTTCTGAAATAACAGGAAACCTACTAGAGCCGGCAATTTTTCTTGGAGTACTAGCAGGTGTGTTTTCCCAGATTGGCGTTTTCATGGCAGTTTCCATGATGGACACAGGCATAACAAGAGGCACATCCATCTCATCATCCCACACTGTCATTCTTGTTCTCCGAACCAATTCTAGTGGACCTTGCCCAGGTGTCTTCAATGTTTCAACAACATTAAACGCTTGTCCCTTCATTACAGCCCATTGTTTTTTCCACATTCTCTCTTTAAACTCAGTGTCTCTACTGAACGTTTCTCTGAACAAAACACTACATTCTTCCCACCAAGCAGTTGAAGTGAGTAGCTCCAAATAGTGTTTTCTCGTTTTTTGAGAGAATGGCTGCCCTATAACTGAAATCGGTAGGTATAACCATCCAAATGGAAATGACCGCCATTCATCTGGGTGCTTCCAGGGCCAGGATAAACCAGAGTCTATTGCGCCTATTTTTATGACAGCTTTCTTCTCATATCTACTCGTCGTAGGATTTCTGACATTTTCAAATACAACTTTTATCATCCAATTGTCAAGGCCTCTATCAGTATTTCTCATTATGTAATCTAATATCACCAACTTTTCTAGTTCTTCTCTAAATTTCCCAGTCGATTCATCTGTCCAGACGAACTCGGGTTCAGTTCTATTGGTCAATAAAGGACTTGGAGGCATGAATAAGCCCCATGAACGCGAACCTGGAAGTGGATGCTTTTTGAAAAATTCATCAGCCTGCTGATATCCATCCAAAAATAGTTGCAAAGAGCCCACTTTTTCTGGAAACCTTTTTTTCCCGCTCAATCTGACAGCTATTCTATCATATAAGGAGTAATAAAAAGTTGGTGATGATAAAAATACGGTGTCTGTAAAGGGTACAATGAATGACTGAAGTTGTCTATCCAAAAGTGATGCTGCTGTCTCGCAGATATAACCTAAGTTAGGTATTAAGCAGCTTCTTCCAAAGAAACATGGAAACAAGTTTCTATGAATGAATTTTGACCACTTGGGGCTCAAGGGCCCGTAAGGCTCTTCATCTTTAGGCTTGAAAACACCAACTATTTCACCACGACTATTATAAACAAAATACGACCCTGATGATCCAGCAGAGATTCTCTGTGGCAAATAAGCACCGCTCTCTATGGCCTCCACAACATCATCCACAATTCTTTCAAACATGATCCTCGATACAGGACCATTAGCACCGAATCCTTCAGGAGGAACACTTTTTATCAGATTTATTCCAGGTGCAGGTTTGAAAACCGAGTACAGAATTTCATTGGGTCTGCTTTCAGTGGCATTTGAAGCTGTTACTGCCCATTTGGGAATCAAATTCCTAGTCCACCTATTGAGCAGCTCTAATGTAGCAATAGTGGAATGTGACCTTATTCGTCTCTGTTGAACTGGAAGAGTTAAAAGTGGTGATTGAGGATCGTATTTGATGGATTCTTCAGCATGTGGCTGCTCAATAATATTTGCCACCAGCAGACCTACTGAAACACTCTCTCCATCATCTGATGTTATGTGGTCATAGCCGCTGACTGAGCCATAGTTTGACATCTTGTTCAACTCCTTATCGAACAATGAGATATGTAGTCGTGCTAATTAATTACAAAAATCCAGAATAATTACGAAAATTTTCGTTCAATTTGTTTGAACGATTTGCCAGATTTTTAACAAGAGAACCACAAGCTTTCCACTCAAAATATTCGAATAAATCAGCTACATTGACTTTGATCGTACTGAAATCTACTTTATAATTAAACAGAGCAAGCTATATACTCAACTTTTCCCGAAATAGTGCTCATTCTGGAAGCTAACGAACGACACACAAATTTATAATACAAGAGAGAAGATCCACAAACAAGATCTTTGATTGGAGATGGATGCAACACACCCTGCCACATCATCATCTGAAGATTATCAGCTTACTGATCCTTCTATTTTGTCAATTGATGATTCAAACCCAGTTCAACTATCAAAACTGAAAAGATCTAACAAAAAGAAGGATACAAATCTCGCAGAATCCAGTCAAAAGAATATGAACGCCATCACTAAATTTCTTGAAAGTGCAGCAGCAGCAGCAGCAGAAGAAGAACCTTCATTGACTGATAAAAAATTGAACTTAGACTCTGATGGAAAGCAAGAAGTTTTCATAGCCATTCCAAGACGTGTGCTATTATACCGTTATGAGCCAGATGTCTTGAAAAATTTAAGGGAATCGCCATTTGTGGCAGAATTTCAGGAGAAACTTCAACTTCCAGGCAGTGATTTTTGGAGACTAAAAGCTGCTAGATTCGTTGGTGGCTCTGCTGGATCTACTTCAGGTTCAAGCTCGAGGTGGAACAGTGGATATCATGCAAATACAATTAATTCAAGTACTGGTGAGATGGGAAACTTTTCAATAGGTGGCAAGGGCCACGACCGTAAAAGGAATAATCATAGGGATAAGAAGAAGGGAAAGGGAGCAGATAACCATCATTCTAAGACAGGTCGCAAATTCAACAACAGAGATGATGAAGAAGAGGAAGAAACACCTGAGTGGATGTTAGAAAATGATGAACCAGTCGGAAACAGTGCATTAGATTTTGAGAAATGGAAACTGAAAATGAGACTTGAAGAGAAGAAGATGAACGGGGAAGAAATTACAGAAAATGAGTTGAATCTGTTGAAAACTGATTTGCAAGCAAGTGCGCCACCCGAGATGACAGCAAAGGACTCTAAAAACTCTATTGATAGCTTCTTTAGTCTTTACAAAGAAGATTCTATCAAATCAGTAGTTGAAGGATCGCCATCAAATTCGCAGAGAGATGCCAAGCTATCCGAAAGCAATGGTGGCTCTAGATTTAGTTCTTTCTTTGGTGGTGGTGCCAATAGTTCTTCCGCATCCACACCAACAGTCAATCAAAACTCAATAAACCTGAATTCACAAGGATCAAAACTCTTGAGCATTATAAATGGCGGAAATAATACATCTCTGGTGCCTGGCAACTCATCACCACTGAGTGATTCACCGGTTGTTCAAGCACCATCCTTGCCTTCCCAATTTTCCGCACATCCAGTTGAAGGATCTCCAAACGAAAATGCTGCAAACTCGTTGTTGAATGCCGTGGATGCGGCAACAACGAACAATAATGTAAAGAAAAGCTCTGAAAGGAAAAATCAATCTTTTGATATAAACGATGGAAAGGCTACCAATTTTCAACAACACCAACAACATCCACAACAACACCAACAACAACAACAACACCAACAACAACAACAACAACAACAACAACATCACCAACAACTACTACAACAACAACAACAACAACAACAACAGCAGCAGCATCAGCATCAACCACAACAATTTCATCAGATGCAAACACAACAGCAACAATCTCAGCAACCTGTTAGTAAGAAAAATGATGTTTTTTTCCTGTCCCTATTGAGCAAAGCAGTTGCACCAGGTGAACAAGTTCATCAATCTAATGGACAGCAAATACCTTCACATGCTCAGCACCCACAGGATATTCCTCCTCAGTTTATCAACGGTCCTCCCTTCTATGGGCAAGGTCCACCTCCACCATGGTTAATGCAAAATGGTGTACCACCTCCACCATTCGTGAATGGGCAGCAAAGATTTCCACAACAGCCGTTTCCAGGAAATCTGAAAATGCAATACCCTCCAATGATGAATGGACCTCCTCCAGGGTTCCCAATGTTGTATCAACAGAATCAACAACAACCAGGACAACCAGGTCAACCAGGTCAACCAGCACAACCAATATTAAATGGCCCACAACAGTTTAATCTGCGACCAATGATTCCACCTCCATTTTTTCAACAACCTCAACAGCAAAGGCCACAACAGTCCCACCAACCACAACAGCCAATACATCCCAATCCAAATCAACAGCAACCTCGTTAATTGTTGACGTGATTTTATTTTCAGTATTATGGCTTGATCTTTAAGAAGTTTTTCATTATTTTAGGTAATGGAATTATATCCTACCGTGGTTCCAAATTTGTAGAATTATGTAGTGTCATCTCCTATGTTTGACATCTCTGTTCGGCTAGTTGCTAATTTACAAACGTGAGTTTCGGGCCAAAATGAACGATCGACTAAAAAAAAACAAAGATTTAAGACAGCGGCCAATTAGTATCCATCATCCATTTACATAAAACTTCCCCAGAACATTGATATCCAAGGAAAATGTCAAAAATAGTTGTAGTTGGAGCTGGCGTAACTGGTCTCACAACAGCCTTTTTGCTTTCCGAAAGAGGTCACAATGTTACTGTAATTGCAAAAAAGTTTTCTTTCGATGGATACGATGACCCGTGTTATACAAGTAACTACGCTGGAGCCGATTGGCACTCATTTGCAGAACAGGATGAGATTGAGATACAGGAATTTGATAAACCGGGTTACATCAAGTTCATGAGGTTAGCAGAGACGGAATCAAAAGCAGGAGTTTGGCAGAAGATGGATGCTAGTCTAATTGAGGAGAGCGTTTTCCAAGACAAGTACAACGGTGATCTGCAAAAAGTTCCTTTACCTTGGTTCAAAGATTTTGTTCGCGAATTTAGGGTTATTCCAAAAGAACAGTTACCAAGTCGAATTGGATTTGGGTTTGAATATTTAGGTGTTGTTATTTCGGTTCCAATCTATTTGAGCTATCTATTGAACAAATGCGTCGAAAATGGGGTAACCTACAAAAGAGTCACCATCAATCACATCAATGATGCTAATAAATATCACATCTCTGGCACTAAACCAGATGTAATTGTGAATTGTACTGGAATATTGGCCTCTAAATTGGGTGGGGTGCAGGATGTGGCAGTGTACCCACTCAAAGGACAAATAATCGTCGTAGAAAATAACATTGACCTGACAAAATCGATAAAATATGAAGACAAAGATCATCCTGATGACATGTTGTATGCGATGCCAAGGAAAGAAGGTGGAGCAATAATTGGTGGTTGTATGTTACCAAATGATTGGGATGCAAAATTCGATCACGAAAGAGGCAAGAGAATATTAGCCGCAGCTACCAAGTACTTGCCAGAATTTCTTGACCCCAAAGTAGGAAATCCGACACAATTTAAAGTTGTGAGATATCAAGTTGGATTCAGACCAGCTAGATCTGGAGGTGTCAGGGTCGAGCGTGATAGAAACATCAAAAATCTTGTTCACAACTACGGAGTTGGTGGTGCTGGATACCAATCTTCATACGGCACTTGCGCCAAAACGGTTAAACTTGTCGAAAATGTTTTAAATAAATCAAAATTATGAACTGAATCTAACTAGTTAAATCCAATGGGGGTAATATATGTGCGCTTTTTCTCGTCACATTTCTACAAAATTTAGAAGGTTGACATTATTCAATGGCACACCATGCGAATACTAATATTTGCGAGTTTTTTGTTAGTATAAATAGTTCGTTTTTTCGCAGTTTGTGACAATAGAATCATACATACACTGAATTGAGACCTTTCCTTCCATATCTCTTACCTAACTTTTTACCATAGTCCTTCACGTGTTTCTCATCTGTATGTTCACTAGCAAACCGAGTGAACTTCGTCTTTGCACCTGGGTTCATTAATTCATGATTCCAAAATGGAGTTGGTTTATCAGAAAATTTATGAGTTTCAGTTTTTATGTCACCATCTCTGTATCCATTATGCTCCGGTTGGACTGAAGTGTCTGCTGGTTGAGAGGGCGCTTTAATCTTTTTGTAGAATATTAGTATCTGATATTCTTCTAGATAAGCTTTTACACATCAAACTTACAGTCATTGCGAGGAAGAATAATAATATGAAAGATAAGCAATTAATCTTGAAGATGGAACTTAATACCCCCAAGCATCTTTATATACTCCCCTCTTTGCCTTTATCTTTTAAGATCCAATAGTTTTTTATAATTGCTGTGTAGCAACAGAGAAATAAGTCGTGATCAGAACAAAATATAGATCACATGACTGGAATTTCAGGTCGGTCACACGTCTTCAGCTTAAACCGAGAATAGCCAAAGTGTTCCAACCTCATAACCCCTGGTTAGACTGCCGTGTGGAAAGTGACACAAAAATGAAAATAGCAATGAAAAGCTGTTTATTGATCTCTATAAATTTGATAACCTTGAATCTCTAAATTTTAACTCAGTTCAGCAGTGATTTTAAAACGAGAGTGTACTACTCTCTAGTAAACCTCAACGTCATCTCCACCACATATTTCGTCCATAAGGAAACATGCACACATTGCAGTAAGACTAGATAGAAGTTTGGAAACCACATTGTTAGAATACGATGGAAGGATCAACCAATTAAAAAAAAGAAGAATGTTTGTACTTACCAACCACCATAACATCCGCAACCTTCACCACGACCTTGAGTCTGTTGTTGGTAGACTGGTTGCTGTTGTTGGTAATAACCTGGCTGTTGCTGATAACCTTGTTGTGGATAACCTTGTTGTGGGTAGCCTTGTTGTGGGTAACCCTGTTGTGGATAGCCTTGTTGAGGATAGCCCTGCTGTGGTTGTTGTTGATAATACTAAGATTCAGTCATTTTGTCAGTAATAATGTTGGAGACATACTCCAGAATAATTAAAAACATACACTCATCTTTGTTGAAAGCAGCAGCAGTCTTCGTTAATGTTACAATGAAATGTTTTGAATAGAATGAACAGCAAATTTTTGCATGTTTACATAAGTTGGTGTGTGAAATTTTCTGACCTGCCGCACACTGATCTCAGTTCGTTTCGCAAGCTTCAACTTCCTCGGAGACCTTCTGAGAGGCAATTACATTATTGCTCATAACTGTAAATTAATTCTTTGAAATCATTCAACTCAACAAAAGAGTCAAACTGGTAATACTTTACTGTTTTGCCGTACCCATACTCTCATATAGTTGTCTCTTCAATGGTCCCTGCCAACTAAGAAGCTATGATTGCAAACTGGGGCTGTTGTAGGAAAGAAAGTTTTTTTTTTCTTTAAAGTTTTTTGACGAAAAAAAGCTCAGTACAACCAACCGAGTCAAGAGATTCGTTGATCAATTAAGAAGAGTAACATAATGAGACTGACACAGATAAGATGCTTCCATGAAGCACCACTGCTGCTCTTAAGGAGGCCATGGAAGACATATAAAGATGGAACGTTATTTTATGGGGATTCTAAAGATGGTTCCAAGAGACATCCTTTGACGACAAAAAGTGGTAATAAAAATTTCTACAAAGGTACGAGATCTTCAGGTGTTGGTGCCCATACCAAACATGGAGGATATTTGATTGATTGGTCTAAAGTAAGAACATTTGTAGTTCCTGAAGATTTGGCAGAATGCAATTTGAAGCCTTATGTCAGTTCGAATGTTCCAGAGATGAAGCACACTTTCAAAGGATTCAAAGGCCCAGAAGATCCAGAATTGTTCATAACCAAGTTGAAGGAGTTCGTTAATAATGGTACTGTTGGATCCGGTTTATCAAAGAATTATGTAGAGAGAGGTTAGGCAATAAATAGGGTTACAACTTGTAAATATACTTGAAAATTTTATGAATACATGTTATTATTTTTTGATAAATAATATTCTTTTTAACTACTAGCTATCAATCATTTCGTCGTCTTCGTCTTCATCTTCATCACTGATGTCAATCAGCATAACATCATTTGATTCCACTGCAGGTGTTCCATCAGTTGTTTTATCAATTGTTCCATCCACTTTTTCAGATTCGGCGGCCACCTCCTTCAGCGATTCAGGTGATACTGATTTCGTATTGTTCGTAAAAGCCAATATACCTTGACGCTTACCATTAGTTGAATGAGAAACTACTGGCTGCTCTGCTTCTGGTTCTTGAAGTTCTTCCACATCTTCCCTAAGTTGAATTTTCTTATTTTCAACTAGTTCACGTAGCTTATATTTCTTAGGAACAACATCTGATAAAAAATATAAGGATTGATTGTTCTTGATTACCGTGTAGAAGTCATCGTATACTATTTTCTTTCTTTGTTGTCTTCTAGTTTCAATTGAAGCCTTGGATGTCAAATCTTGCATAAAAAGTTCAGTGGCTCTTGTTATAAGATGGACGGCAGAGGCAGAAATACCAGAGTAATCAGGATCTAGTTTGATTATCTTCTTGATTCTGCTTTGTGGTAATTCCGACGTCATTAAGTGAGCTACTGTTCAGTCCTGGGATGTAAATGTGTATAGATAGAATTATTTCAACTCAGTGAGTGATCTGATAGTTTAAAGCTATGATTGATCGTAAAAAATGACAAAAAAAAAATAATACGCGTTTTTTTGTCAGTAGAAGTAAATATCATTGGTATCCTATTGAAACATCAAAAATTAAGACAAAATGGCTACCGCTTTGCAAATGTTAGGCATGAGAGAGCCTCCAACTTCAAGTGATCATCAAGAGAAGCTTGATAGAATGCCATGGGTTGAAAAATAGTGAGTACATTTTCTTTTTTCCGATTTATGCATTTTCTTTCTTCATTTCGTTGGACATCATCTTTCTAACAAGTATAATCATCATAGTCGTCCGAAGAAATTAGATGAAGTGACCTCTCAAGACAATACAATTCAAATTTTGAAAAGAAATTTAGAAACAGCAAATTTGCCTCATATGTTGTTCTATGGTCCACCTGGGACTGGTAAAACATCCACCATATTGGCATTGGCCAAACAATTATACGGTCCAAATCTTATCAAGACGAGAGTACTAGAATTGAATGCTTCAGATGAAAGGGGAATTTCAATTGTTAGAGATAAAATTAAAAACTTTGCCAGATTGACCACGTCAAATCCCTCGAAAGATGATCTTTTGAAATATCCATGTCCACCATATAAGTTGATAATATTAGATGAGGCTGATTCTATGACCAGTGATGCCCAATCTGCTTTGAGAAGAACCATGGAAACATATTCAAACGTTACAAGATTTTGTCTCGTTTGTAATTATATTACAAGAATCATTGATCCCTTGGCTTCTCGTTGTTCCAAATTTAGATTTAAATTGTTAGAAAATGAACAAAGTTTGGATAGATTAAGATATGTTGCCAATGAGGAGAAAGTGGCATTGGGTAAAGATGATGAGGATAAAATTTTGAGAGAGATTTTGAAGATTTCCAATGGTGATTTAAGAAAAGCAATCACTTTTTTACAAAGTGCCAGCCGTTTGTACTCATTGACTAATCCAACTGATTTGGATAACGACAATGACGTTGAAATGGCAGATGCCGATGTGCCTCCTATATCACATATTACAGTCGGTGGAATTAGAGAAATAGCTGGTATGCTTCCGCCTTCTCTTTCTGCCAGGTTGATTGAAATTATTCAATTGAAAGATTTGGACAAGATCCACAAATTTTTAACCGATGAAATTTTTCTTGAAGGTTTTAATGGATCTGTAATCATCGATACCTTACATGAAAAGTTGTTGTTGGGAAATACCGAGACGGAAGAGTATGAGGAAGATATTTCATTGAGATTGAGCACTAAACAAAAAATTGAGATATCTAAAATAATATTTGAGACTGATTTCAAGTTGGTCAATGGAACAGAAGAGTCGTTACAGATATTGAACATGATCTTAAAAATTTCCAAAGTGTTATAAGATAAATAAATAGAAGGCAATAATAAAAGAACTGAAAGATCAAGTATAAAAGAAAACCCTATTGTAACTAACGTCACTGAAATTGCTTCTTTACAACATTGTTGAAACTAATATATATATTCTATTGTTAGTAAAATCAGAGAGATCTAGTAGATCTGGGAAATGAAAAGAGTAATACTTACAGCCACTTGGCACCTCTTTTGGCAAAATCTTTCATATGTTTCTCATCTGTATGCTCTTCCAAGTATGTTTGCATTTTTGCCAGTCCGGTATTCAGAGGGTTGTCAATCATGCTATTGTAGTATGGTACCGCTGGCGTTATGTACTTCTTCTCATGTTTATGATCTGCAGTTGTCGAATAACCATCTTGGAGTGGCTTTGGTGATAAGTCATGTGGTTTTGAAGGTATATTGTAACCCTTGATGATTTTTTAGTACGGTGGTACCTATGATACATAAAATGATATTGAGGGGGAACTTACCATTCTGATCTTGATATGTACTTATTGTAATCAAGAAGATGAAATTTAGTCCTATCGCTCGCTATCTTTAAGGTTTTTTTTTTTTGTGTTGTAAAAAAAAAAATACGTCATTTACTTTTCTTTTTGATATCTGGTTTCAAATTTGTTCAGATTATCCAATCTACTCAACTAAGAGTATGCTTTAAAGACAACACAATAAAAGATTTTATTTTATCGATGAAAACTGTTTAGAAAAGAAAAAGTTTATCATTTATAACTTTGATTGTCTAAGAATATCCTCCACCAATGCAACTGTTTTAGCACATGTTCCATATGAAGATTGAAATCCACTACCTCCTATTCCATAATTATGAACCAAATTTTTATTTTGATCGTCCCGCTCAATTCTTACACCACCTTTTCTTCCAGGTCTAAACCCAACCATATGTCTCACTTTCAATAAAGTAGGAGGATTCCCATATTTTGGATCGATCAACTCTGGGCAGTATTGCAATGCTCTTCGTTTGAATCTTTCAGCTAATTCCAAGTCTGGTTCACCGTTATAATCACCAGGGTAAGTACTTCCTCCAATTATTGTTCCACCTTCCTTTCTAGGCATCATATAGACTTTTTCATAAGGATACCTTGGATCACATATATTAACATTCATATAATTTGGACAGCTGTTTTCAACAAGAAGAACTTGACCCTTGATGGATACCAAGTTTCTGTCTTCGACACCTTTTAATGTTCTAGAAGATAACCCTGTACAATTCACTACGGCTTGTGCTTTCAAGTTGGTATGATGAAGATGTTCTGCTTGGTTGATATCTTCTAAAGTTTTTCTCTTGTAAACCACCCCGTTATCAAGGCATTTCCCCAACAAGTAACTAAGATAAACTGCAGTATTTATGACAATTCCCTTGTACGAAGTACCAAATGCAATCCCCGGTGGTAACTCATTTTTAGGTATTATTTTGAAATCTTCCACAAATTCGGCAAACCATGGTAGTGTGAAATTACCCTTCATCTGAGAGTATTTTTCATCGGAAATGTAATTCAAATGAGTTCTAATGACTATACCTGATTTTGGCTCAGTTTTCAGTAATTGAATAAATTTGGTGTATGCTGGTTTGTCAAAGTCTTGCATTCTGAGATCATCACAAGTTGCAAATGAATGCCAGTTAGCACCAGCATGGTTGGAACAGTAATATGGATCATAACCATCATAGCTGAATTTTTTAGCTACAATAGTGACGTCGTAGCCCTTCTCAGAGAGTAAATAGGCTGTTGTTAAACCAGTGACACCAGCACCAATTACCACTATTCTTGACATTATTGATATTTGCTTTTCTTGGATAAAATAAGCAAACAAAACTTAACTTAATCTTCAGATGAAAGATTACTCCCAAAGAAAAGTTTCCCCTTTTAAATCAAGTAGATAATCTCAAAATAGGATGATTTTTTTATTTTTTTTTTGTGATTTTGATTTTGATTTTTTTTCACTTTATCGATAACACAATAGTTAAGTTAGATCTTATCGTCTGTTGATGAGGGCGAGGCAACCCAAATAGGCAACTCAACCAGCAAAGGCGACAAAATGCTTTTTTTGGGGGGGGAAGTGTAAATTATAACAAAATAGATTCTCCACGAGGAGTGTACCCCAGATCAATTGACGAATCCGTCGAGATAGATGCAAAAAAACTTGGGAAAAGAGTTGATTGATACCCAAAAGGTTAAATAGATTGAATACGCTTTGAAGACAAGCATTGGATTATCTAGAACAGATGAGATGGATTGGAAGGAGGATTTTAAAACATCTCCTGAGAAGTTCAAGAAAGTTCTGCGATTCGAGGATTTCGAGACAATTGATTGGATAGACGATACAATTAAAGAAAATAGAAGGCTGTTACAATGGAAGAATGATAATAATAATAAAACTGCGATAAACGATCAAAATGTCTTGTTACTGCGCTACCCTAAAGTGGAGAAATTACTTTACTCACTTGAAAGTTGGATTGTGTTAGCGTTGATAGGAATCGTCATTGGGTTGATTGCTGGATCTTTAAATATAATAACGCAATGGCTTGCCGATATCAAAACAGGTCATTGTTCAAATGCTTTTTATTTGAATAAATCATTTTGTTGTTGGGGTGAAGAAGAAGAACAACAATCAACTTGTTCAAATTGGGTTGCATGGTCCAGTTCTAAATTTCTGAATTATTCAACTTTTGTCCTCATCTCTACTTCACTAGGATTTTTTGCAGCATTTCTTGTTAAATACTATGCTCCATCGGCAGCAGGTTCTGGAATTTCGGAGATCAAAGTTATCGTATCCGGGTTCAACATCGAAGGTTTTTTGGATTGGTGGACATTGGCAATTAAAAGTCTTGGATTACCTTTGGCAATTCTGTCTGGTTTAAGTGTTGGTAAAGAAGGTCCAAGTGTTCATTACGCTGCATGTGTTGGAAATTGTATCTCTAGATTATTTAGTCAATTTCATCATTCGCATTCAAGTGCTAGACATTTCCTAACAGCAGCTTCAGCTGCAGGAGTTGCAGTGGCATTTGGAAGTCCCATTGGCGGTGTCTTGTTCTCTATTGAAGAGATATCAAATATTTTCCAATGGTCTACAATGTTTAGATCATATTTTTGTTCACTTGTTGCCACTAGTATGTTAAATACAATGAATCCATTTCGTACTGGACAATTGGTTATGTTTGAAGTGAGATACGATCAAGATTGGCATTTCTTTGAAGTACCATTCTTTATGGTATTAGGATTATTCGGAGGACTATATGGAATAATAGTGAGCAAATATAACGTTAGATGGGTAGCCTTAAGGCAAAAATATTTAAAAAATAGTGCTATTAAAGAAGTGGTGATGTTGGCATCATTAACTGCCATCATCTGTTATTTCTGTGAGTTTTTAAGGCTTGATATGACTGAAGGCATGGAGATTTTATTCCATGAATGTGGAGGTGGGGATAAAGATCATCGAATTTGTAATTTTGGTAAAGGACAATCAAAACTCTTTGTTTCATTGATTTATGCAACAATTATGAGGATGATATTGGTTGTAGTATCATATGGTTGTAAAGTTCCCTGTGGGATATTTGTACCTTCAATGGCTGCAGGGGCCACTTTTGGAAGGGCTATTGGTATCATCATCATGGAAATTCATCGTCATAACCCAAATTCTTTTTTCTTTTCAAGTTGTACGGATAATGAAAGATGTATAGTTCCAGGAACATATGCTTTCCTCGGTGCCGGGGCTGCTCTTAGTGGAATCACTCATTTGACTGTGGCGGTGGTTGTTATCATGTTTGAATTAACAGGTGCTTTGCGTTATATCATTCCAACGATGATTGTTGTTGCAGTGACAAAAAGTATAAATGATAAATGGGGGAAAGGTGGTATAGCTGATCAAATGATTCGATTCAACGGTATTCCATATATTGATGCCAAGGAAGAACATTCATTCCATAAAAAATTGAATAGAGATGCCATGAGTGATGAACTTGTAGTTCTTCCCGTTGATTCGTTGACATATGGAGATTTGGAAATAATCTTGCATGAAACTTCGTTCAATACATATCCAATTGTCTCCAGTTTACAGACTCCAATATTGATTGGATATATTGGTCGTCCTGAATTATTTTACATGATCAAGACCAAGAAGCAAAGTCTAGGTACAAATATATCAGTTGATAGCACTTGTGTATTTGTTTCCGAGCATATGTTGCATAAATTGTCCATTCCAGTAGATGCAACAATAAGAATCAAAAATCAAAATAATTCTACAATTGAATTTGAACAATTGGTGAATTTTGCTCCACTTACTATGGATTTAAACTTACCATTAGAGTCAACATTGAATTTATTTCATAAAATTGGACCGAGGGTGATTTTCATCACAGATGGGGGGCTTCTTTGTGGATTAATGACGAGAAAGGATATTATCAAATATGAAATCTTTTTGCATGGCAGTGAAGATAAACAAGTTGAATTGTTTGAAGAAAAAGTTTGGAAATTTTTCTGTATGATTGATGGTGGTTTGAAAAAAATTATTAAAAGAATTGTGGGTAAAAACATTGCAGAGAGGTATCTCAGACTTCCAGTTGAAGATTAAATTGTAATATAGTTGTAAAATATTTCACTAAAGTATAGATAAATATTTATAATGATATATGAACTTTTTGTTAACTATTTATGTTTGTTTGTTTTTTGTTAATTTTAAAAAAAGAATAATGATTCAGTGGAGATGGGCAGATTTTTAAGATAAGGAAGATCAGTTAATCACCTAGCTGGTTCCAGATATAAGATTAGTTAGTTCCATGTACAACAATACAATGCATTTTATACTTTTGAAGCGTTTAATAATTTTTTTTTTTTTCTAAAACCTTTAAAGTAAGCAGTTCAATTTATGAAAAATGCTTACAAAGGTCAAAGTTGCTATACGTTGCCAAAATTAATTAAAATATTTTGGCAAAATGCAAAATCGCATCTTTATAAATATATACATAAAGACAATAATAATGTTGGAGATGAATAATAATATAGGAGGTTGAATGGATATTATGAGTTTTGATGAGTTTTATATTTCCTTATTGATTTGATTGTTGGTTTTTTTTTTTTTGTTGTTTTTTCATTTTCTTTCTTCTTTGTATTTTATGGAATATTAAATTGGCTTAACCAACAACCAAGGTAGTTTCACCATCAGCAAATTCATACTCTGGAATTTCCAAGTTCAATGGAGCTGGACCTCTTCTAATTCTACCAGAGATATCATAATGGGAACCATGACATGGACAGAACCATCCACCGAAATCACCAGCTTCACCAATTGGGACACAACCTAAATGGGTACAAACACCCAACATGACTAACCAAGCTGGATCCTTAACTCTATCTGAATCATTTTGTGGATCTCTCAATGTGCTTATATCAACTTCATTGGCTTCTTCAATTTCCAGAGCAGTTCTATGTCTGATGAAAACTGGTTTACCTTGCCATTTTACAACAACATTCTTACCTTCTGGAATGGCAGCCAATTTGACTTCAACTTTGGCCATAGCCAAGACATCAGCAGAGGCAGCCATTGTTTCCAAAAAGGCATCTACAGTTGACTTAGCACCAGCAGCAGATAATAAACCGAATGAACCAATGGTGAAGTATGTGAAATCTTTAGCTTTGTCAGAAGAACCAGATTTGTTAAGGTAATGTGAGAAATCTGGAGAGTCATAGT
Source organism: Nakazawaea wyomingensis (assembly GCA_030567715.1). Taxonomy (NCBI): domain Eukaryota; kingdom Fungi; phylum Ascomycota; class Pichiomycetes; order Alaninales; family Pachysolenaceae; genus Nakazawaea; species Nakazawaea wyomingensis. The sequence goes on from JAJLSQ010000007.1 coordinate 170,299, forward strand.
TGGACTTCAATGTGGTTGATGATGATGATAATAATCTAGCTTGAGCTCCTATATCCATGTTAAAGTTAGTAAAAATAATTTTTGTGAGTTTAATGGGCTGAATAACCCTCGATCGCTATCCATCCATCCAAACTTTTTGAGTCACTTCAATAAATCATATTTGTCTTCGCTTTACAAAGTGTTTCAATTCTTTAAAAAGGCAATGACTCGACATATATATCAAAATGCAATGGGAATATATAACTGTGGATGGCTAGGGAAACGGCTAATTTGGGATTGATTGTAGCAACATACCTAAAGACCTCAAACCTGATCTAGCAACTGATCTTAAACCTGTACTGGACAACATTATTGATGTGATGACTCTGTGTATATATATATATATATCTCTCTTCTATAGATATCAAAAAGTTTATTATAATAATAATAATATATATATCAATGATGAAACTATCCAAATTCCTTAAAAAATTATAAATTAAAATAAAAATAAAATCCACATACAAAACAACACACAGAAATTAAGAAAGAAAGAAAGAGAGAGAGAGAAAAAAAAAAAAACATAAAACTCTTACAAAATTGGATTTTAAAAGAATTTAATTGGCTATACTCTTATTGACACGGGGGGTGAGTTTTCTGTCAGACAAATTAATTATCTACTTAATACCAAAACCTTCACTTTCATCTAATGCCATTTGTAATTTATTGACAAGATGTTCTTTTGAAGGATAATTGTACAAACAAATCTCATTGAAACAAGTATGTGCCAAGGGTAATCTATCACTAGACCCATTCAACAAGGTGACTTTGAATGTCAATGCTTGAATCCCCGTTGCTGGTAATCTATCACTACCAGTGATGAATTGTAAAAGTTGTTTTTGTTTTGGTTTATTCAAATTATTGGTATAATCCCAAAACCACTCCACTAAATCGGAATTCTCTTTCAATCCACCTTGATATTTGGTGACAACTTTTAAAATAGAAGTGTCCAAATATTTCTCACCACTACTGGAATCATCTCCAATCAAGAGTAACTCGATTTCTCCACTATCGAAAAGTGATAAGGCATTCCCACCAATAACATCGTCAAATCCATTTTTAAAACTCTTGCATTGTTCAAATACAAGATGGTTTAAGAAAAAATTGACATATTTTTGTACATATTCAACTCTATTGGTGATATCAACCATGATTTTAGATCCATTAGGTATTAACTCCAGTGTATGTACAATTCCAAACAAATCTTCATATGTCACTTCAAAATATAAACCTAAATTTTCAAACTCTGATTCGGTTTGATAATGTAACAATTTGGCTAAATTACCACCAGATATTGGATATAATTCAATATAATCTTCCAAGCTAATCTTCTTTCTTCCAAGTAATTTTTTATATAAAATTTGAGGAAATTGTAAATCCAATACAGTTGAATTGTAAATTGCCAAACCCAATATGACACCCACGAGATAATACATCTCTTTATTGTCAATGGATGAGAAACTAAACCAACCCAAATTTGATTCGGTATTGTAATTGAATAATCCATTAGATGGATCTAAAAGTTGTGTACTTAACAACATAAACCATTCTTTTTTCAAACCACCGGCATCTATTCCAGGTTCATCGATGAATTCCACCCTTAATGATTTTTTAAACTCAAATTGATGATTCAATATCCCAAGTAATGAATCATGTGTCAAATGATTTCTTCGAACTCGAAGTCTAAAATATACATCTATTGGAATTTTGTTATGTAATGAACTGATAAATGCTTCTTCAGCTTTACGTTCCATTTGCTTTTTAGCTTCATATTCCAATATTGAAATTTTGGCACCAAGTGAAATTAAAAAGGGATATTGACAAAATGTAAAAGTTGGTTTTAACTTTCTCGATAGAGGTAAAATTGGTGATCCAATACCAAACATACTCGTTGTACTAAGATCTTGTAAATATTCAATCACAGATTCCAATGATGGTTCACCATCAGATGTCACTTGATTAACATTTTTCTTGCATGAATCCCCACAATTATACTGCCAAGCATCGAAATCTTGCTTGACATGAACATAATCCACCATCGTGTTATAGAATAACGATAGGGGTAATTTATCATCTCTATAATACATATTTGAAGAAAATAACATGGCAAATAACCTACCAGCTGATCTCAAATGCCAGTCATTACCATACTGTGCCAATCTAATCTTCAAATTTGAACTAACACATTTATCCAGTCTTGAATCAAGATTACCGATTCTCCAAAACCTAGGGCTAGAGATATCATCTTTGACATCAGCTTGTTCATTATTATTATCTTGTTCATCAGCGGCATGGGGTCTCACCCTAGTTGATTTGAGAGTTTTATTATAGTTCAATTCTTGTCTCATACAAATGTTCAAACGGAATGAGATGTACAAGTTGATCAATTCCAATTTACGCGTGAAATCTTCTTTATTCAATTTTGCCAACCAGTGACAAAGATATTGTTTAACTTTCTTCTCCGAATAACCCAAGAATCCCACTGATTTTTTCAAAATCTCATAACTCATCGTATCCACTTCACGTGGATAATTTTTCTTGGATTGTATTACACAAGTTGGTAAAGTTGGTATATCGAGCAAGATCAATATCCAGTAAATCTCACTAGGTTCGGTGAATTTATCTGGCCTATTTAGTAAAGCATTCAGTGCACATAACATGATGTAATATGGTCTCAAAGTTGGGAGTTGTTGAAGTAAATGATAAAATTTTTTCACCTCCTCATAGTTTATACCTGATACACTAGAAGAGCAGAATTTGGAGTTTGGTTTTCTGAACGATATGTTCAAGACATCAAAGGAACTGAATGAATATGCAAGATAATCTTCTAATGGTTTGAATTTTAAATCTATAGGACTCTCCATATTATTCTTACACTCGTGAATGATTTTTTTCAAGTTGGAATAACTCAATTCTCTCATATCATTTCTCTTGTTGGAATTCTTACTACCCTGTAATTCTTCTTGATCACCCAACTTCACAACCACCCTACATACCGAGCATTGAATCTTGACAGCACTTGAAGGATATGTAATCATTGTACCACAACAACGACAAGAGTCTATCAACGACTCCAGTGGCGGCAGCAGCAGCAGCAGCAGTGGATTTTTATTTTTTTGTAAATCTTCAATACCACCACCTGATGAAGATGACGATGATGATGATCTCTGAATACTACCACCACCAATTTCTCGTGAGATGTGCTCATTTGATATGGTGACAGATGTGGTCAGTGCTTGTCTCTTTGTCAATTTCGAAAACCAACTTGGTTTCCTTGTGTGCATACTTGGAGAAACAATAGAAGATTCATCAGAATGGTGGTGTACTGACGCTGTTGCAGATGATGATGATGATGATGACACAGACATTGTGTGGGAACTTCGTAATTTTTTTTTATCCTATCTAAAGAAATTGGAAGCAAGTGATTGGACTTGTGGGGTACAAGAAGTATGTTAGAGAGCCCTTGATAGAGCTTGTATGATATGCATACGTCGTCCGTTTGAATGCGAACTGATTTTGGGAGTGGTGAGTATTATTATTATTATTGATTTCAGATGATGATGAGATTGTAGTTTTGATTTCTAAAGATAGATCAAACCCGCGCATAATTTACATACAAACAAACAAAAACGATACAATACAATAAATACATTACACAAACCCGCCACAAAGCAAAAAAAAAAAAAAAATAAAAGCCAATACACAAAAAACCACCTAAACCCCCCATACACATAATTATTATTATAAATTTTACCCAACTTTTGATTATTAAAAAGCTTTATTTCACCATTGGAACCGTTCATTCTTGGATATCTCATCCAACTTGCTGATCAATCTCAACATCCTATATGCAGTACTTGGACACGGTTCCGCCCCAGAAGTGGTCTTTCCAGTATTGTAAAAATCTCTTGCATGACCTGTACGAGTAAATTCAGCAGTGTTGAAGAAATCGGTATTGAAACCATCGTTGTATAATTCATCATCATTATCGTCAAAGACAACATCATCATCGTAAAGATATGATGTATCGCTATCGCTATCGCTTACAGAATAATCATCGTTGATGTTGTCAACAGTATTTTTTCTCCCTAGTATTTCTACTTCTTCTTCATCTTCTTCCTTCTCATCATCATCTTCTAAATCATGGACAAATCCTTCCCAATTCTCATATTCAGGATTAATCGAAGTCTTTCTTGACCTTGAGGTTGCTGTATTAAATATCATAAACTTGGCAAAGGCAAGAATGGGATCAACCAAATTATCGACATCATCTTTTATAATATCATTACATTCCACATCTTCTTTGGCAAGCCAATATAAAATTGATCCAATTTTAACAAATGTTGTAAATTTGGGGAAATTCTCATGTTGTGGCTCTTTACGAGTGATCCCATCTAGTAATTCAAGTGAATTTGGAACCTTTTCTTTTAAAAAATCCCAATCAAAACGGTCATTATGAGGATATGTTAAATTCATTGATTTCAAAACGCTTCTTAACAAATTTAATTCTTTATATTTTTTATTTTCAACAACAACCAGTAGTTTTTTGTTTCCATCATCATTAAAAAAATTCAACTCATCTTCTTTGATATCATTTTCAAGTTTTAAATAAATTTCTAATAAGAAATTCAAAATTGCATAATCATCATTTTTGAAAAAAGAAACGAGTTTCAAAGTTTCTTTCAAATCATCTTCAACATTCAAAGAAATTGTCAAGGATGACAAAATTGAAATTAAATATTTAACCTCTTGACTAATATTTGTAGTATATGATGATTTTTTCATATGATCCATCACGAAAAATACGATAAAATTCTTAAATGATCTAGAATTTATAAAACTTTTACACATCTTTTTATGTGTTGATATAATCGATGTATTATTGTTAAAAATCCCCTCCAACCACTTCAATAATAAACAATGATATGTAGAATACTCCTTCAGTAATAAAAATGGATAAAATCTCACCACATCGGTGGTGGCAGCGGTATTGAATGATCCAATTAGGGCAAGACTTTGGAACATATGAAACTCAAATTCAGTTGGATATTTAGGTAATCTCAGAATAAATGGTAGTATATTGGGTAAAGTATAACAAGAATCAATAAAATCTTTACTCTTCATTGTTGAACATTTAACAGCGGCACTAATCACCAAATAATTCAAGATTGAATTGACAAAGGCTTGATTTGACTCAATATTCTCTGATGTATTAATAGCTGCCAAGGCAATAGTCTTTGCCGTATGAGATGGGGGCCGAGATCCAAGTAACAAGATTCGGAAAATTCTTGGTAAATAATCTTGGAAATTTCCCAGATGGATGATTTGGAAAATGCGGTCAATAACATCACAAAATCCTGCTATGTCGAACCTATCATTCCCATTATTATTCGATGATGAGTTAATTCGGTTGCTAAAATCATTATTATCATTTTTATAGAACAGGATGAATAACTTGAAGAAGTCTTCTACAACTTCAAGAGCATAGTAAACTGGAGTGTTAACCCATCGTATCTTCAGAATCATGCCAAACATTCTCAAAAACAAATGCTGATAATTTTGAAGGATTAATGTGGAGTAATTACTAGAACTAAACTTGACCAATTGCAGATGAAGTGTAGATAGAGTTATGCACAAATGGGTCACATTTGTGATGGCTATATTAATATCCTTCAGTAACATCGTCGTACTACTAGGTTTGACATGACTCTTGATGTAATCCTTGACACAAAACAACTCAAAATCTCCATTCAATTGGATGATGAGGCTAACATCTCTATTTAGATGAGCGAATAATTGATCTATATTGTTGTTGCGATTTTTACCATTCCCATTCAAATCGTTTATTGTTGTTGCTGTTGTTGTTGTTGTTGGAATTTTGGTATTCTGTGGTATTAGAATTTCCCTCGTGTCAAACAAGTGACGAACAGTTTCGCTGTTCCATAGCGGATCATCTTCTGGAACGTATTTATCCAATGGATTCAATGGAATCTTTTGCGAAAGTATTGTTTTCAATCGAGGCTAACTTGCCATTTTGCATTTTGTTAATAAGATGTCAATAAAGATCGATTTTTTCTGATTTAATCAAGGACATACCATTGTTTTAAAAGGTGTGGGTTCAGATTGAAAAAAACAGATCTATATATCTGATATATGTACATCAAGTGAGTTGATAAGATAGATAGATGTTAGTTATATTTGAATTTGGCGATGCGATTATATAACAGATAAGCTCTATTCGTCTCTTTAACAGAGAAAAAAAAAAAGCCACAAATGAAAAAATGAGTAAAACTAAAAAGGGAACCCCTCTACCATACATAACAAAGATAAAAATAAAAGTATAGAACACAACAGTGGTAGCAGGTGCCTACGCAATATTAATCTCTCCATCATCATCATCAACGGTGTTCATAGTACACCAGTTTACAGATGGAGTCTTTAATTCAATTGATCTCACACGAGTAAAAGAAAAGAAAAGCAAAAAAAAAAAAAGCAATAAAAAATAAGCAAGAAAAAAAAAAATCACTATTTATATCCAAAAGCAAAACACACAATAATAAATCCTCATATATATACTTAAAACCCAACAACCATATTTAATTGATCAAAGAAATGAAATAATAAATAATTGATCAAATGTAAAGATTTTTACAATATCTACCTATCTATTTCTTTTGAGATTTTGGTTTCATAGCCCACCAGGCAATAGCACTTGCAAATAAACCACCCAAGATCATTTTTTCCTTTGAATCAATCTCATCTTTACTAGGTTGGAATTTTTCTTGTTGTTTTTGATCAGATGATGATGATGATGATTTTTCTTCTGATCCAATAGTTCGTGCTGCTTCTTCTTCATCAAAGATCAATTTTTTAAACATGTTTTGAGTTTTAGAAACTTCCCCTTTTTTAGCATCACCCACGGAAACGGCATCTTCCATCTCTGCAATCTTAGTCTTTGTCTCCACAACATCGATATGATTAATTGGATCCTTTGGTAATAGAGAAGGAGCATTCAGTACTGGTTCATGTTTTGGTTCCTGTTTGGCAGATGGCAATTTCAGCGAATCAACAGTTGAAGAGTCACCTTTGACTTGAACAACAGTTGAAGTGGAGAAATTTTTACCACGAGATTTTTGGGTTATTTTTTTATTTGAATCAACAACAATCTTTGTAGATAATTTTCTATTCATTGTCTTTTGGAAATCTTTCAACAGTTCAGTTGTTTTCTTTTCCTGTTTTTGTTTGATTATTGATGATGAAATGTTTCTTGTCCCCAGATGATCTATAATTCTTGATTCATCATTATTGGATAATCTTTGTATGAGTTCCAGTTTTTTACCAGAGATTTTAATTCCTCTAGTACGACATTCAGCTTTCAAAGCTTGTAAATTCATCGATCCATATCTATTACTATTTGAGTTCAATAAGGCTGATTTCTTCTGAGTAGTTTGATGGACATTTCTTGTTGTTGTTATATTACTTATATTATTATTGGTCTTTGTAGCAGCAACGCTCTGATATTGTGAAGTGGTTGAAAATGGGTGCAGTTGGAAAGTGGTTGACGAAAGTGGTTGTTGTTTCTTTACCGATTGGTTCAAAGACTGTTGTAAAGCAGTTTTCAAGCAAGGTAGTGATCTTGCAGCTCTTAAAGACATCTTGTAATATATATCAATTTGATTGTAATAAGAAGTTTTATAAGAATAAATTGATTATTTAATTTAATTTTATTTTTATCTTTCTCTATTTATTTTGCTTATTTATTTATTTATTTTATTTATTTATTTATTTATTAACTATCTTTTATTAACTATTACTTCATCTTATTCTCATGTCTCTCTCTCCCTCTCTTTCTCTTACTTTGCTCTTCTCATTTCTTTCCTATTCTACAGATAAGATGTACAACAAAACAAAACAAAACAAAAGGGAAATTTTTATATTATTATTTCCTAAAAAGTGAAAACAATAACAATTGAATATGGCTAAAACAGAAACAAATCAATAAATAAATAAATAAATAAGTATATTATATTATATTATATTACTAGATAAATTATAGGTGACATCTACTAATAACAACCAGTCATGTGACACAAAGGATTTTAAAATAGAGCACTATCAAATATTGTATTAAACTTAATTAGAATCAAAATAAAATAAAAAATATCAAAACTGCATCTTACTACTAATGTAGTAGCCATCCTTTTAATTTAACGATGATAGATTGTTATCAGCTCTTATAGAAAATATTTAAAAGAAATACATCTCTCTTGCTACAAACACACTAGAATGTAAAAAAATCATCTATATGAATTTGAACGATAAAATTCAGAATAAATAAATTTAGTAAAGAAACACACATAAATATATGTATAAATATACATAAAAACCAATTCAGCATATGTGTCTTTACTTGTTTGTTCCCAGGTTCAATTTGAGTTATATATATATTTTTTAGTTTCAAAAAACAACTGGATAACATTTAACAAACAACACAATCTCATGAAATTTTATCTCACTCTCTATTTATAAGTATATTATTCAGAACCATGTTATCCATATTGATTTAAGTCAACTTTAAATTATAATAATATTATTTGGACATAGAATGAATTTAGTATTGCTTGGCAGCTTCTTGACAAGCTTTCAATTGTTGCAAATAGTAATCACAGACTTGGAAATTACCTTCATTATCTTCCAAACATCTAGTAAAATTTCTAGCATCAACATCACATTTCATAGTTTCTTGATTTTGTTGTGTTGAATCAACAGCTTGAACTTGGTCTACTGGAGCTGATGAAGATCCACCAAACATACCTGTAAGACCGGCACCAATGGTATGACCAACAGCACTTCCAACGGCAACACCAGCAGCTGTCGAAGCCATTTGGGCAAATAAACCTGGTTGTTTCTGTTGACCTACAGCTGCTGCAGGTGGAGGTGGATGAGCAGCAGTGGCTGGAACAGCAGCAGTTGAAGCTGATCTGTGTTGAGTTGGAGCTGGAGCTGGGGCTCTTCTAGCTGGAGCTGGACGACGTGAAGATTGACGTGGCATTCTTATTTATAATCGATAACTATCTATATGTATATATGTAAGTAGTACACTATAGTTTGACTAATACACTTTTATTTCATTACAATTATTAAAATTTTTCTTCGCTCGCTCGCTCTCATTTATATTACACGAAGGAATGAGTAGTGCATTGGGACAGTGGCAAAAAATGGAACCTTCTACTGCATGCTGTTTAACACGTTTTGCCACCATCATCAAGAATCCGAGATCGGACCTGATAATGGACAAACACTAACCAGATAGATGAAGTCACGCTTACCAAGATTTTTCAATATATATGTCATCTTCATCCACCTATTAAACATATCTCATCTCTTTCTTCTTTTCCGTGTTTAAAGAAAGAAAGAAAGACCATCGGTTACTCGGATCTGCCATTATTTCGTGGGGAAATTTGAATTTTTTTTTTTTTCTCTCTCCTTACTTGTCGTGTCAATTGTATGTATGCACTGTGGTAGTGTCTGGAAATAAGATAGATCTAGATCAATCAATCAGATCTGCTGGCTCATCTCTCTCAAAGAAGTGAAGTATTTATTAATTCTCAAATCTTGAGCAAAACTTGATGACAGATTATGAAGAAGAATCTCACTCCAATGCAAACAGAAAACCTGTAAACCCATCTCTGATATTCAATCTATATACATGTTATTGAATCGTCTTGCCATTAAAGATATATATTATATACATATGGGGAAAAACAATTTTTGTTACACAAATTTTTTAGTTCTCCCTCATCTCTTTTATAAATGATAGATTCCTATTATAAACAAGAACCCTGAACACTACAGCTATCTAAATTATTAATAAAAATATAACTAGCATGAATTGATTGATTCATTTACAACTTTAATTAATAAAGTAAGAGATGATAGAAAGAACACAGCAAAGAAAGAGAAAATACAGTTTTTATTTTTCTCTTTCTGTAAGCGTGGGTGGTGGGGGGGAGCTTCAATGATAATCAAACATCACCAGTCATAACCACCCGAAATTCTCGTGGATAACTCCAAATGTGAAGAGTATTGTAGTAGATCTATCAATAAATATACTTCATTCCAAGTGCGCTTGGTAATATAAAAGGGGATGTTTATCACTTTTTATATCCATATATATATATATATTTGTCGTGTATAAAAGTTATAATTCAATTATAATTATAAAAGTATGAAAATTCATTGGAGCAATAAAATTTGTGCCGAAAGAGAGAAAGAAAGAATCAGGGAGGGTGACAGACAGAGAAACAAAAAAAAATAAAATAAGCCATAGCTGCCCATAAATATATTAACCTACGAGAACAACAACGACATTATCATCATCATCATCATCATCATCAGTAGAGGAACTCCACGGTACTGACCCATTTTGATCCATCAACTCTTTCATTTATGTTTACCAGAAATTTGCAAAAAAGGCTGATAAGAGCATCGAGATTATCAAAGTTGTTGCAACATCAACAACAACCATATCTCAATCATAGATGTTTTAGTCTGACCATATCAAAACTTAACCCTTCTCCTCCAACTGGGACACCAGGTGCTGGTAGTTTTGAAAGGGTCTCAGATTCTCTGGATTTCAAAGGAACAATTATGGTTGAAAGTCCAATGGGACCATATGAGGAATTTTATAACGAGGCTCCAAATTTTGAACATTGGGATTTGATGAATCATGATAACCCAGAATATCCAACTAGGAAAACCGAATATAGACATTTCACTTTGAATTTTGGTCCACAACACCCTGCTGCTCATGGTGTTTTGAGATTAATTTTAGAATTACAAGGTGAGGAAATTGTAAGAGGTGATCCTCATATTGGATTATTACATAGAGGAACTGAGAAATTGATTGAAAGTAAGACTTATATGCAAGCATTACCTTATTTTGATAGATTAGATTATGTTTCGATGATGACTAATGAGAGTGTATTTGCATTGGCTGTTGAAAAATTGTTAAACATTGATATTCCAATACGTGCCAAATATATTAGAACTTTATTTGGAGAAATCACCAGAATATTAAATCATTTGATGTCGGTATTGTCACATGCTATGGATGTTGGTGCATTAACACCATTTTTATGGGGATTTGAAGAAAGAGAGAAATTGATGGAATTTTATGAAAGAGTTAGTGGTGCAAGATTACATGCTGCATATGTTAGACCAGGTGGAGTTGCTCAAGATTTACCACCAGGTTTATTGGATGATATTTATATGTGGGCAACACAATTTGGAGATAGAATTGATGAAGTTGAAGAATTGTTGACCGATAATAGAATTTGGAAACAAAGAACTGTGGATATTGGAGTTGTTACCGCTGAAGATGCATTAAATTTATCATTATCTGGAGTTATGTTACGTGGTTCTGGTATACCATTTGATATTAGAAAATCTCAACCATATGATGCATATGATTTAGTTGAATTCGATGTTCCCGTGGGTACCAAGGGTGATTGCTATGATCGTTATTTGATTAGAATGGCTGAATTTAGACAATCTTTAAGAATCATTGAACAATGTATAAATGATATGCCTCCTGGACCTGTTAAAGTTGAAGATCATAAGATTTCTCCACCTTCAAGATCATTGATGAAGGAAGATATGGAGGCTTTAATCCATCATTTTTTGTTATTTTCAAAAGGATATGCAGTTCCACTGGGTGATACTTATACCGCTATTGAAGCACCAAAGGGTGAAATGGGTGTTTATTTGGTCAGTGATGGTAGTGAAAGACCATATAGATGCAAGATAAGGGCTCCAGGGTTTGCCCATTTAGGGGCCTTTGATCATATTGCAAGAGGTCATTTGTTACCTGATGCAGTGGCTATTATTGGAACAATGGATTTAGTCTTTGGTGAAGTTGATCGTTGAAAAATGAAAAAAAAATCACACACCAAATGATTTTGATTTAATTGATGCCTTTATTTATTTATTTATTTTTATCTATCTACTTTATTATTTATTATATTTATTATTTATTAATTATTTATCTCATTATTTATTATTTATTTTATTATTTATTCTATCTTTCAATAGAAAATATCAGTATTTAAATTGATGTAGAAAACTTTAATTTTTTTTATATATAACATCTTTAAAATGATGTGAAAAAATAAAAAAACCAAAACCAAAAACACATAAAACAATTTTTTGATATATATATATATATATATCAAAAGATCCAAGTCAAAAGAATTCAACAGTGATCATTCATGATCAATTCTTAGGAATGATGTTACCCCATACTGACACACAGGAAGATACGGAATTCTCACGACATCTGCTTTTCCAATCCCGACGTTCATCTTCTTCACCATTTTCATCAACCTCATCTTCAACTTCATCAACTCCATCACCTGTACGTTCTTCATCACCATTTCTGAGACTTTCCCTTTCATCAACTGCATTATCCTCACTTTTCATACCATCTTTTTACTACCCTGGAAACAGATCGACACCTGATTTGACCACCATTAGTAGTAGTAGTAGTAGTAACAATGGTAACAACGGTAACAATAATAATAACAGTCATGGTTCATCATCAAAGAGGAAACATCATCATCATCATCATCATCATGGACAACATCAAATTTCACCATCTGATTTATTGGCCCGTGAAAGTGATGTCACTGTATCTACTAACATCACATCACAACTGGAGTACAAAGGTTTTGCTTCATATGTGATCAGTGGTATATTCTTATTGATCTGGCTTATCTGGTCAACATGTCCTGACTCTGTTTTATCCAAATTAGGCATATATTATTATCCATCAAGATGGTGGGCTGTTGCCGTGCCCAGTTTTATTCTTGTCACTATGGGATATATATACGTGGCGTTGACGTTGTATAATATTGAGGTTAAGACTTTGAAGTTGAACAATTTAAATACTATTGTTGATGAATCTGGAGTGGTTGTAACCGAGTTGGATTCTTATACGGAGGAGACGAAAAATGATTATTTATTCAAATCAACAAGTGGGATCTGGGATTTGAGTATAAGTGATGTCAATCGAGTACTATACTTGAGATCAGATGATGAAGAAGAAGACGAATAAGAATAAGAATAGTAAGTAGTATATTACATGTAACGAATTTAATGAATTTTAGAAAAAATTATTTTACAATCGATGGTTTTTTCCAAGTGGATAAATATCAACTCTTTGATTCTGTGATAATATGTTTAAAGGAAGAGATATAATTGATTTCAGTATCATCATCATCATCAAAACCAAAAGCATTAAAAAACCCCTTTAAATGAAAAAAAAAAAAAATATTTATATATTTATATTTAAATTTATTTCATATCTTTTTTAAAGGGGATCAGTTTTCTGAAAAAAGTGGATAACAGAATAAAAAAACATACCCAAGATGCCACCTAAATCCAAATCAGGAAGACCATCCAAGTCATCAAAGGATTTAGTGGATGAATCTCCTGTTAAAAAATTACAACTGCCACAACAACAATCTGAAAAGGGGAACATGGAGGAACAAAACAAGGGGTTACCTAATTCAAGGAAGAAGAAAATAGGTGGTAATACTTTAGAAGATAGTAAATGGAGAAGAGAACCATCCTTGTCTAAGACTGTGGTTGGTAATGTTAGAAGTTCTAATAGATCACAATCGGCTTTGAATCAAAGAAGTCCATCACAACAACAATCACAACTGTTGAAACATCGACAACAACAACAACAACAACTGACTTATGAAAAAATTTATTCACTCAAACCTTTAACAGCACCTGAATTATTATCAGTAACATCAGAAGAATCTTTAGAGATTTTGAAATCACAACAGTCAAGATCATCATGTAATTACAATGATACAACAATGATTGAAACTCAAAAGGGGAGGCCAAATGATTTAGTACAAGGTGATGGTGATGGTTCAATAAGGGAAGGAGAAAGAGAAGATAAATTGGATTCAATATATTTCAAGTCGATTTCCATGCAACATGATCATCATGCATTGGGAAACACAGGTTTGTTACCCAATACGGCAACCAATCATCAATTACAAAAAACTATATTAAACAACAACAACAATTTTACAACAACTAATTCAACAGTATTTAAAAGTTATGATTATGATAAATTTTTAAAGAAGAAAAAAAAAATGTTAAAATTTTTGAAAAATGAAATTTTCAAAACAGATGCAGAATTAGATTTAGATGATTTGGAAATTATTGATGAGAAATTTTTGAATAGTATTGATATCACTAGTTATATCGATGAAGTTTTCAATATTTGATTAGTTATGTATATGTATATATGTACGAAAAAAAAAAAAAAAAAAAGGCCATAAGTTTTTTTTGCTTCTTCACAACTCGGAGTAATAATAGATTTACTTTATCATATGTATTACCAAAAAAGACCAATTTATATCTTGACACATAGAAGAGAATATATATATATATAAAATTTTCAATCACCGGCTCCGATTATTATGATGGATGGTAAGTAGTGAGTGGATTGTCCACATTTGATAGAAAAGGGAAATAAGCCGGCCAGCCAGCCAGTCAGTCAGTCAGCCACAAAAAGAACAAAGTGAGTGAGCGGAAAAGCAAATAAAAAAATTAAAAGCAAGCTTAACTAACTGTAACAGGCAGAGAGAGAGAAACAAGAGAATGGAGGGAGGGAGGGGTTGAGAGATTAATCCGAACAATTTTCCCACTCCACATAAGATTGTAATCTATCAAGTTTTAATAAACACAGATATGGCATGTGATGATGAGATGTGAATTGATGAGATTGACACAATCAATCAAACTCCACTCACTCATTTTAAGCAAATTTTCCCCACCTCCATCTTCCCAATTGGATAGATGGATAAATAGATCAAACTAATTTAATAATTTTTCTCCGGGGTCGAGTCAATTTGAAACATCCCCCTCCCCCTCCGCCAAAAGAAATAGCATTATATAAGACAGAAGTAATATAATAAGCCTTGCTTGAAATCTTTCTTCTTTCTTTTTCATTTGATAGATATATTGATGCATTCCCGGTATTATACACAAGTGGAGATGAACCCTGGGTAGTGGAGATTGATCTATTGATCGATTGATCGATTGATTGAATGAATGACACTATCTCTAATATCCCATGTATATATATAGCCGTACATACATACAACACACTATGGGGGATTGAGAAGAGCCGACTGGTCGGACCCCGATACATTTAGTTTGGGGTTTCCCTCATCCCGCTCTTTGGGGTCCCCTCCTTTTACTCCACCATATCTATCTCTTTTATCTATCTCTTGTATCTCTTCTATTTAATTAACACTGGTTAGTTAACTAGTTAAATGAAAGAAAGAATGATTGATATTATTATATAGTTGCGATTTTATAATTAATTAATTAATTTAATTAATTGCCTTTTCATTATTATAGATAGATAGATAGATGACTGATGTCATCTATCTATATATAAGCACCTATCCGTTCCCCAATCTATTTTATTTTTTTTTTATTTTATTTATTTCAATATCATTCCCTCATCTCGGAATTTCCTAAAATGTTTTAAAAAAAACTTTTTGTTTTTTTGTCTTTTTCCCATTTCATTCACTGTTTTTTTTTTTCTGTCGTCACTATAATAATAATAATAATTTTAAACACACACAAACCAAATAAATATATTTTAACTCCTCATTCCCTTTTTTTTGATTTTATTTTAAAGATACAATCTTTTAAATTAGCTGAGAATCATCATCATATATAACATATATATATCATGGCTATTTCAAATATTGCGGTGAACCGTAATAATAGTCAACCGAAACAACCACAGAAACGGTATATATGTTCATTTTGTGCAAGAACTTTTTCCAGATCTGAACATAAACTTCGTCATGAGCGGTCTCATACAAAGGAGAAACCCTTTGATTGTAAAATATGTTCCTCTGCATTTGTTAGAAGAGATCTTTTACAAAGACATTGCCGTACAGTTCATGGTGTCATGATGAAATCCAATAACAACCAACAGCAACAACAACTGTCTACAACGAATAACAATACCACTACTACACACATCATCAATACAAATAATAATACAAGTGGTTCCACAATGCTATTAGAAACCAATGACCTTCAACAACATCAAAAACTGATTCGAATCATTATACCTTCAGAACAAGAGAAAAATCAGGATCAGTTAATATCATCACGACTGGTGAAAATTCAACAACCAAATAATACAATTTCCATATCAAATAATCGTTCCAACAACAACAACAACAACAAGGGGGAAAATAATAATAATAATAATAATAATAATAGTCATAACCATGATACAAACTCCATGACTGAAAAAAATATCATTTCAATATTGACCCTTTGTAAAAAATTCAACTACCTCACAATACCGTATGAATTAGATAATGCTATATGCAATTATTTTTTAACTTATGGAACAAGAGTTCATAACATATTACCCTTGATAAAATTTGATAGAATTTTAAATTTGAATGAAAATGATGAATCTTTATTCATCATATTATGTATCGGGGCCAATGAAAATAATGATCTCTTGGATTCGATCAAGTTGTTCAACAAGAGTTGGTCAATCATCAATGATAAGATCAATAATCATATGATTGATTACAACAGTGAAAACATTGACGAATTTGTTGAAAATGTCATCATGTTGAGTTATATCTATTTGAATTATTTCGATAATTATTTCGATCAAGATACATTATCACAAAATATAACTGTGGAAATTGATATCTTGTTTGAATATTTGAATAGTGTCATTGTTACCCAAATCTTGAATGAAGGTCGTAATATGACTAATGGATTATCCTTTTCCGTGGAGGAATTACTGGAACGTCAATTCCCCATCAAGTTGAATTATTGGTATGCCCATGTATTATTACTGCAATATTGTTTCACCTATAACAAACCTCCAAGTATATTACATTCATTTTTGTTGAACAAGTATCTACCAATAGAAGATGGAGTTGATTGTAATGCCACTTTATCACAACTTTTGAAGAATTTGACTGTTAGTTCAAGTTTATATACTAATGGCAATAATAATAATAATAATAATAATAATAATAATAATAATACTAGCAGCAACAACAACAAATTTTCAGAATTTTGTGGATCTAGGTTGTTCAAAAAGTTGGGATTGGTTGATAAAATTATAATCAATAGTTTACTGAATGAATTGTTAATTATAAAACAAAAAAATTTGGATTTAAAAGTATCATATTCCACCGCCACTCTAACATTTTTCGATGATAATAGGAATTTTTTACACAATTCCATCATTTTGGCCAATAAATCTTTTAATTATGGCAGTGATGAGGAAGAGGCACTTCAACAACAACAACAACAACAACAACATGAGTTGGAACAACCAATCCAACAACAACAACAACAACAGCATCATAACCAGTACAATATGAATCAACCAATTGGTTTGCTAAATGATGGTGTTGAGAACTTGACCGTATTTTCGACAAATGATCATCTGGGTAATTGGACGGTGAGTAATCGTCACATTAACAACTTGTCTTATATTCAATTCATCAACATGTTGATTTTATGCAAGAGGAAGATGTTGATCAATTGTCCTTTAAAATTTATTGATTTGATTTCAAATTATGCCTTTATACCAAAGGATAAATCAAATTGGGCTCTTTTGAATATCACATTGAAGGAGTTCAACAATGAAAATAACATCAATTCTAACAATGGTAACGATACCAATAATGGTAATTCAAAGAGCAACGAGGAGATCACTGCCAAGTTTTTCGCGTTGAATAATTTTATAGATTTGAGCAATTTGTCTCGAAATCCATTAACAGTGGATCAGATTTCTGAAAATGTTTCCTCTTATATCAATAGATTATACCCTTCATCATTTGTTATCAATAACAATTTAGGAATTGCCATATTACCAGTGTTGTACTTGTCATTAAACAATGTCAATAATACATTGGTAAATTTTAAGACATTTTTAAGTTTGCCATCTAATAAACATATGATTGTTGGATATATTGTTGAAGTATTTTTAACCATGATTAGAGTGTTGGTTAATTATAGATTTAGACTATTTAACATGAATGGTTCCAAGATTACACTGCTCAATGCGGGTGGTAATAGTTCATATAATAGCAATGATGTGTTGATGACTTCACCAGAAGGTTTTTTGGAAAATTCAATTCTTTCGGTGATCTTATACTTCATGGATCAATGTGGTTCCAATGTTTTGTCAAATTTACCCCGTAAGGCAACTAATAATAATAATAACAATACTACCAAACCTTTAAATAATAGAAGACCAAGGAGTAATAGTATTAGTATTGGAGAATTCAATCATAATAGTGAAATGTTGAAACTCAGTTTGTTGGACAGGTTTGATGATGATGCTAAAAGTTCACCAGAATATCCACCATTGGTTAAGATTTTGAGTAATGATTTCAAGTATTATTATTATTTGAAGAATCTTGAAAATGCCTTGATCAATTGGTTGAATGTGTTCATCATTGATCCATGTATTATTGCCAATGATGATATTGAACATTTGATGAGGTATAGAAATTTCATCTCTGGTTTACAGAAAAGTTTGAATCAAATATATGATCAGTTGGATCTTTCCACTGATCCATTACCTATTCCAACCAAGATTTCATCACCTGATTTAAGACCAAGAAATAATTTGAACGAATTGGATTTCCAACAACAACAATTACAACAACAGAGTTTTACCGGTATGATGATGAATTCTTCTGATCATAAGAATAATGCATTGTTATCGTTACAACAGAGAAATCATCATCAACAGTTGGATTCCATTGGATTTAATATCATGTCACCTCCACCTCCCTCTATTATATCCCAACAGCAGCAGCACTTGCAACAACAACAACAGCAGCAACAGCAGCAGCAGTCATCTGACCAACAACAGCGTTTATCACATCACCATCATCATCATCAGAGAATTATCTTACCGCCAATAGTTCCATTACAACAACAAAGTTCGCATATGCAAAGTAATTCTGATCA
Organism: Nakazawaea wyomingensis; assembly: GCA_030567715.1. Classification (NCBI taxonomy): domain Eukaryota; kingdom Fungi; phylum Ascomycota; class Pichiomycetes; order Alaninales; family Pachysolenaceae; genus Nakazawaea; species Nakazawaea wyomingensis. Next base: position 189,409 of record JAJLSQ010000007.1, read on the forward strand.
AAATTCCTTGTTCTCAACCAAATAGTCAAGTATTTTTTTTTCCGGCTGATTTTTTTTGGATCTTGGGTGGATATGAAAGAAGCCACAAAAAAAAAAGAGAAGCTGCTACGGAATGTCTTGAACAATTTGAAGGGCAACAACAGAAACCACAGATTCTGATTGAACTTTAATGACAACGAGATGGTTTTTGTAGTTTGTTTTGATTCAGGTTGTTATATTTATTTATTTATTTATTATCTATTTATTTAATATTATCAATCATTATTTTCCCTGGGATCTACATATTCGACTGGCTCGATTATGTCTTTTTGAATGAGATTTATATATGCTTTGATAACCCAATTTTTTTTTTTTTTTTTTTTTTTTTTTTTTTTTTTTTTTTTTTTTTTTTTTTTTTTTTTTTTTTTTTTTCTTTTTTTTTTGTCTCCAGTTTATTTCTTCAAGCTTTTGTTTTTTTGCTTTTCGATTTATGAATGAAATGAAGATTTAGTGTTAATTAAAACTTTCTTTCATTGTGAAATTGATGAGGTTTTATTATTATATTCAGATATTATAATTTGTTCACTTAATTTTTTTTTGCATTTCTCAGTTTAGAAATTATTGTTTTTTTATCCAAAAATTTTCATGTATCTTTAATTTAAATTGATTAGCTAAATTGTAATAATAATATGGCAGTAACAATAAGAAAATGTTGATTAATAATACAAAGATTGAAAAACATGTATAAGGAGAGCAAATTATCTATAGATAGATATAATAAATGGACAGAAAATTAAAACAAAAAAAAATTAAGCATCAATTGATCGGGATGAAAAAAGGTGAATTGGGGGCAGGGGGGAATAGCTAGTTTGATGGGGTTGATAAAATTTTCAAAAAGTAGAAGCAGCATTTGTAGTTGTGGTATCATTATTCTTTAAAACTTCCATCAATGAGGCATAAATATTATTCAATTCATTTAAATCTTCCACACTTTCAGGTCTTAAAGTGAACACCATTTGTCTAAAACTTGCAGATTTTACAACACTTATAGGTAATTTATTATCTGTTAAAAATTTCATTATATCCTTATGAAATTTGATCTGTGAATATTGAGAGATATCAAATTCAGCCAATAGATGTTGTGGGATATGTCCGAACCCACCAGGATTTACCGATTTCAATGTGGCAGATGATGAAGATGATTGACCAATTTTTTGAGACTTGTTAGTAGTACCATTACCCGTTGTCTGTACACCACTAACACTATTATGAGGCAGAGATACAACACCAATCATATGCTCTCTACCTGGATTATCTGTAAACTTGTCAATCTTATGAGTTCTTAAATGTTCTGAAAGTTTTTTCGGAGAACCTTTATCACTAGGTAACCTTCTTATCACTTTACCACATTGATCACAAACGGCTAAATTTGCATCTTGATTATCTTGAACAAACCAATTCCAAACCCATGATCTCTTCTTTGCACCAAACTTTTGCCCACTCTTGTTAATACCTGAATTTATCATACTATGTGGAGGTTGACTCTGTACTGGGTTTGAATTATTAGATGCGTTTGCCTGTTGTTGTTGTTGTTGATTTGTCAGTCCAGATGTTGATGAAGAAGTAGTGGATGAGCCAGACACCGGTTGACCTGTTAAACGTGTTGGTGGACCACCGGGCAAATGGACTTGTGGATGTTGGTATGAATTTAAGGCTTGACTCAAAGTCGACTCTATAGTGTCTTGATTCATTGTCGAATGGCTCTGTCTATATATTACAAGTGTTGTTTAGCTGGTAGATGTAGAAAAAAAAAAAAAAACACCCTATTGAATCACTAGCGAGAGTCTGAATTAATATATCTCAAAGGGTAGTCTCTCTCTCGCCTCTATGCAGAAGAATTTCAATCGTTATTTATGGAATGTATGTATAATCTCAAGCAGGTGATGATGATAATTAGAGATGGCTTTGAAAAATGATATAAACAAAAAACATCAACTTTTTTTTTTGTTATCTTTACGGGGGGACGGGGGAATTTCGACTTTTTTATGTTCGAAATTTGAAACCAAAAATTGCGAACGACAAAAATTTCGGATTCGGTCCTCAAAGCCGAATTGAGGGCTGTAATTTAAATACATCGGTCTTAGGAGAAAATTGATGGTTTCACAAGAGATAGAGAGAAAGATCGGCAGACACTGAGACAGAGAGATTTACACCTTGCTTAACCATTAAGTGATTCGTATATCAACTTTGAGATCATCTCAGTTTTTTTAATAACTGTTCAACTTTCTATATCGTTAGTTCACTCTACCGGAACCTCTTAACCAACTAATCGAGTTTGTTCGTCCCGTAATATTAATTGTTTTTTTTTTTTTTTTGTGAATCAGGCAGGTGCGCCGTCACAAAACAAACTTTTTGTATTTTTTTACATCTGTCGTTCTAGCTTTCCAGGCAACAGAAAGAGAATTGATGAGTGACCTCGGGCCTCTTTCCGGAATCTTGTGCCCGGGCGATGAGGAATATCACCGACCGATCTTCGTACCATACACAAGATGCAAATAGAAGATTAACAAAGTTTTGAAATGTGAAGGTCTGTCAAGGTTACAAAGAAAAGATGTCTCGATGCCATGGTTTAGTAATAGTAATCAATGGAGTTAATCAAATTGACTAACACTCAGGGTCCTTCCTTACCCCTGATTAATTTAACTTAACTCAATAAAGATATCCTTAATTACACAATTTTTTTTTTTTTTTCAAGAGATTTAATACTTTGCTCTTTTTCCATGATTGGCACCTTTATCTGGATAGATAGGGAGGGTGGATGTTGTTGTTCAACAGATATTTGAGAATGAAACATTTATTTCTTTTAGAATAACTTACTCATCAGTCTAGTTTGATGTCATTGATATAAAGATAGAAGAAGATGATTATTATAACTCAGTTTCGAAAAAATAGATGAATGTTTGGAGAAACCTTCATCACAGTTAGAATTATGCTGTCGTTACATACACCCTTCTTATTCTCTTGAATAATTAGGGATTTTGTTTTGCTTTGCAAAGACGGATAGAGAAGTTAAATATATCGTATATAATTGGTCCTTGCTTCTCATAATGCTAATCTGTCTCTTCTATTCAACGAGAAATGATTAATGAAAAGATTTTTCGGTGCAAAAGCAGTTGATGCATGTTAAAGCTCACTCATTGTAAGAAGGTATATTCAATTTTTCGAAATTTTTGAAAGAGAATTGAAGAAAGTTGGATGGAATTTATTACGTAAGTCTTGAGAACTGTAATTAGGGAAGACTTGTAATACGCAGGAAACACACACGCTAAGAATCACTGGTTTTCGACCATGCCTTTTCCGGTATCAGATCAGATCGATAGTAAGATTCATAATTAGTGAATAGTTCAGTTCATCCAATGCCTTCATATATTAATACTATGAATGCTAAATATGAGGTTGGAAGGATGTATTTTTTTTTTTTCAAGATGGTTTCATAAACTGAAATAAAACGAAATTTGGGATACTTCATTGATGCATATAAATCTTATCAACAACGATTGGTTGATGAAAATCATATTCGATTGAATTGAATTATCTATTTTCATAATCTTTTTTATTCATTAACAGATCTTATCTTTATGCAGAACACCATGCAGGAAAACACGACAGACAAAAAGTAGTGTCCAATACCCCGAGTTACTCCACTCTAAATATGCAGTTAACCGGTTTTATTTTTTGATGTTGATTTTATTACTAAGTTGGTGTCTGATTACGTCTGACCAGGATCAACGACGTCGAAGATGTCAGCAAGTGGACTCACATTCAAGCAACAAATGCTGGACTTCCCCATATGGCAGATCATCGTGATCAGTTTGGTGAGATTTGCCGAGCCAATTGCCTTCACATCTTTGTTCCCATATGTTTACTTCATGGTTAGAGATTTCCACATCTCGGACACAGAGGCCGATATTGCCAAGTATGTTGGATACTTATCCTCATCATTTGCATTCTGTCAATTCTTATCCTCTATCCATTGGGGCCGTCTTGCCGATTCGATAGGGCGTAAAAAAGTATTGATAATGGGATTGATCTCCACGGCAATGTCATTATTGTTGTTTGGATTTTCCACCAATTATTACATGGCGCTTATGGCTCGTTGTATGATGGGGGCATTCAACGGTAACGTGGCTGTTATTAGAACTGTTCTTGGAGAGATTGCTGTCCACAAGAGACACCAGGCAATTGCATTTTCAACGTTACCCTTGTTATGGCAAGCTGGATCAATATTGGGGCCATTTTTAGGTGGACTGTTGACAAATGTTAAACCTGAAAGTGGGGAATATGAGGTTAAAAACTCCATTTTTGATAAAGTTGTTGCTCCATTACTGCAAAGATCACAAGTAACGAGTCAAGTTTTAAAAAGATTGACTGATAAGTACCCATTCCTGTTATCGAACATAGTTGTATCAATAGGGGCATTTGTTTGTGCTTTGAATTGTTTTTTGTTTTTCGAAGAAACCCATGAATATCTCAAATTTGAAAGAGATTATGGTTTAGAGTTGGGAGACAAGTTGATCCGATTGTTAGGTGGGAAACCTCCTATTCGTCCATGGCAGAGAGGATATCCATCAGAACTGCCTCCGATCATGAGAAAATCTTCTAGATCTAATACTACCAATCATCGCAGGACTTCGTTAGATACAACACCAGATATTTTGAACGAAAGGAGACCATTATTAAACGATTCTAGAAGGGAAAGAGGTTCATTATCATCATCATCATCATTTGTGCCCAATTACAACCAGAATCACAACGATGATGATGAAGAAGAAGTGACATCTATCGACAGTTCAGATTCTGATGTATCGGTTCAATCAGTTGGATTGATCTCAAGAAGACAATCGGTGGCCTTGATCCGAACTTATTCGATAAAATCAAATTTGATCACAGATGAAGTTCAAAGAGATAATGGGTACCAATGGAGTGTGTTGGCCATACCACAAGTGGCTTGTTCTATCTTTTCTAATTTCGCATTGTCATTGTCAAATATCGTTGTGGATGAATTTTTACCTGTTTTTTTAGCACATAAAACATTGAGATTAGTAGATGGGGATCCATCATCACCTTTATTATCCAAGTTCCCCTTCAAGGTTGTTGGTGGATTGAATTTTGATCCATCTGAAGTTGGTAATTTACTTTCCCTGACGGGGACATTTGGAGTCATCTTGGTGATGTTTCTATATCCCTATATAGATCGCAATTATCCACCTGTTAAATCATTCAGATTTTTCATCATGTTGACACCCTTTGTCTATTTCTTCATACCTTTACTAGTGTTCACATTACCGCCAAACTCACCTAGTATTTTATATACCAAAGTGGCACTTTATACAGTGATATTTGTCAAAGTATTATCGAACTCAATATGTTTCCCACAAGTGATGTTATTGATCCACAGAGTGTCTCCGGCAAAACATAGAGCATTCATCAATGGGACTACGTTGAGTGTAACATCATTAGCACGCTGTCTCGGACCCTTGGTATGGGGATACATCATGAGTTGGGCAGATTCTCATGAGAAAGGATGGTTGACATGGTGGTCGATGTCTGTTGTTGCCATATTTTCCGCCATTCCTGCATTTTTTTTGAAAGAGCAGGATGAAGAAGAGGAGACAGGATCGGAAGAGAGCCAATTAGAAGAAGTTGGCAGAGGGATTACAGATGCTGTGCATAGATAGATAGATAGATAGATAGGTACAGCTGTAGAGGGCAACAATTGGGTGTTGCAATGGTTAATATAAAACTGTATTGTTTTGATATTTCTATATTGGGTAACTGTGTTTGAACTTTGTTGCAGTTGCTATGATTTTTTCCCCTTTACATCTCTATCAATCTTTATAAATGACACACACACACGCACACAATCTTTCAAACAGAGAAATAAACAAAAAAAGTAAAAAAATCACAGGAATCCCAAACAAACAAACAAACAAACAAAAAAAAAAAATAAACAACTTGTTTACACCATCTTAGTTACTTATATTAAATAAAATAATACATATCCAGTCAACAGAATTTTCAGTCAGATTGAACAGTGTACACTCCTATAAGTAATAAATTGATAATGTCCAGTATCAAAAAGTTAACCAAGAAATCCTTGGTAGAATTGGCCAACGAGTTGGGAATCAGGTATGTTTTTGATGTTTGTGTTATTTGCAATTCCACAATATGAAAGAGAGACACACCAAACAAAAAAAGGAAAGACAATATATATGTCAATCCATCCATCCATCCATCCATTTCAAATTGATGTCTGAGGTATATGGAAATGATGATTTTTTGAATTCTCCAATCGCGTGAGACATTCTACATATAATACTAGTCCCAGATTTGGTAGCCGCTCAAGGCAGTGAAGTGAATGATACTGCGATAAAGCCTTTATTTTTTTTCCCCTTTCTTTCTGGTTTTCTTTCTTTTGGATCAACCAAATAACATACAAAAATGAAAACGACCTTTACTTACTAACGCATAACTCTTATAGTAATCAACTCTCAGAAAAGACAGACTTGAAGCAAGATTATGTCGAAAAAATTGAGCAATTTGTTGACTCTCATCCAGAAGCTCAGTCGATTATCTATAAACATGTTCAACTACTGAAGGCCAACAAGTCCCCAAACAAGAAACCTATTGTCAATGGATCAGATGTTGTCAATGTTGAAAGCTCATCATCATCCTCATCTTCTAATTCATCATCAGATGAAGAAGTTGAAGCTGAAAAGGAATCGCAAGAAGGTTCAGATGTTGAAGACGAATCCGGGTCCAGTGAGAAGAAAATTGATTTTGTAAAATATCAAAAAAAATTAAGCAACAAGACTTCAGAGATTTATCAAAATTCAAAGAATGCAATAAATGATACTTATAATGACATTATTGACTTCACCATTGACAAAAGTGACAATCTCCGTGAACTGTCAAGCTCACCAATTTCTATCACTTTATTTGAAACCGCTTTAGAGTTTACAAATTTGTATAAACACTTTATCGGTTTCACCACTGTTGGTAGATCTAAAGAATTACCAGCTTTACTCAAGGATAATTTACCAAAACAAATTTTGAGATTGCCAATTTTGGATTTCACTAATTTATATTATTCGACTTCAGCGTTTGCAATTATTTCATTATGGTTTATAATTACCTTATTAATACCAGCAGTTGTCTCATACTATATCAATTTCACCAAACCAACCAAGAAAACAGCCTATAAATACACTTTAGATCCATATATTTTCACTTTAACCAAGTTTTTATTAGTTTTGTTCTTGTTGAAAAGTGACTTATCACTTACTACGGTTAAAGATGAAGTTGTTTACAAGTTTGTAGGCGGTTCAATTATTGATTGTACTAAATCACTTTTGTTGGAAGGTGAAGTACAACTGAGATTACTTTTCGGTACAACTACTTTGATCGCCAATGCTGTTGTTGCTACAATTGCATTATATGCCGTTGTCAGTAAATGAAAAATTAGTTAATAAACTAATCGATTCATCAATTCAGCAACTAGACTTCTCATCAATATGTTGTTCGAAATTTAACATAGATCAAGAATGAAAAGATTTTTGAGTGTTGATGATGATTAACAATTTTATTCATCTACTTATTCATTTATCCATCAAATCCATCTATCAAATCTACCTAAATTGAAGTTATCACTACAATTCTTTCTGTCAAATTGTTATTATTATTACTATTATTTTTTTTTTATTATTATTATTATTATTATTATTATTATTATTACTCTTTTATTCAAATAAGCTGCCTGTATTTTTATGATTTATTTTATTTTTACTTTTATTTTTCTTTTGTTCTTTTCTAGTGTTTGATGTTTCTCAGTTCCTTTAAGTTTTTTTGCCTTTTATTGAGTGAATCGCGTTTTAGTCTTTTTTTCTTCCCATCTCCCTTCATTTATTAAACTATTATACTGTACACTAGGATAATAATAATATTAATTTAATATAAATAAATGCTGAAATAATAGCCAGTGATCAAAAATGTAGCAAGCAAGAATATTTTTTATATGTACAAAATAATAAGGACGATTAGATTAAAAAAGTTCAATATCCAACGGTGTCAGTTTCATAGATTTATTGACCAAATTTTCAACCTCTTTTTGAACTTGTTCAATATCTTTACCATCAACGTTGATCATTTGCCAACTTGGATCATCAACAAATTTCATAAATTGTAATTTCACCTTATCTTGGAAACTTTTAACTTCATACCTCTCATCCCCATAACCTTCTCTTTCAACAATTTCTTCATCATGTTGTAAAGTTAAAAAAATTGTCAAGTCGGGCCTAGGTAAACCTTTATCTGGAGCCAAACACCAATCGAAATCTAGTCCCTTTGCAGCTGAATATGCAATACCACTATACACATATCTATCCAAGATGACTGTTATACCTTGATTCAATTGCTCCATGAGAGACAGCAGGAGTTCCCAACGATTGGCACTGAAGAGCAAGTGTGCAGTTTGATCAGATAATTGGAATGATTTATCGGTGAGATAATTATTGATCAATTTCCCCACTGGTGTTGTTCTATCTGGTAATTTTATTAATGATACTTTTTTGCCTTGGGATTGTAATTGTTGGAGAAGTAAGGTAGATTGAGTGGTCTTGCCTGTTCGGTCTAGACCTTCAAAGACTATCAAAGAACCTCTTGGCTCGGTCATATTGAGTATGATTTAGAGTTCAGATGCTGATGATGTTTGTAAATGAATTTGTTGTTGCCACATAAAGTATCACGGTTTTTAATTTGTGTGTGTGTATTTTTTTTTATTTTCGTTTCTTTACGCGATTTCTTGAAAAAAGACATCCCATCGGAGTTAATTTTATTTTTTTTAGAGGAATTGAGGTTTTTCGGATTCAACAAAGTTTGGATCAACTTGACTTGAAATAGGGTATGTAATTCTCCAATGGCTAATTTATCTCGTTTGTGGTTTTGATGACAATGGATGGTTCATCGGAAAGAGAGGGAAATAAACATTGGCGTTTTGGGATTTCAACCATCTTTAGATAATCTTGTTGGTTTCGTCGTATAGTACTATTAAGAGAGCAAGGGGGACACAGATAAAGGAAATAAAACGAATTTGATCCCCATAGTCTAAATATGCATTTCGTTGATAACCAATGTAAATATCGTATAAAAGAATTAACTAACTATGCAAGTAGTAGAGTTTAATTAGATCCAAGTATCGCAACCATCGTATAATGTTAGTACTGGGTAAAGAGTTTTTGACAAAGAGAGAGAGAATCCATCAATAATTTATATAAACGATGTATGTATGCATATGTATGTATCTCGTATACGACGGAACAAAGACTGAGAGAGTTTTAACTAATAGTGTCTCTTTTCTCATCTGGCACACTTTACATATCTATCTCGATCACACTACGTACACGGAGCAAGATTGAAACTATCAACACGATTTAACGCGCGTGGGCTCTGAAGTCACATGATCTGAATGTTTACCTTTTACCTTATAGGGCAATATCTAAGGTGTTTTAGGTAACGTCAACAGACAAATTAGGAAGAAGGAACGCGTGTTTTGCATTTTTGATTTAGCTCTGTTGTCGTTTCATCGTTTGATGGAGATTAAGTATCGGAGTGGAGAGAGAAAAAGAGAGAGAGAGACCCTCATATCAACAGACCCCGTCTTTAGGAGAAGTGTTTTGAATTGTTTTCCTTTATCGTCTCATGAGTGTAATAGGGCTGGCACCCAGTTAGTCAGCCAACTAATTAATTACTCCAACGGTGCACGCACAAACAGCTGGTGCACTAAAATAAAATAAAATTGTCGGGAAAAAAACCTATAGTGGAGAAGAGCGTAGGAAATAGCATGGCATACATAACTCATTCAGGATGAGGGCAACAAAGTATCCAAATTGAGGGTCGCGCAGTTTTTAATTCGATAGATTGTCGCCACAATTGCCCAACTGACACACACACACACAGAAAAAAACACAAAAGATTAGGCTCAAAAAAAAAAAAAAAAAAAAAAAACAGTAAAAAAAAATCGTTCGACTTTTCCCGAACGCAGATATGTTTAATTTGTTAAGTGTTTTGTTGTGTTATGGGGAATTGGCTGATATTCAGATGTGCAGATAGATGCGCATCACAACAACAAACAACAGAACAGGCAGGTAACAAAAATTGTGTATTAATATGTGGAATTATGACAAATAATTATATAAGGGTACTCTATTTCCCTTGATTTTACATAAATACTCATCGGTATACATCATCATTTCATTTTCAATATAGAAAGCTGACGTTAATAACCATATATCACCATAGATTATCATCTTTCTCAATATGTTCAACACAAGATCCGTATCTCATCACAATTTTCAATTTCAAAGAAATACTAGATTTTTTAAGAATGCAAATAGAGCTGCCCCAATTTTACTGGTTGGTTACATATCGTTAGGATTAATAATACCTTTTGTATTGCCATTGAAATTTGCATTTGATAAAACTGATGAAAATATCAAGGGTTCTTTCAGCACAAGATCATATTTTAGAATATAATATGACTAGATCCAATGTGTGTCCTTCGGGTTATATTTTTGTTGGATTTTTTTTGTTTTGCATATTTTCCCAATTCATTGTGTGTCGGTCTTTCTTTTCTCCTGAAGCGTCTGCTCTCGTGATATCGTCGCCATAGAGAGAGAGAGACTCATGAAAATTACAATTTTTGATGTGATTTTTATACTCTTTTCAAAAATGAATCCAGCTCAAGCTAGCTTTTGCTAATTATTTTACCATAACTACTTATGCTTTTGTTTTTATTATCACTTTTCACTCACCCTGTCAAATGATCAGAATTTTGAAGGGTTGCTCATCACCACGATCTGTCTATTTTCTGGATCTGTTTTTTTTTTCATTACTTATAATGCTGGTTTGTTTTTTTGTTATACTTAGAATGGTTTCTTTGTCAATTATAGTTTATTCGGTTAGGGGGCGGGGGTTTTAAAATTTTCAGTTCTCAATATTTGTTTTCTTCTTAATAATATAATAATAGTGTTTTACATTTCAAATGATTTAAATTCGATCAATTTTAGAGTGCAGTTAACATATGATTTGATCTGTCTTAATTAATTTACAGTTGAAAATTTAATTTTCACAAAATTATTAGCCGTATGATTAAGTCGGTGTTGGGTGAAGTGAGGTGAGCAGGCGAGAGAGTGAGCGGGCGAGATATCGGGCAGGCCGATCATCACTGTGGTACTTCTTCCGCACTCTATCACCACCACCACAGTTTTCTTATCTCTTGTAGACTACAAAAGGTACACCAAAAAATCAACTTTGCAAGTAAATTATCCAACTCAGTTGGTTGTTACCCAACAGAAACAAGGCAGTTAGTTAGCACCAAAATACAGAAAGACATATTATGACACGAAGAAAAAAAAAAAATTTCGATATAAAAATAGTAACAGAGCAGAAGAGAGGTGTTTCGGATCAGTTAGCGAGTATCGTATATAAGATTTACTATTCTTTCAGTATTCTTTCAGTATTCTTTCAGCCTATATATAACTCTCTATGGGTTGTGGGTAATTAAACCTTCTTTAATTGACTGATCCTAAAAATTGATTACATATTATTGATCATACTCAATATCTCGCTCCACTTTTTTTGAAAAGTTCTGGATTATGACATATATATATATATATAATTTTGAATCTCATTCGCTGAAAGTATATAGTAAACTATTTATCTATCTATTTAGATTAATCCTGTGTAAATTTGAAATGTTTTTCATTTTTTCTCTCGTACCAATTTAGAATGAGTAAATACATTAAACACCTAATAAAGTATAGCAAGATAGAAGCAGTGCATACGAATGGCGGAAGATGACGATTCCAAAACGACAAAACGATCAATACTAGACAAATTCAGATACACTGGAGATAATTCCGCAATTGATGTTAACTTTAAAGTACATAAGCTATCCCCTTCGAAGAAGAAGAGGAAGAAGCCAAACTCAAATGATATCACAGCAATTGTTGATACATCCTCTTATAAAGACTTACAACCTTCTATAGACCCCAATGTCAAACTTGTCTTTGTGGGGTTCAACCCGGGATTACAATCTTCCATTCAACAACATCATTACGCCCATTTCACGAACTTATTCTGGAAATTGTTCAACCAGTCAAAGATTCTATTGAGCGTATTGGGCCCAGATCTGATTAATAACTTGAACCTGTTATTTGAAAATGACCCGATCTTGAAGAGATTAGTAAGTGTAAAGACACAACCAGAGAAAGAGTATATGACCTATGCAACACCAGCAGATGATTTCGATTTGATTAAGTATGGAATTGGATTCACCGATTTGGTCTTGAGGTGTACCAAAACTGCACAAGAATTGAGTAAGCTGGAGAAATTGAATAATGTACCGAGATTGATCAAAGAGTTCAGCGAAAACAAACCTGAATTTATCGTCATTGTTGGCAAAGGAATATGGGAATGTATAGTAGACTGGTTGAGGATAAATTTAGGTTTGAAATTCAAGCTAGATAAATCTTTCAAATGGGGGAGACAGTCGTCATCAGATCAGATAAACAGAGATTATACAAAAATATTGAATAGATGGCGTGAGTTGTTGGGATATGATTGCAAACTTTATGTGTTTCCCAATACGTCTGGTTTAGTGACGAGTTTAAGAAATGATGAGAAATTGTTACTTTGGAGTAAACTACTGAATGACATCCTGGAAGTATAAATATTTATTGAATGTATCATCTATCTATCTATCTACCTTTACACACAAAAAAAATTAATGTAGAGTTAAAAAACAAAAAATCAAAACTAACGCGTTATTTACTTTTCCATAAGGGTAGTAAGTAGTATTAACAATATTAGCTAGTAACGATTAACGCAAACATGCCATCACTCCCAGAAGCACTGCCAACGATGAGTTCAGATGATAATGTGGATATTAGAAGCTCATCACCGATTAAAACCACAAGAGACAGCTCACCTCCTGAAGTGAGTTTAATTCCACCAACAGAGATCACAGAGGGAACGAAACTCACCCTGCTATTCGATTATACAGATTCCACCGAGCTGGCACCTGAACAACAAATAAGAGATGATGTAAAACTGTTGAAGTCTGAAGGAATAGAAGTCACTTCAACTGCTGGTTCCTATAAACCATCATCCTCGGATATGTTGTATTATTATGAAAGACTATTACCCTTTAAAACAATTTTCCAGTGGTTAAATCATTCACCCGTACCAACAGCAGATTTCATCAACAGAGAATTTGCATTTGAATTCAAGAGTGGTGCTTATCAGCGTTATAACTCTTTTAATTCATACCAGGAGTTCAAGGCAGCAGTGGTGAAGGCAAATCCAACCAGATTTGAAATTGGTGCCATATATACAGTACCACCAAATCAGAGAAAAGTTGTCTCCAAAAATGTCTTGAGACCTTTGGAAAAAGAGTTGGTGTTTGATATTGATTTGACCGATTATGATGAGGTAAGAACTTGTTGTTCAAAGACACAAATATGTGAGAAATGTTGGAGGTTTATTGATCTTGCAATAGAGGTGATGGAATTAGGATTACGAGAGGATTTTGGTTTCAAACATTTGATATGGGTCTTTAGTGGTCGTAGAGGTATTCATTGCTGGGTAAGTGATAAGCTGGCAAGACAATTGACCGATAATCAGAGAAGAGCAATAGTGGAATATTTCGATATTAGTAAGGAAAAAACTTTGAGAAAACCGTATCATCCAATGTTACAAAGAAGTTATGAGATAATTTATTCGAAATATACCAAATTTTTCTTGCAAGAGCAGGGGGTTAGAAGTGAATTTTTATTAGACAAGTTGACTGACTCGGGACTTTTTCCAAAGCAAATCATAAATGATATCAAGAAACATTTTGATGAAAATCCAAACTTATCAGGTACAGAAAAATTGAATTCTCTTGAAAAATCAATTCCTGCAAACCATCATTCTAAAGCCTTATTATTGAAACATTTTAACAACTTCAAGAAAGATTTCATTTTGTTTTGCATGTACCCTAGATTAGATTTGGAAGTTTCTAAATTGGTCCATCATTTGTTGAAGTCTCCATTTGCAGTCCACCCAGGAACAGGGAATTTGTCCATTCCAATACACTTAGGGTTTGATCCAGTGCATGCTTTGAATTTGAGAGATTTGATTAGTGCTAAGGAAGGGGATGACGTTGATAATGGACTGATTGAAGTGTTTGAGGCTGCAGTTAAAAGGTTTGACGAATATGCGAAGGGTATAATTAAAGATGAAGGCTTGAAAAAAAGAGAGGGAGATCCGTTGGAATTTTGAAAAAAACGAGTTAACTATTAAATAGGAATTACTGTTATTGATTTCCAATTTGTTTTATTTATACAAACCGGTCAATCAGTCTGAAAGATAGATGATAAGATAGATCTAAGGATGTAAGATGGAGCGATACTTGTAACTTGTTCCACGACTATTTTTAAGTTTCTTTAAAAAAATACAAAATAGACTGAAAAAAAGACTTCATTCAGTTTAGAATACAGGAAGGCAATTGAATAGGTTTGGTGAAAGTCTTAGACAATAACTCATCTCTAGAATCAATAGATAGATTGCAATATAACATAAAGAATTTTCCCATTTCACCTGAATAACACACACACAAACATATAGATCACAATGGATATCGTCATAGGTATAAAAGTTAAGGACTCTGTAATTATCGCCACTTCAAAAGCTGTCACCAGAGGTATTTCCATTATAAACGATAAGGATGATAAGACAAGAGAATTGAATGAATTGAACTTGATGGCATTTACCGGTGAAGCGGGTGATACTGGTATGTTTTGCTCATGATTGTATTTTTAATCAAACCGCTATGGATGAGTTTTACTAACTGATTGATGATACCTTGTAGTACAATTTGCCGAATACATTCAGGCCAACATTCAACTATATGGAATGAGAGAAGGATATGGATTATCTCCAAATGCCGTTGCGAGCTTTGTAAGAAAGGAATTGGCTACATCTTTAAGAACAAGAGTAAGTTACATGATTTGTTTTTCTTTCCTCTTGTATTGAGGAACCATTTTTACTAACAATTTTTTACAATCATCAGAAACCTTATCAAGTTAATGTATTGTTAGCTGGATACGACGAGAAAAGAGAGACTCCAGCATTGAATTTCATTGATTATCTTGGAACAAGAGTAGAGTTGCCATATGCTGCTCATGGATATGCAGGTTTCTATGCTTTTTCAATATTGGATCGTCATTATAAAGAAGGTATGTCCGTTGAAGAGGGTTTACATATATTGAAAATGTGTGCGCTGGAATTTGATAAGAGATTACCAATTGACTTCAAAGGGTTGTATGTTAAAGTTATTGGTAAAGATGGTATTAGGAAGCTTGATGATATGTAGTTATATATTGTCTTTTTATGTGTTCAACTTGTTTTCTAAAGTTTAATCGATAATCGATATATCGAGATGTATTGATGGCAAAAACCATCGCTCCATGTCAAAAAAAAAAAAAATAATGATAAAAAAAATACCAAAACAAATGAAATAAAAATTTATTTAAACAGATACTAAATCTTCTGATTGTGAAAGAAAACATTTAGTATATCCATCAACTAGATGAGTGCAAATGGTGAATTAATAGTGCAGTTAACTGAGGAAATATGCTCCAAATTAAGTATACCGAACAAGCCCTACAACAAAGAGAATGAAGTACTCTCACAGTTCATGCTTAACTTGCATGAAAACTCTGTAGATGTGAAAGATTTTAAAGAGAAGTTAATCAGTATGGGAGTCCCAAAATTAATAGAAGACAAATTCGTAGATAAGGTGGATGCTTTGATCAGGGAAAAGACTGCTCTGACGATTAAAACTGAAATCAAACAGGAAGATTTTGATTTTTCGATATCGCCAGACGATTTGAAGGACGATAAACTTACAAAGGGGGAAAAACGTGATTCAATGGTACCCACAGAGACTGATTCAACAGAGGAAAGACCAGCCAAGAGAAAACAATCTGATAGAGGAGATTATGAAGAACCTCAGTTGAACAAAATTTATAGAGGTAGAGTGGTGAATATAACAAACTTCGGAGCATTTATCAGATTATACGGCTTAAGATCGAGATCGGGCAGGATTCCGGATGGACTTTGTCACATATCAGCTATTTCCACAGACAGAATATCTCATCCCTCTGATCTCTTGAAGTTGAATGAAGAGGTATTTGTTAAGTTGGTAGATATGGACAGAACGGATAGAGGTTTGAAGTTAAGTTTGAGCATGAAAAATGTTAATCAACATACTGGAGAGGAGAGGGACAGTAGTAATGATTCGTATGACAACCATACCAGCAGGGGTAGAACTCAAACTCCATCACGGCCTATGGACATGCCTAAGCGTAGGATGACTTCACCAGAGAGATGGCAGATAAGTCAATTGATTGCGTCAGGTGTGTTGAGTGCGAAGGATTATCCTGAATTGGCTGAGGATGTCAACGCTGCGTTCATGCAAGAGAAGGAAACTGCAGATGAGGGTAACCAAGAGGTGGAAATAGAGTTGAAGAGAGAGGAGCCACCTTTTTTGAAAGGCCAGGAATACAGATCTATTGAGTCGACACCGATACAAATTGTGAAAAAACCAGAAGGATCATTGAATAGGGCAGCATTAGCTGGATCTACTTTGGTGCGAGAAAGGAAGGAAAAAAAAATTGAAGAACAAAAGAAATCTAAAGAAGAGAAACAGAAAGAACTGGCAACTAGACGTAAACTTGAATACGATCCAATATCCGATTCGAAACTGATTAGAAAACAAAGGGATGAAGAAGAACAAGCTCCAGTGAAATTATCACTTATCGAGGCCGAGTGGAAAAGACAGGTGAAAGAACAATCTATGGGGAAGAGGACAAACATGAGTATTAAAGAACAAAGAGAAACTTTACCTGTGTTCAAGATGAGATCTACTTTGGTTAATGCTGTCAAGGAAAACCAATTTTTGGTTGTAGTTGGTGAAACGGGATCTGGTAAGACAACACAGATAACACAATACTTGGCTGAAGAAGGATTCAATACCGGTAACAAGATCATTGCGTGTACTCAACCTCGTAGAGTTGCAGCAGTAAGTGTTGCCAAGAGAGTTGCTGATGAAGTTGGTTGCAGAGTAGGTGATGAGGTTGGTTACACTATAAGATTTGAAGATGTTACCAGTAATCGTACCAAAATCAAATATATGACTGATGGTATGTTACAAAAAGAAGTGTCGGGGGATCCCGAAGTTTCAAATTATTCGGTAATAATGTTGGATGAGGCCCATGAACGTACCATTGCAACTGATGTCTTATTTTCACTTTTGAAAAAAGCATGTTTGAAGAACCCTGATTTGAGGTTAATTGTCACCTCTGCGACATTAGATGCAGAAAAATTTTCGAAATTTTTCAATGATTGCCCAATCATTAAGATCCCAGGAAAGACTTTCCCAGTAGAAGTATACTATACAAGTGAGCCTGAGTTTGATTACATGAATGCATGTCTCGATGCCGTGATGGAAATCCACACCACTCAACCTTCAGGTGACATCTTGGTGTTCTTGACAGGTCAGGAGGAAATTGACACATGTTGTGAGCTGTTGTTTGAAAGGACAAAGATTTTGGGTGATGCCATTCCAGAGTTAATCATTCTTCCCGTATATTCAGCTTTACCTTCTGAGATGCAATCGAGGATTTTTGAGCCTACCCCTCCTAATAAGAGGAAGGTCATCGTTGCTACCAACATTGCAGAAACTTCCATCACAATCGATGGTATTTACTACGTGATAGATCCTGGATTTGTCAAATTGAATGCATTTGATCCTAAACTTGGAATGGATTCATTGATAATCTCACCAATTTCACAAGCTCAGGCTAATCAAAGAAAGGGAAGAGCTGGTAGAACTGGCCCTGGAAAATGTTATAGGCTATACACCCAGTCAGCCTACAACAATGAGATGATGCCTCAAACTATCCCAGAGATCCAAAGACAAAATCTCTCAAATACTATCTTGATGTTAAAGGCAATGGGTATTGATGATTTGATAAATTTTGAGTTCCTCGACCCACCACCAGTGAACAACATTTTAACTTCACTTGAAGAGTTGTACGCTTTGGAAGCATTAGAAGATGATGGGAACTTAACGGAGTTGGGTAGACAAATGGCTAATTTCCCGATGGAGCCTTCTTTGTCCAAGACATTGTTAATATCGTTAAAATTCGGGTGTACTGAGGAGATCTTGACTATCGTTGCCATGTTGTCGGTACAGTCTTTTTTCTATAGACCAAAGGAGAAACTGAACCAAGCAGATCAAAGAAAGCTGAGATTTCACCATCCACATGGAGACCATCTAACATTGTTGAATTTATTTCAACAATGGTCTAATAATGCTCATGATTCTAAAAAATGGTGTCTGGATAATTTCATACACGAGAGATCAATGAAAAGGGCCAAGGAGGTTAGATTCCAGTTGATGAATATCATGAAGAGATATAGGCATACAATGACAAGCTGTGGTAATGATACCGATAAAATACGTAAGCTGTTATGTGCTGGTTTTTTTAAGAATTCTGCAAAGAGAGATTCTGCTAATTCCTGTTATCAAACATTGATTGAGAAAACCTCGATTTACATGCATCCATCTTCGTCGTTGTTTCACAAGCAAAATAGTGATTATGTCATATATCATACTTTGCTTTTGACCACAAAGGAATATATGCATTGTGTTACACTGATTGATCCAAATTGGTTGGTTGAGTTTGCTCCAAATTTTTTCACCAAAAATGATCCTCATAAATTAAGTGCTGCAAGGAGATCGGAAAAGATTCAACCTTTGTATAACAAGTTTGATCAAACACAGAGTTGGAGGTTAACCAAGTTGAAGTCGGCTAAGAAGAAAGCTTTGAGTAAATAAGTAAATAGCATAAGTATTAATAAAATAGTTAAACAGAAGATAGACAGCCCCAGTCTGTCGTACATGTCATCGAATGAAGTGCCGCAGAAATCAACAATATTTGATTTTTCACCAAAAAAAGATCTCAAAAAAAATATAAAGCGATTTTAGCCCATTTTGAGGTGTCAAAGAAGTAAATCTCTAAGTTAATTCAGCGAGATGTCTCAAGTAATAACCAATTCACTTCAGCAGAATGCTAAGGTAGGAGTTATTGGTGCTGGAATATCTGGGTTGAGTTTTGCCTATTTTTTGTCAAAACTAAGACCTGATTTAAGCATAACTATATTTGACAAATCAAATAGACTGGGGGGCTATATAGATACAGAATACAAGGATGGACTCAAGTATGAGAAAGGTCCGAGAACACTCCGTGGTGTTTCCGATGGGACATTGGTGATTCTTGACACTTTATTGAAACTTGGTTTAAAGGATGAAATCTATGCGATATATAAAAAAAGTCAAGGAAATAAGAAGTACTTATTATCGGCACATAAGAATAGTGAAGACGACTACATGGTACAAGTCCCTGAAGATGGTGAAACAATAACAAAATTCATGATGAGTCCATTGTCGAAAGGAGTTTTGAAGAGTGTGATAATGGAACCATTCCGCAAGGTGAAGAAGACTGATACAGATGAATCAATTGGAAATTTCATCAGTAGAAGATTCGATAAAAAATTGAATGATAATGTGGTTAGTGCTGTCATTCATGGAATATATGGAGGTGATTCATCCAAGTTGAGTCTCAAGGCATTGATGCCTAAGCTAGCGGATCTGGAGAAAAATTCGTCTTTAGTGGTTTCAAGTATCAAGTCTATCAATAAAAATAAAGATCCAAATGTGGATAAACAAGTTGAGATAAGTCAAGATTTGTTAGACTATGAGAAAAACTTTGGTAAACCAATGATCCCATTTCAAAATTTTAAAAAATATTTGAAGAATTTCCCAATGATTTTGTTCAGGGATAAAGGCTTATCCTTACTACCTGATTCTTTGTACAAGGAATTAGTCAAAAACCCAAAAGTTGAATTTGTCAATGAGACGGAGGTAGAGATCACAAGAGATGATTCAAATGATGAAGATGTAATTTTGGTCAATGGTGATAAATTTGATCATGTTAGATCAACAATCAATGCAAAGGAGTTATCGAATATAATTCCAAAAAGTTTATTCCAAGACAAATTGAAAGAGATGAAATTTGTTGATATGATAGTGGTGAATATTTTTGTCAAAAATATCAAATTATACAAGGAAGGTTTTGGATATTTGGTACCACAATCTGTGAGCCCTATTAAAAACTATTTATTAGGTTGTATATTCGACTCCAGTATTGAGAAGAATAGTATCAAATTATTGGGAAATAACAGACACTTGGTGAAGTTGATCAATTACCCAAAGATCAAACAAGAAGAGATCAATTCTATGATAAAATTGAAGGATACTAAAGAGGATGAAAAATTAGTCAAATTAACAATGATGTTTGGTGGACATTACGCCAAGGAACACCCTGAATTGTTAAAACAGTCAGATAGACAATGGAGGAAAATAGTGGACAATTTAATGCAAGAACAATTCCATTTGACTACCGAAGACATCATTGTGAACAGAATAAAGGATTGTATTCCCCAATACGAAGTGGGATATTTGGACTACAAGAAAGATGTTTTGGAAAAGATGTCAGAGGAATATAAAGGCAAGATCAGTATGGGTGGAATGTCATTCAATGCCTATAATGGGGTAGGAGTACCTGATTGCTTTATGGATGGTTTGAAGCTGGCTATAGAGCTTCATTAAACCTATACATAGCAGCAACTATTAGGTAACGTCAAAAAAAAAAAAAAAAATAAAGATATGAAGAAAATTCATATAGCAAAATAAACAACTAAATAAAGTAGATCAACTTTTGAGCTTTATATCTATCTATATATCTCTCTTTATCTATATATATATCTATATATCTCTTTATTGTTGTGATTACGGGATTGGGTCTCAAGTGTGGGGAGCCATCGTCTGTCTCGGTCTCTCGCTCAACCGGAATACTCTTCCAGCCGAACCGAGTTTCTCCAGTCGAGAGTGGGGTCGACAAAGCATTAGTGGACCCGGTCGTGTCCAATTATACCATACTTCCAGAGTTTTGCACATGCCCCGGAAAAAAAAATTTTGTTTTTCTTCTCCACACTGGATCCTTCACCCACTTACCCAGCACTCAAGTGGAATCAATCATTTACGCATGAGCCCTTGTACTTTCCAAAGAAACCATGACAAGAAGGTGACAATGAAAGGGTTGAAGTATTGAGTAGGAAAGGGAGGAAGTGAGGAGGAATTTAAGTAATAATATTGCAAAACATTTGATTTGAATCCGATGTCTCAAAAGATCATTCATTCAATCTATCCAATCTACCTCGCCAATTACTCAATTTCACCCCTCCCTAACCCCCCCCCCCTTTAAAAAGCTGGACAATAAATATATATCAAAATTAGATAGATAGAAAAAGATAGCATAATTCTTCTACTAATAACAACATCTTTGTCATCATCATCATCATCATCATCTACAATAATATTATTTATCCATTGACTTATATTTCCCTACCATTATTTAATAATCATTGAAGGTCATCACAATAATAAACTTCTTATCGATTTAATATATATATATAACTTGACTTCACCAGTGCACTTACATCTAAACCTTGAAAAATTATGACAACTATCAACGTGGGTAATACAAGTGCACTCTACAAGGAGGATGAGGACTACATGGTCAACATTTTAAGCAAGGAACTCCCATTGCCTTGGGAAGAGGTTGGTTCATCAGTTAAAGTTGCTCATTCAGAGAAAGAAGGCTATTCTTCTATATTTGTGAACAAATTTTGTCATGATCATAACAATGATAAACCAATTGCAACCATTCACCCCTCAATCAAGACCTTACCGGATATGTTTTCGATTTGTCTCAAACTGTATCCAAATAATGACTGTCTTGGTGAAAGGATGTATGACAAGGCAAAAAAGACTTATGCAAATCATTTCAGTTTTGAATCTTATACCAGAACTGCAGAGAGATTTACACTGATTGGTTCTGGAATTTTCAAGCTCTTGGAGGAAAATCCATTTAGAACTGAATTACACAATGTGGCTGACTTTGTGTTGACCATATATAGTAGAAACAGGAGATCTTGGGTCTTGACCGATCTTGCTTGTCAACACTATGCAATCACCAATACCTGTTTGTATGACACTTTAGGTCCAAACACTTCTTCTTACATTTTGGGTCTCACAGAATCACCAATAATTGTCTGTGCCAAAGAGAAGCTTGATATTCTTTTGAAAATTAAAAAAGATGATGGTTTACCAAGTTTGATTAGTGTTGTTTCAATTGACGATTTAGATGAGGAAGATGATCATTATTTTTCTTTATTCAATGAATTGGGAATGCAATTGGTTGATCTTGCCTATGTTGAGAAATTGGGTTACGAAAATCCATTACCTCACATACCTCCAACTCCGGAAACCTTGTACACTTTATCATTCACTTCTGGTACCACTGGCCCACCAAAGGGTGTTGAAATCCCACATTCTATGGCTCTTGCTGCAATGACATTTGGTGCCAGTTCTTTGAGAAGAACTTCAAATGGATCTCAAGGTTATCTTCTTTCATTTTTACCATTGGCACATATCTACGAACGTATGAATTGTTTGACTGCATTAGCATGCGGAAGTGGTATGGGTTTCCCTCATGATGGACTGCCATCAGCTTTGGTTGAAAATTTAAAAATTTTGAAACCATCCATATTGAGTTGTGTTCCAAGAGTGTATTCGAAAATGGAAGGTGTAATCAAGGCAAAACTTCAAGATAATACTATGCTGATGACTGTTGCTGCCAGTGCTATTAAGAGAAAAGAAGAATTACAAAGTGCCAAAGATAATGCATCGAGTGGTATGTTTTTGCGTGATCGTCTCATTTTAAGAAAATTTGAAGAAGCACTTGGATTTGAAAACATTGAATATGTGGTTTCCGGTTCTGCTCCAATGAGTGATGAAACTGCAAGATTTTTGAAACTGGCTTTGAACTGTGGGTTCTCACAAGGTTATGGTTTGACCGAATCGTTTGCCGGGTGTGCTTTATCTTATCCATTTGAAAAAGACCCTGGTTCAAGTGGACCGATATGTATCACATGCCAGATGAGATTAAGAGATATCCCTGAAATGAATTACTATTCGAGAAACCCACATGAGAACCCAAAAGGTGAATTACTTCTTAGAGGTTATCAAATTTTCAAAGGATATTACAAGAATCCAAAACTGACAAAGGAACTGATTGATGAAGATGGTTGGTTTCATACTGGAGATGTTGCTTCCATAGATGAAAAGGGAAGAGTCTCCATCATTGATCGTGTTAAGAATTTCTTCAAATTGGCTCAAGGTGAGTATATTACTCCCGAGAGAATTGAAAATATTTATTTATCACAATCTCCACTTTTATCACAATTGTACGTTCATGGTGATTCCTTTAAAAATTACTTGGTTTGTATTGCTGGTATCGATGTCCCTAATTTGAAAAGAATGATCAAAGATAATAAAATGGGGTTGAACTTGTTGAGAATGAGAGATGACGAGTTACTAGCCACTTTCAATGGCGATTTGAACTTGAAGAGGTTTATTCTTAAAAATTTAAACGAGAATGTTAAAGATGCCGGTTTACAAGGATTTGAAAAATTACATAACATTCATCTTGCTATCGATCCATTAAAAGTTGAGGATGATGTTGTCACTCCAACTTTGAAAATCAAGAGAAATATTGCCAGAAAATTCTTTGAAGATATTTTCGTCAGGTTATACGAAGAGGGAAGCTTGATCAGGGATAACAAGTTGTAAGCAACAGATCTATCTGCGAAAAAAAGTATCTGTAGAAAGTTTGAGACTATTGTTCTTTGTTTTAAACTATTATATATATTTATTTTATCTAGTGCCAAATTTTTTAAAGTTGTGAATTGAAATGAATAAATTAAAGTGAAATAACTGAGATGTTAACAAAAATAAGTGATATTCTAAATCATTAATTCAAAATATCAACAAATTCATATATATTACGAAATCTGCTCTCGACCATAATGGGTTTAAGATACACGACTTGATAGATCATGATCCGGAGGTAAAAGCTTTTCACTTTTGATGCCAATTGAAATCCCTCATCCTTTATATATTAGATTTCTTTCATATATATCAGTTAAATTTAGTTATAGATTCTGTAATATTATCCATTACATTATTGCTTCAAATCTAAAGTTAAGCGCTCATCTAAAGATTTTTTTTTTTTTTACACAACAACAATAACTCAGACAGTTGCCTATTTGGGATAAAAAGATAATAGAAAAAAAAGGCTTGGCTGCAGGTAATTAACTAACTAACTATTCAATTGACAGTTAGATTTCTTTTTTATTTATGCTTCTTTAGGAGGAATAATCATCTCAGTCCCATTCAATCTATTTTCTCCAATCATTATTTTCATTTATTCATTCATTTCTTCATTCATTCTTTCATTCTTTCTTTGTGATTGACTCTTTGCGAGAGAGAAACAAATTCAATATTGTACATTTTACCTTTGACCAAGATATGATACTGCTTCCGCACTCTCTTTACTAGGCAGGATATGAAACAAGGAGAGAAGAGATGCCTTTCAATTTAACAACAGTTCAACATTTATTCAGAGTTCCCTCTGATTTGCTAACTGCTGTTTGATTTGATATCATGTGAAATATTTGCATAGATAGTGGGACAAACTCTCTGTCAGAATGAAAGCAAAGAGAATCTTTGTTGTTGTTATTTTTATGATCGATTTCTCTTAAAGATTACTGTAGTGGTAGTCTTTGAATGATGTCAGCTAATAAATGTAACCATATACCATAAATGAATTTATGTGTATATATGTAGTGTGAGTTAAAATAAGACAGATGGGTTTTGTACCTGATCTAGTTTAATCTAAAAATAGAAAATGCCATCGACCTCTCTGTTATCATAATATATAAATGGTATCAATGCTAAAAGATCCCAATAGTTTTCTCTCCTTCGATAATTATATAACTTGGTACTGTCAATATATATATGTATCCTGCAAGTTAACTAACAAATGACATAAATGATATATATATGGATGGATATTACCAATTGTTTGTTGTACAAGGCTGAATTTCCTGCGATAGATTAAGAAAAATTTCCGCTCACTTAAAAAAAATCTTCATGTACAATAAATTGAATGAACTTTTTTTTTTTTTTTTTTGACGCAAAAATTAAAAATTCGCCTAAGGAAAAAAAAAACCTGAAGGTAAAAAGAAGAAAACTAGATTCTGCGTGTTTAAAGATACATATATGACAACTCTTAATGGAGGAAAATCCAAACTATAATGAAGCTACCGTTTGACCTCTCGTTGGTCTCAGCAGCCATCTTCTTGATGATACCAGTGGTTATATATATCATCAACTATACCAAACTAGTGGTAGGACGAGGAGTCAGTAATCAAAAGAAAAGAGTGCTTACTGGTTTAGCAGTCTCTATGTTGGTCGTAATAGCTAATATGAATACTGTCTACAGAACAATGAACCATTATAAGTTACAATTAATCGATTATTCAGATCTCAAATTGTCATCCCCAATATCCATCCCCATCATCAACCAACCATTCTCGGACTTTATAGTAAAAGGTTACTCATTTATAAATAGAAAAGATTTGACAGCAAACACAAAATGTCGAAAATTACAAATTAGAGATGCAATTGAAGTTAGTCCAAGGATTGAGATCCATGATGACTTGAAAATGATCAGAAGAAGAATTCATGCTCATGCTTTAGATGATTATCCTATGGCTGCATATTGCTTTTTGGATACACCAGAAGAAACAGAGAATGAAATATTGAGGAGTAAATGGTGGAGATTTGGTGGTTCCAGTGTATGGTTGGAGAAATATCAAATACATTTTATGGTGAGTAGGATCATATACTCTGATAGAAAACTTAAATCAGATCCTATAATCAGTTTGTTGAATGTACAAGTATTCAATAAAAATTGGAAGGAATTGCATGATCATGTAATTGAAGTGGCTGATGTAAATGGTAGGTTGACTGAACTCAAATTTCCTTCTATTTTAGAAATTCCTATTGATCTTCTGCCGGACACAAATTTCAAATATATGGGACCAGAAGATCCAAGAGTTCTTGTGAGACATTTCAGAAATATCAAAGGAGAGATGGATGAAGAACCTGTGGTGATATTTAATATGCTTAGCGATGCCATCGGAAAGAAAAGAGGAATGCATGGTTTTAAACCATTCGATAATAGCTTTGTCCTTTTCAAGATAAAGGGACAAGGCCCGAGGAAGAAGGAAAAAAATTGGGTCCCATTCTTTGATGAAGATCCAACCGAAGATCTGGATTCGATATATTTCATATATGATCTCGATCCATTGTTGATTATGAAATGTAGTTTCATTAGTGGTTATTGCGAAAGAATATCGGGACCAGATTTCAAGAAGAACTTGGATGGTAATAAGAAACTGATTGAAAAATTCAAGAATGAGACTGGTTCCGCACCAGTTCATGTGGGTCCATTACGAGGAGGTACTAATATGATACCAATCCCATCTGCAAGATTACCAAAAGAAGTATCAAAGGAAAAAGATTATTGGCTTGGGTTTCCAAGATCTCATATCGATAAATGTGGTTGTTTAAAAGTTTTGTACCGGCCACATTTGATGATCATGTCCAGGGATAAGAAGACTAAAAAATTTGAAGTCGAGTACGTTTCCTCATTGCTAGATTTCAATTTGAAAGTATTACCATGGGATCTCTCGGGCACAGTGTGCCAAGAGGGTAAAGGCAAAAGTGTCTTGATACCCAACTCCATAGCGTACTGGGATTTTCTCGAGAATGATGAGGGGAAAATCCAAGAAGATTACATGGGATTGACTCTTTCCGAAGCAGATAGTAACGTTGCCGTTGTACATTTGAAAGGTTTATGGAAACATCTCATGAATGTATTACAGAAAGGTACAGGAAGTTTGGAAACTGTGGATACAACAAAGGTAGGAAGTGGTGGCATGAAGAAGAAGAAATTAATAGGAGCGAATTTAGGATTCGTTGCAGATCAATCCGATTTACAAACACTTCAAGGTACACAGGTGGTTAGTTGTGCAGTTGATGATTCTGATTATTATTGTAAATTGAAATCTACTACTGATAACTGGTATGGTACCTTTTTTGATCTAAAATTTGACTCTGATTATGATGACAAAAAAATCTGATTGATTTGACAATGACAACATACAAAGACTACAAAAATATAGAAAAGAAGCTTTTACAATACGAAAAGATACTACAATTTTTTATTTCTTTTATTTTCTCTCGTTCAATTCACCTTCATCTTCATTCAAAAAAAGGACTTTTAAAATACATTGTTTATTCGAGATATAGTGGTCTTGAGCAAGTAAAATAAAATTTTGCATTTAATTCGGTATATATTGTAAACTTATTTTTTTTCTTAAAACTTTTATTCCGAGTTTTTGATGTAATTGAAGAATATTTGGAACTCTTGCTTCTTTTGATAGTTAAGAAGCCTTATGACCTATTTTAGACTGTGCCTCGAAAAAAATTGAATAGTGAATCCATCTGCATTGTTCTCTGACTCACCTATCCTATATATGTGTACCTAGTGCACGGGAAGGACAACTTCTCAAGGTTGTTATGTTTAAGAAAAACCAAAAACTTCTCCATGTAATACATATTGGTAAATCTCTTCTCAGATTTATAATATTGTGAATGATCAAACCAAATGATAGTATAGTACATCTTCCTAATTGAAGCCACAGAGAGGGGTTGGTAGAGGTAAGTTTACCATTAGTCGTGTACGTAATACTAATCAACGTAACGTCTCCAACTCGGTAAAACAGAAAAAATTAAATTATTAAAGAAAGAGAACGAGAGGAGAAGGAGAAGTTGAAGTAGTTTGGAACAAAACAAAACAAAACAAAACAAGATTCACACTCTAGAACCCCCTTATCAATCGATAATCAAAACCAGATTGTTTAGTCAATCAATAGACTTGAGTGATGTCTTCCTTCAACATGCCTCAGATGAACCAAATGATTCCTTCCGGGCAATCCCAACAACAACAACAGCAGCAGCAGCAGCAGCAACAACAACAACTGCAACAGCTGTTGCAAAAACAATCCCAAGCATCACCACAAAAGGGCTCTGGAAATTCTCCACATCAATTACTGTTACAACAACAACAACAAGATGTGTCAATCATAGCTCAGCAGTTGCAAAATCAACAGCAACAACAACGTTCTATGTATAAAACTAATAGTAGGAAGCCTTATACCGAGGAGGAGGTTTTTGCATTGATTGATCTTTATGCAAAGTACACATCGAATGGATTAAACTCTAAACAGAGATTTAATAAGCTTACGCCGAACAAGCCATTGAATTTGATCATTGCCGAAGAGATGATGCTGAAATTTCCCAATTCTTTAAAGATATTTGATAAGGAAAACATTAGAAAAAAATTGGATGAGATCAAGATGGAGTATATGGTATTTAGATATTTGTCCTATAAGAGCTCAGGATTTGGATGGTTGGCATCCGAAGGTAGATTCAATATGAGTACACTGAATATTGAGTATTACAAAAGAGAGTATGTCGAGATGGGAGGTCAATTGAATGGGAAGACTGATACTTTCAAGAAATTGATGAAGCATGGAAATTTTTACATCTATCATTATCATGAATTAATAGGAAGAAATCTTCAATTTGATCTTGACTTTGACAAGCCATCCAACTCGCCGGTATCTCATCCATCTCAACAATTACCCCAGAATTTGAACATTGAACCTGAATTGATTCAACAACAACAGCAACAACAACAGCAACTGCAACATCAACAGCAACATCAACAGCAACATCAGCATCAACATCAGCATCAACACCAACATAAATCACATCAAAAGCAAAAACTGGCTCAGGTACAATCACAACTACTGAAAGAAACAAGAATATCGACATCACCTTCCTCATTACCACCTTCTACCGTATCAGACCGGGCACCGGTAACTTTACTGCCAAAAGTTTCAACTGGACAGAGTGTGAATATCCCTAGAAACAAACAGGTTAACAAGAGACCATACAGTAGCGTTGATTTAAGTAGTGATGATATTGGTATGGAAGATGATGTCTTGTTGAGTATGGTGAGTAAAATTTCTAATGATGAACCAGAATCTTTCAAATTTAGTGAGCTTTGTGATTTGGTTGAGAGATATAGAGTGGTGAGAAAGTTACTCGTGTCTGAGGATTATGATTATGAATATAAGAAAAAATGTTTGAGAGAGTTTTAAATTTAAAATCTGGATTGTTGGAGTTTGTTGTTATTATATATGTATGATTTGACCTGGGGGGAAGGGTTTGAATGATAGCTTTTTGGAGTCTGGTCTAAATTGTTCAACTGCTTTTGGCGTTCTAGATTTGTAATTTTGTTGTACTTTTATAATTTAACAGCAGCATTTTTTATGGTGGGATAGAAACAGTTGTTGTTCATTCATTTTATATCTCTGTTCATAGATAGATAGTTAGATAGATAGATATTTAGATATATTTAGATATATATTTATAGGAACACGGAGATGTGACAGGTGTATGTATTAATGCAGATGGAAGTTAATAAAAGTTATGTTCTGTCTGTAGACAAGTTTAATCGAATTGAAGTAAGCTTTTTTTCTTATCTCTTTGTAGTTTCTTCCTCCACACTGATATCACCTATGGTAAGTATAGATTTATTTATCGGCGTTGGATGAACAATAGTAATTCAAGAAAGATCAATAAGAACAACAAGACTAATTTTCAAGAGCCATTATCTGAAAGAGATATAAAGATAGTAAAAGATAAAAAAATTATTTTGTACTGTATATTGAAGGTGTTGTTGTGCCGGTGAAATTTACTGTATTGCGTTATATTGTTTTGGAGTTTGGGGTATTGGTTGCATTTAGGGATGTATGTATATAAGTTAATCTTTATCAAGATAAGATGAGCGGCATGCCTAGCTCTTTATGCTTGCTTAATTAAGAGTCAATCAATTTATGAAAAGCCAAGATCTATTTTAACCAACCAACTAACTAACTAACTAACTAACTAATTAAACCATATATCCAGATTAGTAATGTAATAACCCACCCTATTTCAGTGTAAGTCCAACAAAGACGAAGCAAGGGCCAATTTCATCAATATAACCAGCCAACCAAATAAGATAACAGCTTATCACACACACTTGTTGTGTGCCCGCAACCCCACATGCCCTCTGTACGAATTACCCGATTGGTGAAAAGACAATAATAGGAGAGAGACACACAGTACTTATTCACCTATTGATTGAATGCTATCTTTTTCTGGGCCTTGGCTAATCGAAGATGAGGATGAAGCTAGTATTATATAGAGATGAAAATTGAATAAAGGAATGATCATGATTTTTGTATCTAATTGAATATCTCTGTATCTTGTGATAAATGGACAATCTCGGTAAGAGAGATCTTTAAAATTTAGTTTTTTAGTTTACGGTTGCGAGAGAGGAGAGGAGTACAGGAGGAAGGGAGGGGGGGTCGAAATGAAGCTAGAGTCTCTTTTAAAGTTGTAAGCACGCAACCTATAGTCTATTAATTACATATATCAATCTTACACCTTTATTAGTTGCTTGCCGCCGTTGTGTATCTATCTCCGATGGGTGGATGGATGGGAACCACAAAAAGAGAAAAGGAAAAGGAAAAGGAAAAGGAAAAATAGTAAAAAAGTTGAAGGAAGAAGGAAAAAAAAGCATAAAGAAAAAAACATAAAAAAAACCAACAAAGAAGGGAAAAAAAGCAAAAAAGGAATATGAAAAGGACCTACCCATTCCACTGAACAAGAGTCAAAAAACAACAACAACAACAACGGCAAGGCGATCATCATCATCATCATCATCATCTTCTTCACAATTTCACCCTATCCACATCCCAAACATTTTATTATAGATCATTCTCTGCCACTGATCTGCTGCTAGTGGATCAACATAACATGTCTTTTCTATCATCTTTGTTGTGTTGTTCTCTGTCAGAAGTGGACGACGACAATCACATCAGGTCAAGAAACTCACACCACAAAAGGATAACACCAACTCAATCTCAAATACAGAAATCATTATCAGCTTCAATATCAGAAGTTCCGAATAAAAAACCATCTTCTCCTAAGGTGAATTCTACAAATAATCAACATCAACATCAACATCAACAACAACAGCAGCAACAGCAACAGCAACAACATCAACAACAACAGAATATATCAAAATCACCGGCGCTGAAACTGAGATCTCAGCAAACAACAAAGCCATCACCAACAGAGACAACCGCCGCTAAAGATTCATCGGATAGCTCCAAAGATACGCAATCAATTGTAGCGAATGACGAAATAACGGTTAACGATACAATGGATCGTCGTAACATCACACAGACTACGTACCACGACGACAGCACCGGAAATGCTGCTGATAATGAGCAAGAGGATGAGTATGATTCACCTGAAACTGATCAAAACTCCCTCTCATCCTCATCCTCCTCTGAAGATTTTGAAAGAGGTGAGAGTTTAGATTTGACCGCTTTTCAACCTGGTCAAGCTTGTGCTTCTACAGGATGGTTACTCGAGAAACCAACCAAAGAATTGGCCAATAGAAAATGTCTCGTGCTAGACTTGGATGAGACATTGGTGCATTCATCTTTTAAATATGTTAGGCAAGCTGATTTTGTCATACCCGTGGAAATTGAAGGACAAGTACATAACGTTTATGTCATCAAAAGACCTGGAGTTGATGAATTTTTACACAAGGTATCGCGTTGGTATGAAGTGGTGGTTTTTACAGCCAGTGTTTCAAGATATGGGGATCCATTGTTGGATATCCTCGACAAGGACAAAACAATACATCATAGATTATTTAGAGATTCATGTTACAATTATCAGGGAAATTATATAAAGAATCTTTCTCAGATGGGTAGAGATTTGAAAAATTTGATCATCATTGATAATTCACCTGCAAGTTATATATTCCATCCACAACATGCCGTCCCAATAAGTAGTTGGTTCAGTGATACTCATGATTGTGAATTATTGGATATCTTACCATTGTTGAGCGATTTGAGCGGAATCGATGATATCAGATTGAGTTTGGATATCAATTTATGATTTAAGCTATAGAGATGACTACTGATGATCAAGTTGAAAGAAATCGAAAGCACCAAGTACCCAAAAAAAAAAAATTCAAAAACTTAAAAATTACAAAAAAGAAATTACTGCAACAACAATAGATATACACACATAAAATTCTCATTGTTATGAAATCATGCTAATAAAGTTGGGATAGGCCATTTTTGATAATTCACATGTCCATGCATAATCAAGGTTTGGTTTTTGATATGAGCCTTGCTGGGTTTTTTTTATCTTCTTTTTTTTGCTCTATGTTATCAAATGTTTACTTCGAAAAAAACGTCGACACAAAAATCACCGAAATACTTGGAATAACCATAAAAAACCAACAACCTCATATCGTGAACATTTTCATCATATGAACTATATAGATATCAATCATAGAAAGAAATAGTAGACAGCCGACGTTATGCATGTTTCATCCCCCTTCTTGTCATCATCCTCATCATATTTTGATTCAATTGCGTTATATGTATTATATATTTTGGTTGATAAATATCATCGTCATCGTCATCGTCATCATTATTATTATCATTATTTTAATTTAATATTATTATTATTATTATTATCAATATTTTTCTTTTTTAATCCATTTTAATACTTTATAGTTTATTACTTTCCCTTCTTGTTAGTTTTCACTTATTTTTTTTTTTAATTCTTTCTCATTTTGGTAGTATGATCATATTGGTGTGATAATAATGGTTTTAAACTTGGTTTCTTCTACGTTTTCTTTGATTCAAAATTATTCATTTGGGTGGGGTTTTTTTATGTTGTTTATCTCTATATATAGATTTATAAAAAATGCTATCCTTTTATAACGATCATCATCAAATTGATGATGACTCTCTTTTAAAATAATTGATGCTAGAAATTCTGAAAGTTTGATTTACAGAATGTAGTTTGATATTTTAATTTATCGCTTCATTCTTATAGTGATATATGATAATTCGATACTGGAAATATACATCTTTTGATCAAATATAATAATTTACACAATAATAAAAATAATCATAAAAAAATTACTCCTCATCTTTTTTAAAAGCTTGACCCATGATATGTTTTTCCCTTTCACTCTTGAAAGGAACTGAACCTTTCTTTGAATGTCTTCTCTCATTATTTTCTCTCCTCTTTAAACTTTCAATCTCCACTCTCTTAATCTCACCAGCCTTCTTCACCACAATAGGTACATGCCTGTGTCTCGAGATTCTCTTGATCTCTGGCATATTCTGGAACCTCTCCTTCAACTTTTCATCGTATTCCAATTTAGATCTCATTCTAGATGACTTGACACCTGACCGTTCACTAGCCTTTGATCTCCATAACCGCACGTTACCATCATCGGATCCACTCAAGATATACTTCGAGTCCATAGAAAATTTCACAACAAATACATGTTGCATTCTCTTGGTATGATAAATATCTCTTGAATGACCCTTTTTAACATCGAAAAGTCTGATTGTACGATCATATGAACCGGTAACAATTTCTTGTCCCGTTGGAGAGAAATCGACATCCATCACTGCACTGACATGATCTTTGAAAACATTTAACGACCTCGACATGTTCCTCATATCCCAGTAGTAACAATTATGATCTTCTGATGCAGTGACAAAGTTGAACAGTTCAATTGGATTCCAAGCAACACAATTCGACCGAAGTGATGTCCTCACTTTTTGAGTCGGTGTGTTCGTCCTGGTATCGTATAGAACGATTGAGTTATCCGATCCTGTGGACAGGATGATATCAGTCTCTGTCATGTTGAACTTAACACTGACCACGTTATCGGCACCCCATGATAAATTTGAGATTGGTTTTGTCCTTTGCATATCCCAAAGATTGATCTGTGCACCACCGGTGACGAATAGTGGATCCTTACGATGATGATCTATTGTCTTGAAAGAATGTTCTCCTAAAAATGTCTTTACCAAACCTTTGGTACTCACTTTTTGTTCACCGTTAACTGATGCTTCTATATTCTGTCCATAATTGGATTCATTACTGACATCCCATAATTTAATTGTCTTATCATCACCACACGACAACATTTTTTGTTGTGGTGTCACCACCAAACCGGAACACATCCCGTAATGGGCTTTGAAAGAATAAGTCTCCTCTCTTGAGGTTAAATCCCAATATTTGATAATACCATCACCATCACCAGTGGCAGCCTTATTCACCACGTTCAAATTTTTTGCAATTGAATACACTCCATCTCTATGACCGTTACCCAACTGACCAACAAATGGCTGGGCAAACATCCTCTCCATCTTTGTCGCAGTCAAGGCCTTGGTATATTCTCTGGCACGCTCAAATGGGTGCAATGCTGGATCTAAGTTACGTGGTAATGATGACTCTTGGGTATTTCTTACTGGAACATATGTATCCGATGATCTGCTGATCGTTTTTATCTTCATGATTATATATTATACCTCGAAAGTTATTCTATACTGATATTATTAAAAGGAACCACTGAAAAGAAGGGGCGAAAAGGAGAACTCTATTGCTTTAAGATGATGGACAATCAATTGTATTTGATACTTCAATTGTATTTGATACTTCACTGGATAAAACTTATTGTTTAACAAAAATTTTACAAAAATTTTAAATTTTTTTTTTTTTTTTTCACTTTTTTTTTGTTGCCTTCTCTTTGCCCTCTTGTTTTTTTACTACTGGGGTGTAAGATGAGAGGAATGCACTGTAAGAGGAGCATAAATAGATAGGTTGTTATTTATTTGAAGACACAAAGTCTCATAAAAACTAGTCTGGTCAGGTTACACAGTTTTTTTTATAATTAAATCATTAGAAATTTATCTGTTATGATGAAGATGATGCTGCTCATACTCAGAAGGGACAGGTTTTTTACACGATGGGACAGAAAATGAAAAAAAGCCAAAAATAAAAAAATTGTAGAATACAGAGAGAGATAAGAAGTTGTATATATATATATTTATATATCAAGTGGAAATAACTATGGGCGAGAAGAAAATACATATAAAGATATCAAAGAGAGATAAGAGCCCCACAAGAGAGGGTGTTAATGAGAGTTATCGTGAGAGAAGCGATCTGGTCAAGAATCCACATACTAACTCAGACCATGATGATTTATCTGAGGAGGAGGAGAAGAAGACACTTCAAAATGATGAACCAAGGGGACGAACACAAACTCAATTACCCAGTGTGACAGATATCAAAGAAGAGAATAAAGAGGAAGAAGAAGACCCAGTTCAACTGGAGATGCAAAAGTTAATGGGATTTGGAGGGTTTTCAACGACGAAGGAAAAGAAAGTGGCAGGTACCAATGTGTACGGTGCTGGAAGAAACAAGAAATCAGAATACAGACAGTATATGAATAGAGAGAAAGGGTTTAATAGGTCATTGTCACCAACACCGGAGGAGAAGAAACTGATTAGACAAGAGCTGAAACAACAATATCAAAAGAAGAAAATAAAAGAGAAAGAGAAACAGGCTTGATATAAAAAAGAGATTCTTCTTATCTACTGATTAAAATTTCGGTTACAAAACACCTTTCATTTAATTGAGATTTCATATATATATATATATAATGCATAGAGAAATGACTTGTTAATAAAACCGTATTTTATAATATAACAAAGAACGATTTGAGCTCTCTTACAGATCCCCAATCAATTTGGTATGCTCTTTGTATAATTCCTCATGGATTGCCCTCAATTCAGTATATCCCTTTGTCATCAGTTGGAGTTTTTCCTCCAACTCGGTGATCTTCAATTTGTCATCTTCTTTAGAATCAGCGGTAGAAGTAATAGTAGTATCAGAAACACTGATACCATTGGTCATGGTTGTCACGGTAGAATTCACATCGGATAAATTTATAAAAGACAATTCTTGTGAATTAGTTAAATCGATAAACGATCTCAAATCAAACTGTGTCAGTGAAGTTGCAGTTTTAGTTTTTGTCATGTAGATATCATGCTTGATCAAATCTTGCTCACTAGCCAACACTCTTTTCAAAACAGGTATCACCACTAAATCATCATTTTGCTTGTTTCTAACCCTTGTATCACTTACAAAACAATAAACTCCCGTGATGGCAAATGGCAAATCTTTAAACAGTTTCAAATTCTGTCTAGTGATAACATCACTGGCAAAGACTTTGCCGCTTGCATCTCCGGAACAAAGATATGTACCATCAATACTCAACAGCAATGCCGTGACACATGAGCCTTGGTGATGAAGAAAAGACGAGGTCAAATTTGGGTCTTGCGGTATGGTGATGATCTTTGAATTGCCGCCCACTTTCTCCAAGACTCTAGTTTGTGGGTCAATCACGTACAAGGGCACCAGTCTAATAATACCTGTGGCCA
This sequence comes from Nakazawaea wyomingensis, assembly GCA_030567715.1. Lineage (NCBI taxonomy): Eukaryota > Fungi > Ascomycota > Pichiomycetes > Alaninales > Pachysolenaceae > Nakazawaea > Nakazawaea wyomingensis. The sequence goes on from JAJLSQ010000007.1 coordinate 226,042, forward strand.
ACCCAAGAAAAATTGTTCTCTCTGCAGAATCAATGGCAAGACTATATACTGGAGCTGGAGCTACAAATGTTGTGAGTAAGCTCTTTGTACGTAAATCATAACACCTAACTGTAGCATCCTCTGAACAAGAATAAAGTTTGATGTCGTTAATTTTACCCCGTGTGATGACAATATCATGGATCAGTAAAGAATGGTCGGTGAATGAGGCATATGGTTTGGTAATTTTGGAATCATCGTTATATGAAGAAGCAGTGGTGGAGATTAGATCAAAAGTTTTCCATATAACAACCCTTGAATCCTTGGAACCAGAAATGATGAACTCACCATTATGAGTGAACATCAAGGATGTGATTGCTTGGTAATGAACCTCCTTCACTTGCAACAAGAGTCCAGATCTCAACTCCCAGATGTATAACTTACCCGATTTGGATCCTCCAGCTAATAACCAGGGCTGCTGATGATGATCAGAGTTGACATAATTACAAGAGGCCAAACAAGTTAACTCCTCCGGGATCGGTATTCTCTGATCTGGAGCCTCTTTACCATGGGAATATACTTGAATCAAAGCCTTGTTGGGACATGCAGTGATCAATTTGTTTTTGAAACCTCCTACAAAAGTGTAACCGCCCTTGGTAGATGCACATTGTCTAAACGATTGCATGTTGCTGGAATTATGCAACGAGGATGAAAGAGCAACAGACCCGGACTGGTTCTTATCAGCAGGGTTTCCCTGAGCTATATAGAAGACACCTTCATCTAAAGAAGTCGAGGCCATGATGTTTGAATAGATGTATAAATAAAATGTAGCACTATATACTTAAAGGGCTCATCATAAAATTCTTTCCCCTATGTGAAATTTTTTTTCTTTCTTTCTTTCTTTCTTTCTTTCTTTCTTTCTTTCTTTCTCTCTTGTTTAAAAAAAGCAGATGGAAAAAAAGATTTTTTTTTTGAGTTTAAAATAAAAAATATCATCAAAGGAGATTAAAACAAGAGAGAAGAGAAGAGTTGTGTGTTTGATCGATTGAATAAACTTATATATATAGTTTGTCATCCTTATTGAGTGTCAACTTCCATTTCAATATCTTAAGCTAAGAACCTTCTTCTTATTCAACTTATCATTTCTGTGTTTCATAATCAACTCATTTTGAAGAAAAGTCGCGTCAATTTTATAACACAGGGGGCTATTGGATTAAAATCTAATTTAAAATACACATATCAAGATGCCTATGAACATTATTGGAACGTTGATAGTCGAAGGGACGAGCGGGATTCCGGGCTGGCAATACATCAAGAAATATGTTCCTCCAATCATCACATTGATCGCATTGAAGTTGTACTTTGGGGGCTCCAGAAACACGTGGGAGAGGGATTTGCATGGGAAGGTGTATTTGATCACTGGTGCCACATCTGGATTGGGGAGAGCATTAGTACTTGAATTGGCGAAAAAAGGTGCTCATTTGATCTTGTTGACGGCCACACCTCTGGAAAAGAACCCATGGTTGATTGATTATATAGAAGATTTGAGGGAAACAACTGACAATAGAATGATCTTTAGTGAAGTTTGTGATTTGAATTCATTGTATTCTGTGAGGAAATTTGCCACGAAATGGTTGGACAATTCACCACCTAGAAGACTTGATGGAGTGATATGTCTTGCTGGTGAAAGTATACCATCGGGTTATCAAAGACAAGTTTCAGAAGATGGTGTTGAGAGACAGATGGCAATCAATTATTTGGGTCATTTCCATCTCTTGACATTATTGCTGCCTGCACTTAAATTCCAACCAGCTGATAGAGATATCAAAGTGTTATTGACAACTTGTAATTCACAATCGGTTGGTCATATTGATGTTGATGATATATTGTGGTTGAATAAGAAATACCCTACAAGACAACCATGGAAAGTGTTTGGATCTGCCAAATTGATGTTGTCAATGTTTGGTGTGGAGTACCAAAAGAGATTATTAGAAACTCCTAGAAAAGATGGTCTGCCTCATTCGGTGAGGGTGAATATGATTAACCCTGGATTTATGAGATCCCCATCAACGAGAAGAGTGGTGACATTTGGTACTTTATTTGGGTTATTGATGTACATTGTCATGTATCCAATTTGGTTTATTTTTTTAAAATCTTGTCAACAAGGAGCACAATCTTTTATTCATGTGATACTGAACCCTTCATATCTGGAAGTTAGGGGTGGTAATTTTATCAATAATTGTTCCATTTACAAACCTGCTAGAAAAGAGTTAGAAGATGAAGAGTTGATGAAGAAATTATATGACAAAACCGAGCAAGAAATTGCTAGACTTGAAAAACTGTCTGCATTGGAGAGAAATAGGTTAAAGAAATTGCATAAGGATGGTGATGAAGATGAAGAAGAGAAACTGAAAAAGAATGATAAAGTACCTTTATTTCCAACTTCTACCCTGGCCGCATCATCAACTTCTACATCATCAAAATCAGCAACAACAACAACAGGTGTGAACAAGAAGAATAAGAATAAAAATAAGAAGAAGGTGTAGTAGTTTAGAAGCAAGATAGCATAAGCATAGTATATATAGAACGGAGTTGTTCCCAAAGCGGAAGCAGAACAGCGGCAAAAAACCCAAAACTGACTGAGAAAATCAAAAGGAAATGCAACACAATACTAAAACTTTATCTTTCTATCTATATTAGTATGTCTATATATGTATGTCCATATATACGTATATCCAATTCCAGTTTATCATCAGTATATATCACGCTTACATCTATCTATATTTATAATCCAATACCCATATTTGATTCATCCATCCATCTTATCAACATCCAATCTCTCATTTGTTGTTTTTCTTTATCTCTGTTTCTTTTATAACATATTATCCACGACCAATTCGGCTCAAATAATTTCTCCCGACGAAGGCGAAATATACAATCAACAACACAGTCAACCAATATCATCCAATCAACTAACTAATCAACTCATTTTTGATAATAATACCTACCAGATACCAAATAAATACATCCTAACCACACCCATCTCACCCCATTTTTATATGACTTAACTCATTACTTTGCTATTCCATTCATATGTCTCAGATCAACCCCAACACTCAAGACCTTAACGGTTCCAATGGGAAAATCTCTCCGAGACCTCACCCAATGTCCTCTTTATCAAAATTGATGATGAATGGTGAAAAGAATCGTAAACCTTCGAACCTCACTTTGAATATCACCAATGCCCATGCAAATTCTTCTTCAAACAATACAGAAGGTGATAGAGTTATCACAACCACAGTGTCTATAGAGGGAGTATCACCTTCTGATGAATCAGGCAACTCTAATGAACATTTCTCACATGTTGAGGAAAACAACATTATAGTGAACTCAGAATCAAATGATATTCAACAACAACAACAATTACAAAATCAAAATCAACAACTTGGTGTCGAGATCCCAAATAATCATACCGCGCCTCCAATAAGACCACCTGTGTCTCCAAGATTTACCCGTCATCAATCCACAGTTTCTATCACCGGGGAATTGGGTCGTTCTTTATCAACTTCTATCCCATATTCTGCTCCTGGTGGGCGTTCACTGTCTTCAAACTCTCAAATACCGAATTCCGGTTTAAATAACTATATGCCAAACCTTACAAATGGTGCCCCAATATCAAGTATTAATATTTCATCTCCAACAGTGACCTCGTCACAGGATTTGGAACCAAGATTTGTCATTTCCAAACAGAAAATTGCTCAAGTACATGCCGCCAACGCTGCAGAGAAGGAGAAGGAAAAACTTCAACATCAATTACACAGTGGGTCTTTGAGTAGATCTTCATCTCATTCTAGTATGTCTGGATTTTTCTCAAGATCAAGAAAATCTTCTGCTGTGGGTTTGGCCAATACAGATTTACAATCTCCTACTGCCGCATATTCCAACTCTTTTCAACCTTCATCTTTGAACAGTTCCACATACGATTATGGTCACAGTCCATCTTCGACATCATCTCTGGAATCATCACTGTCATATAATAACAATAATAGTATTCATCCATTGACTACAAGACATTCTTCGATGGCTGATTTGAAAAGATTTTTCAAAAGAACAAATGGTTACTCATCATCACCAGCACGTACCAGTCAACTTTCACAGGGAATTAAAGGGATGTCACCGATTCAAACTGGTAATAATAGCAACAATATCAACAATAACAGTAATAGTAATAGTCCTTCAATGAACACCAACATGAACATCAATGGCGTTGTTAATAACCCATCTTCAGCAACTTCATCTAGAAGAAATACTTATACTGCAAATCCTACCGTGTCAACCAGTTATGGATCTGCCACTAGTCAACCTTTCACCATGTCCATTGGTGGTAATACCACACCTCAAATCCCCTTTTCGAAAAGATATGGAAAATTCGGTGATAGCTTAGGTGCCGGTGCCGGTGGGTCTGTGAAATTGGTCAAGAGATTGGCTGATAAAAAGGTGTTTGCGGTTAAAGAATTCAGGGCCAAATATGCCCATGAATCAAAACGTGATTATACCAAAAAGATCACTGCAGAGTACTGTGTAGGGTCTACTTTGAAACATCCAAACATTATTGAAACCGTGGAGATCTCATATGAAAACGATAGAGTATTACAAGTGATGGAGTATTGTGATTATGATCTCTTTGCCATTGTGATGTCCAACAAGATGTCCACTGATGAGGTTAATTGTTGTTTCAAACAGATTTTGACTGGAATTCGTTATTTGCATTCGATGGGATTGGCCCATCGAGACTTGAAGTTGGATAATTGTGTTATCTCCAAGGATGGTATTGTCAAGATTATTGATTTTGGTTCGGCTGTTGTTTTCAACTACCCTTTTACTTCAACTTTGATTGAAGCACAGGGAATTGTTGGTTCAGATCCATACTTGCTGCCCGAAGTGTGTGTCTTTAACAAATATGATCCAAGACCAGTTGATGTATGGTCTGCTGCAATAATATACTGTTGTATGGTACTTAAGAAATTTCCTTGGAAAGTGCCAAAGATTACTGATCAAAGTTTTAAGATGTTTGCTACAAGAGAGGATGGTGTACCGTTGAATGAACTTTTAAAGAAAGTTCCATCACCACCAGGGTATGGTGATACCATCACCGAGGAAACCTCGACTTTTGCTGGTGAAGATGGATTTGACACGTTGAAAGAGGATTTATCGAAGAATTTACCACAACCATCGTCATCACCATCTACAAAAGACGAACAACCAGTGCAACTGGAAAAATCCGCGGAGGATCCAGATGGTAAATCACATACTTCTCAATTGACCGGGGCCAAAAGATTATTGAATGCAATGCCTGAGGTTTGCAGACCTTTAATTGGTCATATGGTGGATTTGGCTCCACTGTGTAGGATTACCATTGAAGAATGTTTTCATGATCCATGGTTGATGGATATTGAGATGTGCGATGTTATTGATGGGAAAATTATACATCTGGAAAATCATGATCATACACAGGTGGATCAATCGGTGGCTCATATTGCCATGTTGGAGAAGAATAAGCATAAGAAAAAATGAAGAAGTTTGTTTGAATTGAATTATCTGAATTATCTAGAGATAAAAAGAAAATTCTGTTTTGAAAAAAAAAAAAAAAAAGGGTCATTGAATAAGTTCACGGAGTCGTCATCATAATCATTCATATCATATTGTTATCATATTGTTATCATATTGTTATCATTACTATTATCATTTCTATATAACATTAAAAACCAAACTGAAAATTGAAAATTAAAATATTTTTGCATTGGCCGTAGAAGTAAGTGCCTTATTTCTTATATCAACCATAATCCTACATATATTTACAATCTACATGTTCATCATATCTTTCCATTACTGTTTTTTCATATTTTCTTTTTCATATTACCATATATATACAAGTTTATTATTATATAATCCAACCTCTCACCATCAACAACAACATCCTCTGGTGATGATGTTGGTGCATGTTTTTTTTAACACTCTTGAAATCAAATCATGGAACTACTGCAATACCCATACTCTTTGCCGTACTCAAAACGCTTTTACAAATGTCTTCCAAATTTAAATTCTGATGTCTTGAATCACCTTTCTTAATCTGTGCAATCTCATATATATGCTTCAAACTCAACTCGGCCACTGTAGGAACCCCTGGACCAACCAGAGCTGCACCTTTACTGATCTGTGCCAGTTTTAAAAGTAAAAATCCAGTTGGAGGAGATTTAACTTCAAATGTAAATGATCTATCAGGTTTCACCGTGATCACTGCTGGAATTGGTACTCCAGGTTCGTATTGTGATGTTCTAGCATTGAACTCTTTACAAAAATCTATAGCCTTGACACCCTTGGAACCTAAAGCAGGTCCCACAGGTGGTGTAGGCGCAGCTTGTCCAGCACCTACTATCAATTTGATAACCACGTTTTTAGTAGCTGACATTTTCTATGGATTTATATATGTATATCTTCTTTTTATCTATCTTTATTTGGTGATTGAATTTGAAAAAAATCAAAAAAATCAAAAAAAAAAAAAAACTTTTTGTAGTTGTATATTTGATAATTGACACACGACTGATTTGCATGGAAAATTCATAATAGATTGATTAACTTAGATAGATAAGTTGATGGATAGGATAGATAAATAAATAAATAAATAAATAAATAAATAAATAATCAGTACCATTTGAAAAAAGCTAAACAATAACTAAGTTGACAATTGATACAATGAATCACCATGACATCGACATGAATGACTTCAATGGGAAGAAATCTGCTCTGTACAACGAGAAAATGGAGTTTATCAACCAGTCATTGATCACGGCCCAAGTACTCTTATCTATCACACCCAACTATGATCAATTGCACAACCTAGAATTTTCAAATTTAAGCTTATCGGAAAAACCCTTATCAGCCGTTGATCTTATAAAAATTCCACAGTCTTCGATTTTCAATCAACAGAAACAATTAAGTGTGATGGATTTTGCATGTGGTACCGGATTGGTGACTCAGCGTATAGTGCCCAATTTGCAATTGGGATCAACATTGATTGGAGTTGATGTCTCAGAGAGCATGCTTTCGATCTTCAAAGAACGGTTTAAACAAGAGATTCAGAAACAGCAAGTACAATGTTATCAATACGATTTGTTGAATGATAACGATAATGACAAAGTTGAATGGTTATTCAAAAAAAAGAAATTTGACATCATCTATTGCACAATCTCGTACCATCATTTCAACAATCTTGTCCATAAGGCCAACAGGAAATTGGTCCAGTTTTTGAACACGAACGGATACTTGATCGTGATGGATTTCCACAATCCTGACTCTGAACTCATCATCGATACTGGAGATAAAGACTTTTCACCACCCGTACATCATCATCATAGAGGACCATCGATGACCACCATGAGGCAAAGCTTTGAAAGATTATCGTTATCAAATGTGTTCATCACATCTTTTGATGTCCCCAAGGGGTATTATCTGCTCCCGTTTATCAAGAATCATTGTTCGAATGAAGTTTATAAGAAGGCGTGTAATGGGGAATTTCCAAGTCGGGAGGTGGATACAATAACTGGTACTACAAATACTGAATATCTCGTCCCGGTGCAAATGATGTTAGCTATAGCTCAATTGAAATGATTTAGCTCAATTGACATTAATGGAGTTGTCATTGTTTTTTTTTTTTTATTTTATAAAAAAATCTGTTGAACTATTGAATAGATAAATTAACTACGATACAAATATATCAATCTGATGCAAGTGAATTTAGATTAAGTTAGTTAATATGTTTTTATTTCATTTATATATTATTAGTAATGTAATGACGGGGGCGGTTTTCTCTCAATTTTTTTGACGTTTGTTTGAAGCATTACCCTTTGACGATTTCCTCTTCTTATCATTATTTCTCTCTTCAACATCATCATCCCAATCGGATTGTTTTGATTTATGAGTCAATCTCGTATATATCAAGAAATAAGCACTTGTGTTCTTCAAAACCTCTTTTTCTGTAGTCTTATTGATATACTCATCGTCATAAACACACCATGAACCATCTGGTTGTCTACATTGGGCAATGTAATGACCCGAGGAGACAGATCTTCCCTCATGAACCACCACAGAGATCAATTTGTATCGACTAGGCTCGTTCTCCACTGTGAAGGAAGTTAAGTCCAAACTTGATGGGAACGAAACACCAGTTTTCAACTTGGAAGATGAAGTACCATTGAATCTAAATCTTTTCAAATGTATGGCCAAAGTCTCTGGAGCACGTTTGATCTTGTTATGTTTGAGGGCATTGGTACGTTGTTTACATTTCTCACAAACATAACCGGATTTATCTCTCTGATCAGTCTTGATCAATTCGGGGGAGAAGAAATCATTCAAAGATTTTTTGATCGAGTATCTTCTACTGATCAATTCATCATCAACGACCAGATCTGGATGTTGATTATTATTATTGTTATTATTATTATTATTATCCTTATCATCATTATTATTGTTATTACTATTGTTTCCATTGGACAGTGATGAACTCCTTCTCCTCTTATTATCCAAATTCAAACTCAAATCATAAAATTCTTGTTCAGTGTTTGAAACATGGCCACAGTTCTGACACAATACAGATTGATATAACAATCCACCAAATATATCGTACATAATACTTTCATTAAGTTTATGTCCTTTTGGAGTAGAATCTTCTTGTAATCTACTCATCAACGACATAAAATATTCATGGGAATCTTCTTGTTGCCATTCAGACATCATACAATTAATATCATCTAACCTTCTAATCAACTTCCTTGGATTGATCATCGAAACCTTTCTATTATTGTTATTATTAATGTTATCCAATTGCCATATCTTGGCACTGGTATCGGCAAAAGTCTTGGTGACTGAATTCATGGGTATGGTATTCGAGTATTTGTTATTATGGACATCGGTCAAGTAATGCTGAACCGCTGGTGTATGGATCAAGGCCTGTACTGCTGCATTCATATAACAAGTAACACCTTGATTAACCAATCCCAAGGGATATTTCAAATTTTTCAATTCTCTCCAATTTTTATAAATTCTATCACTACCATTTGATCCTCTATCGTTATAATTTTCATCAATTTGGAAAAATTCGTCATCTGGTAAATATGTGTGTTGATTTGATGACGATTTACCCGATGCATCGTTATCCGGTGAAGTTGGCGGAGTGTTCTGACCTAATTCTTCGTCTTCTTCCACGTCGCCATTTTCATTATCTGCATTGGAGAGAGGTGACATCACTTTTATAGGATTAATAGTCACCAGATCTTCTTCAAGTTCTTCCTTTTCAGGGTCGCTCAATTTTGAATGTCCTAACATGCTATCGTTATCATCATCTTCTTCTTCATCATCATCTTCATCTTCTTCTTCTTCATCTTCTTCAACCTCGTTGTCGTCTTCTTCATTAGCAGAATCACCAGATGAAGTTCCTGCTTCATCTTCGTTTTCGTCAGCAGTTTGATAATCGTTATCACTAGATGAATCTTCTTCCTCTACATTTGGAATGGTCACACTAGCTTCAAGATCATTTTCCAATGATGAATTATTTGACAGTTGAGATGAAGGCTGCTTAGATGAAGTCTGCTCAGAAACTACAGAAGTTGAAAACGGTGTTGTTGTTGTTGTTGTTGTTGTTGTTGTCTCTTCAGCTTCTGAATCATCATCAGTATCCAAGGACAAATGTTCTTCGCCATTCAAACTGACTATGGAACTCTTGAGTCTTTCACTTTCCAGTTTTAATTGAGCTTGTTTCTTCAACCTGTTGGATTCTCTCTTTTCAAATTTTTTTTCCAATTTTGTAGGAAATTTTTTACCGGTATAAGCAGCTACAGCTTCAGCCATGGATTTTGGTTTTGGTCTTGAATATTTGGCAACGGAGGTCATGTCTTGTGATGGAGAATATGAATCTTTGTTGTTGTTATTGGCGGTTATTGAACGCTTGTTGGAAGTATAAAATGTCTTGTAAGTGGAAGGTTTTGTATTTGATAAATCTGGGTTCTTGGCCTTTACAAAAGTGATGGGATCAGATAATATTCTTTCAATGATGGGAGCGTTATTGTTTGTTGGGAGTAAAGATGACATTTAAAAGATATAAAAATATATGGGGATCAACTTGGCCTAATATATATATGAGATCTATCTAGATTAGACTTGAATGTATGTATGTATGTATGTATGTATGGATGTAAGTATGTAGGTAGGTCAAGGCAAGAGTAAGTCTCGTTCGTAGTCGTGTGTATGTATGTCAAACCTGTATGTCGCGATGTGTTTGATGGATGGATGTAATAAAAAATGGATGAATATAATGACAAAAGAGAGAGGGCAGGGGATAGCAAAGTAACTGCAAAGTTGATTTATCCCTGAATGTATTAAAGTGTTGATGATGATTATTCGATGATATATCTCTTGCTCCAGATGAAGTGAAGTAATTCCAACCACTAATCTCTATCTCTCTATCTCTATCTTAAATCTCGCTACTGACCTCTCTCTCCGTATTAAAAAAAAACAAAAAAAAAAACAAAATTTTTTTCTTTTTTTTGCAGTAGAAAAAAAAATTTTTTTCTTCTTTTTTTTTTTCAGTTTTTTTTTTTTGTTTTTTTTTTATTTTTTATTTTATTTTATTTATTTATAAAGGGTGGATGAAAGTAGTGGATGATTAAACCAATAGATAGATACATATTACCACACACGCGTCTTTTTTTTAGTCTTATTATCTTTTTTTTGGAGAAAAAAAGTTATTAAAGTAAAAGGACTTTCTTTTCCTGATTAGGAAACACCACATTCAAATGTTGTTGGCAAGTTCACAAACTATATATCAACAACTTTTCTACTCGGATTCATGGCACTTGGAGTCTAAATATCATCTTGAAAAATACTCATCACCCGGGTCTCAATCTCAATACTGTTTCCCTAAACTACCGACCCCTATCTACAACAACACCACTTCCCATCAATATCATGAACAGCAACAACAACAACCCAATCTTGCGAGAAATTTGACTTGGTCTCATGATGGCACATCTTTTATCACATCACATGAAGATTTTGGGATAAGGGTATTTCTTCTCGATGCCGATTTATTGACCCAACGGAATGGTTTATTAGTGCCCATCAACCGATTATTTCAAAATAGCCCAATCATCTCACATGCTGTTAATCCAGATTTTTCCTTTTATAACAAAGATAATACTGCAAATAATGTACTTATATCTCAACGTGGAGTAACTATAAAATTACTCAGTCTCATCCCTGACAGTGATAAGGATATCTTACTGTCTTTTAAATTTGAAGACATTCGACATGATTTATTTTTGGATGCAACTGCCATATCGTTTATGCAAGACCCAAAAAACTTTATATGTGGGTCAACAAATGCCATTTCCATCTTTGACATATCTAGAACTAAACCGATTGTCAATCTTAAAATTCCCAAACTTTCCACAATCAGTTTTATCGAACAATCTGAATTAAATTCCAATATATACATCGGTAGTTATGTCAAAAATGAAATTTCCATATTAACCCCCAATTGTGATCAAGTGGTTATGAAGTCAACATTGAAAAGGGGAACTGGGATAAATCAACTAATAGAATCCGAAAATGGTAGATATTTGTATGCAATCTCTAGAAATCAAATTGGTATTCCAATCCTTGATCTTCGAATGGATCTTCAACAAGTGGGGTTCTTATCCGATTGGCAAGAAGATAATCAAAACAATAATAATAAGAATCAAAAATTACTTGCTGACAAATTACCTCATTCTAAAGGATTGATAGCCGGTTCTAATCATGGAGAAGTCAAAGTATGGCCAGATTCTGAAATGGGACTCGATTGTAAAAGTCAAGTGTTACTCAAACTGAAATCACAAGATCAGGTTTCCTGTGTCAAGATGAATCCAATAGATGAAGCAAACATATTGGGTCTCACTATTGGGTCAAGGTATGATGATTCAAGAGATACTGATGACGTTGAGAATATAAATAATCACAATCATGGTGAGATATGCCTCTACGATATAGAGAAGAAATTTCATGAGTTGACATAGAATTTCAACTCAAAATTTATAATTTCATAGAGCAATTATTTATTCAATATCATCAATCATCATAAAATATAAACATTCAAAAACTTATCAATTAAAGTAAAGAACAATAAAAAGATTTCTCAAGAATCATTAAATAAATGTTTTTGAACATTGATCGTCAACAATTCGATTAAATCTTCAAGAGCAAGCTTACCAGCTTCCAATCTAATTTCATTCATTGCCGGTTCCCTGAACACCCTGGAGATCTCTGTACCTATTTTGTGTAATCTATCCTTGGAGATTTTACGAGTTTTATCATCCTCTCGATTTACAGTACTGATATTTTTATGTGATTCAAAGATCTTTTTTGCCTCATCCTCTTCTTCTTCTTCTTCCCCTTCTTCTTCAGAATTTCTCTTCTTTTTCTTCTCATCTCTCTTCAAATCTTTCTCAGGCTCACAGTCTGTTTCACCCAACTCAGTTAATTGAGTCATTGATCGATGATGATCAGAAGAGTTCCCAATACTGCTCATCTCATCATTAGAATTCCCAATGTAAAAATCACTATCCTCGAGCACATTAACATCATAAACTTCCTCATCTCCATCTCTACCAGTTTCATCATCGCTATATTCTGCAACAGAAGACTTCTTCATCTCCAGATCAGACATCATTGTTGGTTCCACTTCATCCAGTTCACTCTCCGTCACATCGGTCGAGTTAAGGGCAGATTCCAAAGATCTATTCTGCAAATGACGAATATTAATCCCCTCACCGCGTCTGACATGTGGTACTATTAACTCCTCATCTTCCTCTTCATGCAGTAACATCTCACTATCATCAATAACAACATCATTATCATTACCTTCATCATCATTATTATTCTTGTTAATGATGATTGAAATTTTTGGTCCCTTCATCTGATTATGATGATGGTGCCTTCTCATAGAACTCCGAGAATCTGATGGCGGTTGTGGGAAGGCATTCATCGCTATACTTAACATCTTTGTATTTTCAATATCCTTTGCAAGCTTCATCACAGAGTTGTATTTCCTCTCTTTAGAATCCCTATCCAATTTCCTTACCAAATCCGAAGTTTGAGAATTGTAAATCCTATCGATCAATAATACGTCAGTCTCTGATTTCCAAAACTTCACCTCTAAAGAGTAATATCGATCATGGTGTACACCAAAATCACTCAACTTAGATTCCGGTACATCTGTCACCTTCACTTTACTCTTCCCAAATTGTCTATTATTCCCTTTCTTCGTCACATCATTAGGCAAGGTACGAAATGCTCCAATCTCAATCTTATGATTCAGAATCGTCCTTTCAGGATCAACGACTATCGCCAAGTATGGGTCTTGAAACTGTTGATTCAAAGCCTGTGTGGCAACATCAATCCCACTGAGCCAACAACCATATCCGGGATGGGAATGATACCATCCAACTATATCTTCCTCCCTTCCAGCTTTTTTCAACCCATCCAAATATTGAACCATGAACTCATAACCTTCACTTTGTGCGTTCACTCTCGTCTCAGTGCCTTCAACTGGTAATGGATAACAATCCATCACTACAATGCAATTGGTAAATATCTTACCAGTCAACATTCCCATTATTTCAATTGATCCACCTGATCTTGCATGGGTGGCCATCTTAGTCAGGGCCAATGATGATACGTATGAAGTTTTGAAATAGTGAGGATCCTGTTTCCATGGTTTCGATACTCTTAATGATACATCTGACTTATTCTTGTAAAAATATTCCGCCATTTCCAATTCTGTTAACTGATTAAAATCATCTCTCTGTTGTCGTGTATCATCCTGCTTAACTGTGTTGAAGTTTCCATCCACAACTTTACTCGTTTCATATATCAATTGGGTAAAGGTATCAACAGTGTCCAGCATGTTAGTGTTCTCAATGATTTCTAATTGAGAGAGCAAACTTAAAATCTCTGAATTATTCATTCACTTCATCAACTATTTATTATTAACCTAAACAGCTCTGTATAGCAAAAAAAAAAAAATAAACTACAACAGAAAATTTTAAAGAAATTGAGAACATCATCTCTACACACAATAAAGAATAGAACAATGAATAAGATATTCATATCATATTACAAATTTATGCGAGCTAATTATTTCATTGCATTCATTACTTCTATAATTTTTTAGCCAATATGACCCCGTGGATCATCACTGGACTCGCTCCTATTTTGTACCTCTCATATATAGCGAAAGAATGGTAGAGGTCCACCTTATCAATTGTAATTGAGTGGAAAGACTAAAAGATATGACCTCCTCCTAGTTAAGGCTTTGAGAGGAATCCCTTGTTCTCTTTATTTTTTTCATCATCGAGATCAGTTTTAGGTGCTTCAATGTTAGGATTGCCATAATATTGATAGTATGGCTTAGTTGGCAAAGGATCATTTTGAATAGGTGGCATTCCATTTTCATAGTAAAATGAATAGTTGGGTGGATAGTAAAAATTACCAGACAGTTGTGTTCCAACAGCATTGGAACCATAAAGGTACATTTCCTGTTGGCCATTTGATGGATAATAATAACAATATGGCATTTGATTGGTAATGGGTTGGGGTTTCAAAACGGAAGCCTTGTCAACGTAATCAAAGGCATCTGCTGAGGTGGATGAAGAGTAAATGCTTTTTCTTTCCGCAACAGAGGATGCCATGGTAATAATTGTTGGCGATGGTGAATTTGGTTTTGTCAATGCCTCTTGAGCTGCAACATCACCACACTCTGTATTGTTAGACAGGATATCAAATGGGGAAATATTTAAGCCTCTATGAAACTTTGAGGAAAGGTCGTTGGTAATCAACTCATTGTTCCTTGATGAGGAAATCTTTCTTTGATTGAAATGGTTGAAATCTTTAGTTGATCGGTTGCTTCCAAGCTGTGACCTTGCTGCAGCGGAACTTGAACTTGAGAAGTTTCTTCTTTGGAACAGACCTGTCATTGGCAAGTTTACTGGTGGTGGTGCCAATTGCAACAATGGTTCTCTCATATTTCTTTCCGGAGTGTGATTAACCTCACGATATTGAACATGCATTGTTCTGTCTAACAACAATGAATGGTTCTCTCTTTCGACAGCAGCAGCGGCAGCAGCTTCATCATCATACCTAATGAAGGCGAATGAGTTGTTTGGTTTTGAAATCAAGTTAAGGGAGACAATATGACCATGGATGGAAAATCTTTCTGTTAATAGCTCCCTTGTAACATGTTGATCTAATTGGCCGATGAAAACAGAGAACCTATCAATAGTTTTTTCACGACTGGTGAGATCACTTTCAATGTTCTGTGCCCATTCAACAACCCATAATGGATTTGATCTCAACGTGGCGTAAGCTCTAACGGCGTCATCTCTGTAAGCGAATTTGCAAAACCATGCTCCATAAATTGGATCACCTACAATACCTCTTGAACGACGAAATATTGCCCCAGTGCCTAAAAGTTGCTCTACCTCACCAAATTTTTCAAGTTGAACTCTTATATCTTTCTCGGATAATAATTTGTCCTTTGATGTCGACATGTAAAGTGTTCTATTAACCTTTGCCGGTTCACAACGAATAGCTCTACCATCAATGATCATGTGATGTGCTTCTTTCAAAGCCATAGAAGCATCATGATTATTGGTATATTGAACAAAGGCATAAGGGCGGTTAGAAGTATCCCGCAAAACTTTCACCATAACCAAATCACCCCATTGCTTGAAATGTTTGTTGATGGATGCACATAGGTGATCATCTGTCATAGCAGCTGAAAGACTGGCAACAAAAACACAGGATGATGGCCTTCCTTTAAAAGTTCTAATATCGAAAGATTCATTTGATGTACCAACTTTCAGCTTGTCTTTTGTCTCTTCAGAAGTCGCCATCAAGTTTTCTAACTCATCGGTATTGTTATCATCTGCTGATAAAACCAAAGAAGGAGTTACCGAACCCATGGATACATCCCGAGAACGTAAGCTAGGAGGCATGTATTTTGCCTTCGCATTAATGTCGTTTTGAGTTTCAAATGAATCGGCGGTTGATGAACCCCCTCTTAAAGACATCCTGTATCAAGATCTTTGAATAAGAAAGTCAAGTACTTATAAACAAAATTCACTCTCGGATTATTATATAAACAGCTTTAAAACTTATTCTTTGAAGGATTCCACTTGGTTTGTTCTTTGTGATGATACCAAGCCAAGGTTTCAATCTAACGCTGATTTTGTATCAAATGTTTCAAGATTTAGCCCCTTTAATGAATAGATTTCGAGTTTCAGTGATGAAAAAATGAAAGAATTCGAATGTTTGAATTGCAACCTCGATAAGATCCAGTCTAATAACAGACCGCTGTATTTTATACTGATCAATTATTTGGGCAAGTCTGAAGGATTAAATGGGATATAATTAAACATATGATGAGGAGTATTAAGACTAACAAAGGGATTATTTCATAAGATAGGGGAAAAAAAAAAAAAAAAAAAGACTAAGAGACTCTTTCTCTTTCCCTAAAGGCGCAAAACATCAAGATTAATTAGACTGTCTGACCGTCTTCTTTTTCATATCTTAGACTATTTTATTATGATTGGCGTAAATTAATACAATATAATATCTTTCTTCCACATGGTGAATATGTGATCTGAAATTTCTATGCAGTAGAGAATTACACTACAAATGTTCAGGAAAATTGTGGAAATTTTTGGAGCACAAAATTTGACGTTTAGTGTTTGCAAAATTCATTAGTATCGAACCATTATATAGTGACAACTAGTTTTAAGCCATTTCACTTCATCAAAACAGCGGCAACAAGCATATATCATTTGTGAAATAAAATACAGTTTCATATATATATATAAAAAAAAAAAAAAAACAGGGGAAGAATTTGAGAATATGGAAATAAATTTTACAATATTCCAGTGTCACGTAAAGAATTTTCCAAAATAGTTTCTCTCACAGCAACAAAAATCAACTTGATATTAGAAGTGTCAATTGCCTGGGTGATATGAGGGTAAATATTCAACTGTGCTCTGTTTAATTGTGTAAACCTCCATAAAATATACTTGGCAGCCTTGTTAATATCATTCCCACCAGTATAATCTGGGAAAAACTTTTCCAAGGGCGAAGAAGCTAATTTCTCCGCAAAGACATCAATCTTATTCAAAAATAGAACTATAGAAGTTCTTGTAAACCATCTTGAATTAACTACAGAATCAAACAATTTCAAAGATTCTTCCAATCTATTTTGGGTTGACTCTTCTAACAAGACTTGATCATACTCTGATAATGCAACACAAAACATTATCATAGTGACATTATCAAAGCAATGAATCCATTTTTTCCTCTCAGATCTTTGCCCACCGACATCAAACATATGTATTCTCAAGTTTCCCATATAGAAGACTGTTTCAAATATACCTGAAGTTTGTTTTCTTGTTCTCAAAGCATCCGTAACAGATGGAATATAATTTGGATCACAAATTCTATCAACATTCTCAAAGAAATATTTAGCAGAATCCATCAAATAAAAATCGTTCCTATGTTCCAGAACGAGCTTATCAATAACTGGATCCTTGCATAAAAGGATCACTTTTGAAGTCAATAACTGATCTATGTGCTCTGAAGCCTCTAAAGGCACGGTTGCATTTAAAATATATTCCAAATCTTCATCGGTCAATTCGTCTAATTCATCAACCATATCAAACTCTCTAAGAGCTTTAACAACAGCAATGGCACAATCCAAAAGATTTTTATAAACAAATGGTCGAAGATCACGTAATTCCTTTTCTGTGAAACCATTTTGATGTAAAATCTTTATCTGTTTGATAATAGTAGATTTCCCACTTTCTCCAGATCCTAGTAATAGCACCTTGATCTCCTCCTTAGAAGTGGTTGGTTGCAAAGATAATTCACTATTCGTTGGTTGTTGAATCAAAGAATCAGAAACTGTAGTAACTGTTGGTGGTTCATCAATATTGTTCGTATTGCTATTATTGTTATTGGCTGCTGCTGCTGCTGCCGTGGATGAATCTGAAGGTTGAGTACTATCATTTGAGTCGCTTGATGGCTGTTTCTTTTGTGGTGATACCGGTTGGTCCCTAGCAGTTCTTTTTATTGTACCTTGCGGTTTCTCTGGAGTTAACTCCTTTGAAGAACCACAACCCATTTATGATTAATCTATTTGAGTGTTACTGATCCGATAAGAGTTTTGAAATTATGGCGCTATTAAATCATATGTTGTAGTTTTTTTTTTTTTCTTTCTTTCTTTCTTTGAGATAAAAATATAGCAAAAGTCGTTGCTCTATATTTATTTCAATTCTTACTCCTCATAATCAAATCAATAAATTATATCCAGATCAAAATTTCTAAAATAAAAACATAAAATAAAATAGCAAATCATTATACACAAATTTCTAGATCATCCAGTTATTAATTTATCATTCATCATTTATTGTATCTAAGAGTTCTAAGTACACGAATAAGAAAACGAAAAGGACGGAAACATAAAGTTATGATATTAGGAGGAGCTTTCCACAAAAAGCCACCATTACACTCAAGGTATAAAACAAACTTTTCTAACTTTGTGCTTGTCAAACAACTCATATCCCTTTGCAGCTTCATCTAATGGCAATGTACAATCAATAAAATCTTTAAATTCAGGAGCAACCTTTTTGAAAATTTCTAATGATTCAGGGAATAATGATTGAGCTGGACATCTACCAAACTCAATTGTGACATTTTTCATATAACAATCTAATCCATTGAATGGAATCTTTCCATGTTGGTACCCAATTGAACTAATGAAACCAGATTTACGAACAGTATTGAAAGCGGTTTCCAATGCATCTTCAGAACCAACAACTTCCAAAACGGCATCTGGACCTCTACCTTCTGTAACATCCTCCATTGCCTCCAGAGCGTTATCTGTATCAAAACTTAAAACTTTATCAGCACCAAATTTCTTAGCCATTTCCATTCTCTCTGGAACGTTATCAACAGCATACAATGTCTTAACTCCAAGATGTTTGGCAGAGGCAATAGCACAAAGTCCAACTGGTCCGCATCCCAACTGTAATATTGACATCTCTTCTGGTTTCAATACACCATTGTAAAAATGAAGAATATTTTTGATACCAAAATAACCAGTGGTGAAGATATCAGCCATCAACAACATGGTGGTATCACCTATTCCTGGAATATCTGGTTTGTGAAACAAAGTATGGTCTGCATACGGGATCCGACAATACTCAGCTTGTCCTCCATCCAATTCGGCAGTTCCAAAGGGATAAGAATGAGGGCATTTACTACTGTAACCATGTTTGCAATACCAACACTCTCCACATTGCATTGTAAAAGTGGATACGACATCATCTCCAATTTTAAAATTCTTTACACCTGAACCTATTGAGACGACATCTCCGATAAATTCGTGACCCATGATATGATTTGAATTTGGTCTTGAGAATTTGGTCAGACCTCTGTAAGTGTGTAATTCAGTACCACAAAGGCCTGCGGCTCTAACTTTGATAATAGCATCCCTTGGGTCAAGAATCTTAGGCACTGGTTTTTGTTCCACAACAATTCTGTGTGGACCTTTGAAAACAGCGGCTTTCATGAGTTGGGGTAATTCGGGGATGAGTCCGATGGCAGGCATTTTGATTGACGAGGATGTAAGTAAATAGATTGGACAACTATACTAAATGTTCTTGATGTATCATTTAGTGGAAATTGAACACTGTACGTGAGTTATCGGTTCTTATATATCTTTAATGATAATAATAATAATAATCATGATAATTGGAGAAGATCACAGATATTGGGGTATCTTCTCGGATGAATGTAAACGATCTCAGCTATCTTTTCTTCCCCACACACTCAACTCCAAAACAAAAAATATCCTTTTGGCTCGGGGTAAAAAAATAAAAAAAAAAGATAATTTGAGTGTCAGGCAGCCTATTGTTTCCCCCATCAAATTTAACTTTTAAGAGGTATGCGTGCCTCAACCGTAGTACAGCGGAAATTTATGGGAATTAACCATTCCGGGATGGCTAAAGAGTTGATCAACAAACATTAGAGAATTTGGATCCTTTGACAAGACAATAGCGTTGGAAAAAAAAGGGGTGATTACCTAAGTTAGTTTTCTCAAAGCTTGATCAGAGAAGAAATTATGTTTTTATTGTTAATCATTACTTTTATATTTTTGACATTGTTCAAGAAAATATGGACTGATGAGCGATTTAAGTTTTACATGATACAATAATTTTGGAAAAAGGATCTACAACTCATTGTCACACTTGTACACGCTAAGCAAAAAAAAAGCACATTGAGTTCTTGCATTATGAGAAAATTATGCTGCGAAGTTCTTTCTTAGCTTTATAATTGTCAAAGTTATATATGTTAAGCTGTCAGAGGTCTAGTGATGGAAACAGAATAAAGAAGACGCTCAAGGGACTCTTTTGATCTCACAATAAAAAGGTTATTAAAGATAATGATCAAAAAAGTCAATAAAAGGTCTAACTCGAAAATGGTGCTGAGTTAGCAGTATTCAACAACTGGAGTGTATCGATGTCTGTCTTTTGCAAAAGAAAGAAGAATCACTTGTTGCAATAAAATTATAAGAAATGAGTTTTCAACTATCATCAAGAAATCAGAGAAGTATTTAAGTAATGGCAGTTCCACTTCAACCTAGAATTTAGATCAAATGGTTGTGTCATGTGAAGAACCCTATTTGCAATCGTGACAAAAAATTCCTTTGCTCATATCGGAAATGAATATGACAAAATCAAATTGAAAGTATAGGATTTGATGAAGAAAATGATCACTATGAAACCCAATGATCAAATATAAAACTTTCAAGTGCAAATGACCAACATGAGAGCCCAAGATGCATGCTACTTGATGATTCCATAAATAACTCAGAATATGATGCCGTAACTGAGGAGGGAATCTATCCTCTTGGTCAAAGCCTAAGTCTTCCTCTAGGTGCAAAGACTAGGGATGGGTATACAATACCAATGTGTAAATTTTTGTTTTGGTTCATAGCTTTATAAAGATTAAAAACATTTGAGTAAAGAGATGTCGGAACAATTAATTGTAGAAAAGATAAAAAACAAATGTATTGTAAAGACAGTATGAAATAGTTAAAGTGGTATAAAAAAAGATATAATACAAAATAATATATTTGTGGTAAAAAGGGCAATATGATAAAAGGGAACTGATATGAAATAAAGATAGCCAAAGAATATGAAGTAAAGATAGATATAGTCGAAAATCTTTCTTTGCTGGAAAAAATGGGAGATACTAATAATAATAATAATAATAATAATAATAAAGACAATATGAAACTGATGTTGTTGAGTAGAAAAACACACAAAATGAAAAATGAATAAAATAGATTAGTATAATGTAGAACAATTCAGCTCTATTGGGTCAAAAGGTGTTGAGTAAGCAAAAAATTGTCGTTCATGATAATATGATAATCGAGAAATGCCAATGAGGACAACATAAGAAAAACAATTACTAACTGATGTGGGATAGATGTATGTATGTATGTATGTATGTATGTGTGGGTGAGTGGGTATTCTTGGGAAAAAACACAGATTAAATAAAGAAAACACCGAGAATAAAAAAAGTCTTTCTTTATAAATAACATGGAACAGTAATTCAGTAATCATGATTATCATCATGGTTCGTTGGCAAATATATGCTTCAAAAAAAAAAAAAAAAAAAAAAAAAAAAAAATTGGAGTTTAGTAATACAAATAACACAGTTGGAACTGAATGTGAATCATCAATAAAGTTTGTTTTTCTTTGAGTAAAAAATTTGTAGCACAGTAGCCTACTTATTCAAGCTAACAATAGTCCAGAAGCAATAATAGTAGATTTTTTTGTAGTCATACATCATGATGTAAATCCATACCTTGGGCCACCATTGGTTTTATTACCATTATTCACTCCGTTTCCACCACCACCAAGATTACCGTTGAGAGGTGAGATCAAGTTAACATTGACACCAACACTAGCATTTGGTTGTTGTTGGACATTAGAGTTTCTCTGAGGGCCTCTGACTCCCAATGGATTCTTACTAAAACTCAATCTTATACCTTTACCGCCGTTTAATCCACGGTTAGGTAACAGTTTACCATACAACTCCAGTAATGCCCTTGTTGCCAAGCTAACATCTTCAAACTCCACAAAACACATAGGTCCATGATTATGTGCTGAACCCATGCTGTTCATTGGAGCCAGCTTAGTACGGAAAGACAATCGACGAAATCCCTGTTGAGGTGCAAATAAAGCACGAAGTTCCAGTTCAGTGGCATCTGGAGGAAGATTTCCCACGTATAATGTATTACAAGGTGGATTCTGATCGGCCGGGTTTACCGGTGCTGGCACACGCGAAAGCAATGATAACTCAGGGATATCTGATATTGTGGCCAGTTGTTGTTGTTGTTGTTGTTGCTGTTGAGAAGGTGTAAGTGATAACAGTGGTTGCTGAGATGTCTGGGGTACCTGCTGGGATGAAACCTGTTGTGACTGCGGTTGTTGAGGTGGAATCAAATTTGATGATTGATGAATCAATTGAGGTCTTTGCTGTTGTGAAGATGTGGGTCCAGCCTGTTGAGATGGGAGTTGCGAAACATAAAAAGATGATGATGCACGTCTTCTATCCCAGTCAGAAATGGATTGTTGCTGTTGCTGTTGTTGTTGTTGTTGAGATGTCAGTTGTTGTTGTGGGACCAATCCATTCGATGATGAATACTGTTGTTGTTGATTTGTTGAGGTTAATGAAGCAGAACCTTGCAGAGGCAACTGAGAGGAAGTTGGCATAGAGGGTTGAGAGCCCCATCTAACCAATTGCTCATATTCTCTTACATCGTTTTGAGCCTCCATCATCAATAAGGACTTCCCAGCCATAATATCTTGCTGCTGTTGTTGTTGCTGTAATTGTTGTTGTGAAGACAGTTGTTGTTGTTGTTGTTGTTGTTGTTGTTGTTGCTGCTGCTGCTGCTGCTGCTGCTGCTGTTGTTGTTGAGGGAGTGATGGATGCAGTTGTTGTTGTTGGGACAGCAGCAGCAGATTTTGGTTTGAGATCTGTGGCAGTGGAGAAATAGCTGTTGAAATGATTGGGGAAGTGCCCGTATTTGGTGATGCAGTGAATGGGTCATTGAACAAAAACCTTGATTTTTGAGTCACTATTGATGGGCGTTTGTTAAATTCAGGAGGGTTGGTAGAACCATTTGAATTGTTCACATTCGGTATACCGATATTGCTGCTCAAAGAAGGAGATGGGGATTGTAAATTAGAGCTACCAATACCAAGATTTCCATCATCCATCTCTGTAGTTATTTGATAAGTATTTGGTCCAAAAATCTGTCTATAATTCAAAAACGAAGATATCGAGTGGGCACTTATTGAAGATTTAAAAGTCGCATAAATAACAGGTACAATTTGTTGCTGTTGAGATGTTTGTAGTTGTGATTGTTGCAGCAGTTGTTGTGACGGTACCTGCTGCTGTTGAGACTGAGAATGATCAGATGATGAAGTAGCAGAGGTGGCTTCATTGACACCATTGAGCACATTATTATTCTCATGACCAATTTCAACATCTATTAAATCATTTGATAGGGCGAAAATTGCATAAGCTTCTCTCAATGTGATATCATTGGGAATATTTTTCAATTTTATTTTATAAACTTGTTGCTGTTGTTGTTGTAAACCATTTGACAATGATAGACTCATCATTGAATTTGTCAAGTTTGTATTGAGATTACTCATAGATGAGATGTTGTTTCTGAAACTTGACATTGATTGATCGTTTGTTGGAATTGTACCATTACTTTGCACGTTATCAAACGAGTTTAATAGTGTTATATTATCTGAAGAATTTGCTAAAGGAGATGACATTGTTCGTTATTATGACCGTTGAATACAGAATGCTGGAGAAGTAAAGAAATATGACGAATAAAAGATGAAAAAAAAGATATAAGCCTTATGATGATGATGATGTTACAATATGACAATACTCGGTTGATAAAAATACGGTATGATGAACAATGGTGATGATATTAATACAAGAGTGAACAAAACAACAAAAACAATGAAATAAAAGATTGGAAAGACTTCAAAGGGGTACCTTTAGAGTGATTTGTGTGCAAAGTCTTATCTTAAAAAAAGAATGGTACTTAATATTTCCAAACTTTCTTTTGTTTTTTGCAGTTTTTGTCTGTTTGTTTGTTTGTTTGTTTGTTTTTTTTTGTAAATGAAATGTTAAATAGAAAATCACGTCTTTTTTTGGGAAATAAAATGTCTTTTTAACTTGAAAACTCTGGTTGGTAATACGCTATCATAAATTGAAGAGTGATAACAGTGTTGAGATACAGGAATGTATTCTTAAGAATTTGAGTAAATGTGTGAGACGGATGTTCTGTATGAAATTGTAAACGATAAAGTGAAAGGATTGAATAAATAAATGGTAACAATATAGAATAGAATATTCAATTAATTTTAATTTTTTTTTGTTTTTTTTTTTTGTTTTTTTTGTTTTTTTTGTTTTTTTGTCTGTGTCCTTTTTTTGTGTCTTTTTGTCTATGTGTGGGCACTTTGTTGTGCTCAACTCCAGTACCAACCACAAAGAAATGAATCATGAACAAGATAAGATGCAAACATAAAGGAAATAAGCAATTGAGGGAGGGGGTTCATCACAAGATACATGTACTAGCTGTGCCTCATACAATCAAAGAAGAACAGATATACAGCATCTAATAATGATTACTAATTCTCAATATTCAAGGATAGGATGGGGGACAAAAACTCAAGTGTCAATATTGCACGACTCTTTTTCTGTCATTTTTTATATCCCAAAAGAGTTAACGAACGGGGCAATTGACACGTGTTCCTAATTGGGTGGCGAGTCCTTGCCAACAATCTAGATAAAGAGAGTGAGTGAGTGACAGAGAGATGAAAAGATATACATACCCACATGCAATATCTAATTCGAAAGTTTATAGATTAGTTACCAAATAGGTAATAAAATGGTTTACAGTGGCAAGGCTTCAACTTCAATCTACTTCGGTGAAAGCTGGCTTGGTTTTTCAGTACCTTGGTACAAAGGAAACTGCAAACGTTTGTTGGCACCGTTAATTTTCCTAAAACGGGTATATTACTTATGCCCCATGCCCCTCCCCAGCAGAAAAAGTATAAGGCAGAAAGTTGCTCATCTTGTTTTTCAGTATCTCCGCTGCATACTTGGGGGATGAGAAAGTGTTCTCTAAATCTGGTCTTTCATATCCCATTTCATCAAAATTAGAAAAGGTCACCAAAGTATTTGATATAGTGTTGGTAAATTGTGCAAAGCATGGTTTAATAGTTGAAAATTGCAGATCCACTAAAGTAGTGCTTCATGAGGCCAGTTCAATAAGCTGCTTCTTGCTCTTTTCCCCGTACTTCGGTGACGCTCTTTAGCCGCATTATGTGAAGCCCCCGGTTAACTGAGACGTTCAATCAAGTTTAATCGAAAAAACGAAAAATAGCTGAATAATAAGAAAATTTTTTGCGACATCATCAAGGCTAGTCGTATTCAAGTATAGATTTCATATTTTTAAAATTCAATGCCATCTTTAGGTTCAGGTGTGGGAATAAATATAGAAGGGTATGCGCCTTAAGGAGCGTCATGATGATTGATGAAACAAATTTAAATCTAAAGTGAAACGAGATTTTCTCTTCCCATAGAAGTTCAATATCTGTCTTCACAAGAAAACTATATTCCAACTTATGAAGAAGTTATTTGAATTTTTAAAACGATCAATCTCCTATGGATGAGACATTATCTTTCCAAAATTATTTAACCTTTATTTTCTGGCTCAAAAATCCATTACTGGTTCCGTCTATCCTGTCAGATTTTACTGGGAAATACCTTTTGCAACTATTCGATCGATATCTTTTTCTAAACTTATTATTAGATTCAACGAACTAATAATAGCTCGTTTTGTTAAATTTGGAGCCCAAAATTGTGACTAAAATAATCCACTTATAAATTAATTCTCTAACTGGATCAATCAGTTTTGGGATGACAATTTGCGATAACATAATGTATATCAAACTGCATGTATCAATCTTGTGATTAGGACAACTTTGTGTTATAGGGCTTCAAAATTTTCCATTTCAAAGAGATCTTAAAAAAGAGATTGATTTTACCCAACTCATGATTTTGAAACAATCACACAGATTACTTGGGACAATTATCCTTCTCGGGAATACTATACTCTAAGCTCAAAGAATAAAACAGTGGCTTTGCATCAAAATCCCATGTCTTCCACCTCGACAACAACCAATCATTCAAGAATTGTTAGATCAACACTTTCTCTTTAAAGATAATGAATCTGTTGAATTGAGTTTAATTGATAAAATATTACATTCAGATCAAAAAGAGCAAATCAAACGGTGATATGACAAAATTTTTACTGGTGATTAGAAAAGCCCTTGAGAGAATGAACAGCTTAGACAAAGGGATAAATATTATTAATGATGAATAGATATCACTGAACTCTATAATTTTACCAATGTGTAGATCGGAATGAATTTTATTAAGGGGTTTTTCATTTATTGATTGATACTCATATCTATCCCTTCTAAAAAATGTAGAAGAATATCAACATTTTGTATAAATTCAGCCCAGAAACAACAATAAACATAATTCAGATCAGAAACGAACAGTTCTAGAGGATATCGAAATCATCATAAATCACTTTTCTAGTTCTTAACCAAAGAAGATCCCAATAGTGACATTTATAACTTTGAAACCGCGTCTACTCCTTACGTGTTTAGTTGAACAAAAATAAAAATAAAAATTAAAATAGATCGCGCGAGAGAGAGAGAGACACACACAGAATTAAAATCAAAGAATTCAAAAAAAATTTAAACAAAAAAAATCAACAATAACAAAGAACAGCAACAACAACAACAACAAACAAGAAGTAATAGCTAATTGTTTGGAATTGTTATTCGCTATATCAACTGCAATAGAACAAGACAATGACGGTGGCATCTATAGCAAGAGTAAAAGGTGATACGAAGAGAGGTATCAAGTTCACGATCATGTTATGTGGTGAATCAGGTACGGGAAAGACCACTTTTGTCAACTCTTTATTAGATCAGAATATCATGCCACATAAATACAGTTCAGTAGCCACTGAATTACCTAAGACTTTAACATTCAGCAATATCAATGGTACAGATGCCTCAATTTTCGAAAGAGTATTTCATCCAAATTTGATTCATCATGAACCTGGAATCTCCATCACGGAGACTAATGTGGAAATAACTGATGAAGATAACTCAAAATTATTGTTGAGTATTATCGATACTCCTGGATTTGGGGATAATTTGGATAATGAGATTTGCTTCAAAGAGATAAGTGAGTATTTAGAACAACAGTTTGATTCCGTATTGGCAGAGGAAACTAGGGTTAAGAGAAATCCCAGATTTGAAGATCCAAGAATTCATGTGATGTTATATTTTATCACTCCAACTGGACATGGTTTGAGAGAATTGGATGTGGAGGCAATGAAAAAATTTTCCAAATATTGTAATATCATTCCAATTATTGGTAGAGCTGATAGTTTTACCGAAATAGAGTTGAAGAACTTTAAGCATAATATCATGTTTGATATTGAAAGATTTAATATTCCAATATTTCAATTTAGTTTTGATGAAGAAGAAGATGATGAAGAAACCATTGAAGAAAATAAGTTTTTGGCCTCGTTACAACCGTTTGCAATAATATCATCCGAAACTATAATGGAAAATGAAAAGGGTGATAAATTGAGGGTTAGATCATATCCATGGGGAACAATCGATATAAATGATCTGAAAAATAGTGATTTCCCATTTTTGAAAAATGTCATCTTGGGTTCTCATTTGGAAGAATTGAAAGAATTAACACATGATTACCTTTATGAGACTTATAGAACTGAAAAATTATCACAATTTTCAGGTCTCAGTCCAAACATGTATACCGATTCACCTCGGATGCAATCATTACCACAACAACCACCACAACTATCACTGGAGAGGGAACCACCTTCATTATCCAATTTGGCTGAATTAGTTGGTGGTTCAACCAAAAAGAAGACATCGATGTTATTAGATGATCGTGATGAAGATCAATCAACAATTATATCATCTGGAACTCAGCATCGCGATACGGCTATGAAATATTCAGCTCCTTCGACTCCAAAATCTACTGTGACGGCAACCTCATCTGTGATGTATTCACCAGATCCAAATTATCAACCGGATAAGGCTCAATTACGTAAGATCTCAGAAACTATACCATATTTGTTGGATCAAAGGAATCAAATTTTAAAACAGAAGAAATTAGAAGAGAAAGAGGAAAAGAGTGCCAAGATCTTTGCCAATAGGGCCGCTGAATTGGAAAGAAAAGCTGCAGAGTTAAAAGCAAGACAGAGACAATTAGAAGAGATGTTGAGAAATTCAAAACAAAGTCGTGCCATGATTGTAGCCGATGATGAAAAAGATTATGATGATCAGGGGAATGAAATTCCTGCAAGAAGTTCATTGAGAAGTTCTCTGCTGCTAGGGATGGGTATTAAGAAGGAAGAAACATCAACTGATTTGCATTCGATTGTTAGTGGTAATTAATTAATTAATGAATAATTACAGATTGAAATCGATTTCATATAGTTTTTACAGATAGATATATATTAACATGACATTATATGATTATTCCATCTAATCGATCATTTTAACCATTTTGTTAAACAAGATTCTGATGTAATTTTGAATTCTCTGTCAAAAAAAAAAAAAAAAAAAAAAAAAAAACACACAAAAATCATGCAATATCAAAATAATATTTCAAAAAAATTATATATATAGAGTGACAGATACACACATACATTAGTTATTGCTATTTATTAATATAAGCTAACATTAGTACAAATCAACGATACAAACAGAACAAGTGTCACAAACAATGTCTTTTAAAGTATTAGCTTCAAAAGCTGCAGCTCTGTTGGACAAAGAATTGATGTCCACCTCCGGGTTCACCTTGGACCAATTGATGGAACTAGCTGGTCTATCCGTCGCTCAGGCTATATACAAGGAATATCCGCCATCTCCGAAATATTCAAATGTTTTGATCATCTGTGGGCCAGGTAATAATGGTGGTGATGGTTTAGTTGCCTCAAGACATTTACAAATGTTTGGGTATAAGCCAGTGGTGTATTATCCAAAGGTTAATAATAAATTGGAATTTTTCAAACATTTAACGACACAGTTGAATACATTTGACATTGAAGTGATTTCTAAAGAGTTAGATTCTTCAAATTTACAATCATTGATACAGAGGAATGATCTTATTGTTGATGCCATGTTTGGATTTTCATTCAAGCCTCCAATGAGAGAACCTTTCAAGACTATTGTTGAAGATTTGATCAAGTTTAAAACTGATCAACAAAAGTTGATATGTGTGGATATTCCTACTGGATGGGATGTTGATGATGGTCCACCAAATGATGCTGAAGCCTTTTTGAAGCCGGATTTGTTGGTCAGTCTAACCTCTCCAAAACCTTGCTCTATTAAAAACGATGTCAGTTTTATACATTATCTAGGTGGTAGATTTGTCGATACCAAAATTGGGGCCAAATGGGGGTTTGATGTTCCTAAATATCCGGGTGTTGATCAAGTTGTAAGACTCAATTGATATATGTATATATATATATATATATATAAAGCTATGAATAAAACGAATATATATGACTTTCTTCATCAACCGATATGGATATAGATATGTACAGAGCCGCCCAGAGGGCTCGATAAAAAAAAGAAAAGTTGCAAAGACAGACAGACAGAAAGTAAGTGTGTCAAACGACAGAAGACGCGACTGTAAAAAAGATGGCAGACAAGTCATGTGCTTGTGTTTTTGTAAGGTGAGTAAGGTGATACATAGATCTCTGTGCTCATTCTACACTGTTATCGCTGAACCACCAACAAAACACCACCTTCCTACCATTCTTCTCCATTGACCATTCCTCTCCATTGTCATCTGCTGCTTTCTTCTTCTTCTTCTTTCTTCGAAGAATAAAATATTCTTTTTTTCTTTTCCCACGCATTAAGAAAAAAAAAAAAAAAAAAAAAAAAAAAAAAAAACTGTCCAACCCAAAAAACAACAACAACAAAGAGTTACACACCATTTGAACATCAACTAAAAAATAATTACTGAAATTCATACTACAATTTTCATCACATCATCATATTAACCATCGGTTACCAGAGTCTGGGATATATTATATTAGCACGACGATCATACGGGAACAAGAGACACACGGGCATATAGCATGCAACTGATAACACCAAGAAGGGTCAAGGTGTATATCTTGAATGGTGAAAATTGGATTGACAACGGTACAGGGTATTGTACGGGAGAAATAGATGATAAAAATAATATTCCTTATTTCATCGTCAGAAATGAACTAGACCAAAGTGATATAATATTAAAAGCTTATATCGAGGGTACGACACAATATCAACAACAACAAGAAACTTTGATCGTTTGGACAGATGAATTGGGTAGAGATATTCTGTTAAGTTTTCAAGAGCCTAATGGATGTACTTGTTTATGTGATTTTCTCATTGATGTTTTCCAAAATTATCAACCAAATATCTCATTGGTTGCAGTGATATCCAACGCTAATGGAGAAGGTGATATTACAGAATTGATTGTGGGACCAGTTGAATATCCACCTCTTCCAACAATGAAGAATTTGAACTTGGTACTGGAATGTTTAAATCATGGTGCTTCATCAAATTATAGTAAAGACCAAATATCAGCTTATATCTTGGAAAATGATTATATCACTAAATTGGTTGAATTATTCGATAGAGCAGAGGCACAACGGAAATTGAAAAACTTGCATTATTTGTGTGATATCATGAAAATATTGATCTTGTACAGTAATACTCAGATAATTGAATTATTATTGAATGATTCCAATATAATGGGTGTTGTTGGTATATTGGAGTATGATTCTGAATTTCCCACATATAAGTCTAATCATCGTGATTATTTATCAGATGAGACAAAATTTAAAGAAGTTGTACCGATTGAAGACATAAAGATTAAAAATAAAATTAAATCAACTTTTAGATTACAATTTTTAAAAGATGTTGTATTGGCCAAATTGTTAGATGATGCCACTTTTAATTTAATTCAAACTTTGATTTATTTCAACCAAGTTGATGTCATTAAATTTTTACAAGAATCAAATGGATATATGGAGAAATTATTTTCATTATATGAACAGGATAACACCGATGAAACAATTTTACAAAAAAAAAGAGATGGAGTAAGGATGTTACATCAATTTGCACTCATTGCTAAAACTTTACAAATCAACCAAAAGACTGATTTTTTCAAAAGTTTGATATCAAAAGGTTTGTTGAAAATGATCAATTTTTCATTACAGGACAATTCAACCACAGTACGTGTCTTGTGTACTGAATTAATTGTTTCCATCATAGAACATGATGTCATGTTGTTCAATGAAGCATATGGTAATGAAGATACTAAAGACCTGATGAATGGAGATACGACTTTGATAAAGTTATTGACCCGCTTACTTATCGATGAAAATGATATCGGTTTAAAATTACAAGCATTTGAACTGATCAAGGTATTATTAGATCCCTTGAGTTCTTCCAATAGTTATACTCAACATCAACAACAACAACAACAGATTGAACGTCAACAGCAACAACAACAACAACAACAACAACATTTCAACGATGATGATGATCCAGAAGATCGCAAATATTTCGATAATAGTGAAGGTGAAATCATTGCAAGTATTGATATTTCACGTTATATCCAAAATTTCTACTCCGAAGTGGCGCCTATACTATTTGCACCATTGATCAAAATATCCAAATTTGAAAATTTTGATGGGAATGTGGAACTTTTAATCAAAGGAATAATCGATGTCAATTCAATCAATGATTGTATTTTGTTTCAACATTTATGTGATTTATTAAAATTTTGTACAACAAAACATGATAAATCATTATCAAGATCTTTTTTTTTGGAAAATAACATATTAATCGGTTTGAAAAATCTTGTACATAAATTATTCAAGACACAGTTAAGATTATCGGCAATTCGATCAATCAAATCGTTGATCTCATTGGATGATGAATATTATACCAGGTACATAATAATCAATGATGTATTGAAGTATGTGGTTCAATTCGATTTATCTTTGAATTCATTGGCAACTTCTACCGTGTTGTCAATAATCGAGATTGAAGATATTAATAAGGACACTGAAGAACGTAAAAGACATTACGATTTAATCATGTCATACATCAACAAGTTGATAAAATTTGAAGAAGATGATATAGGAGACGAATATGAAGACGATCACGAAGTTGAAGAAGATGATCAAGATGATGATAATAGGTCCATTGCCACATCAGGAACTGTGGTGACAACAATGGAATCTACCACCACCTATCAAGATGATGATCAAAATCATCAAAATGTGGTGGTGCAGAAGAAAAATAGTAAAAGTGGTGCTGTTTTGAAGAGTATAGATGATGTGTTTACGAATAGATTGAAACGTGAGGTGAGTGAAGGTGGTGGGGATACGGATGGGATAACTACAAAGACTAAGAAGAAGGTGAAATGGGTTAAGAGGCTTCTCCATAAAAAATGATGGATAATAAAATTCCCATTCATTCAATGCAATTCCAATTAAATAGTGATAATAATAATAATATTACCGCCGAAATCATCATCCGTTCCCCACAATATTTTTTTTTTTTTTCCAATTTTTTTTTTTTTTGCTTTTTTGCTTTTTTGACATGTGTCTTTTCATTCTCTGCTTATTTTTTTATTTTTTTTTTTTGGTTTCTTGCTCATTTTTTTGATTTTTTTTTTTTTTTATTTCTGGATACTACTACTACTTAGTTACTTTCAATTTAATTCAATTCATAGGACATCAATACAATCAATCAATTTGAATAAGAACAAATTTTGAAAACTAAATTCGAAAATAGATATTTATAACACAATCAAAAATGCCCTCGAGTTTTGATATAGACCAGTTTTTAGCTACAACATCTTTCAAGCCAGACATATTCAAGGGTAAAGTTGTATTTGTCACTGGTGGTGCGGGAACCATTTGTAGGAGACAAACAGAAGTTATGGTGGCACTTGGTTGTAACCTGGCAATCATTGGAAGAAACCCCAAAAAGACACAATCAGCAGCAGAGGAAATATCTAAATTGAGACCAGATACTAGGTGTGTTGGTATTGGTAATATCGATGTTCGTAACGTTCAAGATTTGGTCAAGGCAGTTGAGATCACTGTGGAGAAATTACATAGAATTGATTTTGTCATTGCCGGGGCTGCGGGGAATTTTATATCGGATTTTAATCATCTTTCATCAAATGCATTCAAGAGTGTTATATCAATAGATTTATTAGGATCATTCAACACTGTTAAGGCATGTTTTGATCAATTGAAGAAAAATAAAGGTTCAGTCATCTTTGTCAGTGCCACATTACATTACTACGGAGTTCCTTTTCAAAGTCATGTTGGAGCTGCTAAAGCAGCCATCGATGCATTATCCAATGCTCTTGCAGTGGAATTAGGTCCATTAGGTATCAGATGTAATTGTATTGCACCAGGTGCCATTGGTGATACCGAAGGTTTGAAAAGATTGGTACAAGATATGGATAGTATGGTGAAATTGACACCATTACAAAGAGTTGGAAAAGTTGATGATATCGCTAAAGCTACTGTGTGGTTATTCAGTCCAGATGCAGATTATATCACTGGAACCATTCAGATTGTCGATGGTGGATTGTGGCATATGGGTAGCTTTCAATACCATGGTCAATATCCAGATAAGTTGGTGAAGCAATTGAACGATATACCAAAATTGTGAATATTTTTTTTTTGCCTTTTTCTTTTTTAATGATTATTTGGTATTATGATGTCTTACAGAGGTTTATATTTCTCAAAACGACTTTATGAATGGCATAGTTTTTAATTTATTTATTTATTTATTTAAAATATTTTATCTATTCAATAAAAATCTTTTGACTGAGTGAGGTTGGGTCGTGTTTAGATTACAGACCTAATCTCAGATCGGAAAGTAGTGTCCATATTTACCTAAATTTAACCACGTCGAAAAAATCAAAATCCAAAAAAATCACAAAATCACAAAAAAAAAAGTTACACGAAACATCAATCGAGTGAGACAAACAACAATATAGATATAGATATAGAGTTGTTGCCTGCGAAGAGAGAATAACTTTACCAAAAAAAAAATATTAGTTCATTATATTTTTAGATTTTTAGATCATACTATATACAATATACCGTTATGTCAGCAGACTGGACAGTTGATCCCAATCAAAGAAAAAAATTGCTAAAATTGCAAAAAATTGGTGCCAATAAAAAATGTCTTGATTGTGGTGTACCAAATCCACAATGGGCATCACCAAAATTTGGTATATTCATCTGTCTTGAATGCGCGGGTATTCATAGAGGTTTAGGAGTTCATATATCATTTGTCAGATCGATCACCATGGATCAATTCAAAGAGGAGGAGGTTAAGAGAATGGAGATGGGTGGGAACGAAAATTGTTCTAATTATTTTAAAGAAAATGGAATTGATTTAACCTTACCTGCTAAATTGAAATATGATAACTATGTAGCTGCTGATTATAAAGAAAAGTTGACCTGTTTGATAGAAGGAAGAGAATTTCTGGCTCCTGATCATTCAGGAGAATCATTGCCTACATTATCGTCTTCTCTGCCGTCTCAATCACAATCATCATCATCAACAACATCAACATTAACAACGCAACAGTCATCTTCACAACAACAACAACAACAACCACAACAATACCAAGACCAACCACAACAACTTTCACAATCACAGCGTATACAACTGAAGCAACAACTGCAATTTCAACAGAAAAAGGTTCAAAATGAAAGTTATTTTGCCTCATTGGGTGCTAAAAATGAATCAAGACCTGAAGATCTTCCCCCATCACAAGGTGGGAAATATGCCGGATTTGGTAATTCACCTCAACCAAACCAAGGACAAAATCAATCATCTTTATCTGAATTTACCATGACTGCATTACAAGCAGATCCTTTAGGAACCTTATCAAAAGGTTGGGGTTTGTTTTCATCAACTGTGGCCAAATCTGTTCAAGAGATGAATGAACAAGTTATAAAACCAAATTTGGCCAGTTTACAAGAAAAAGATTTAACAGAAGAAGCTCGTCGTGCAATGTTACAATTTGGTCAAAAGATTAATGATACCAAATCATATTTACAACAGAGAGAGGAACAAAACAATAAATTTGGTCTGTTATTTGATGGTGTTGGTGAAGAACCAGCATCAGCAGCAGTAGTTAATGGTGGGGAAGAGAATATCCCAAATGCATTTGGTATGTCAAAGCCAACTGAAAAATCCAAATATCAAGGTTTAGGTGGTGGTAAGAAAAATGCCTTGTTGAATAATAATGGTCATGATGATGATGAAGATGATAAATGGGAAAGTTTTTAATATCATCCCCCTTTGTTTATTATTGGATCTATTCAGTTTGTGAATTGTTTCACAAAATGCAACTTGTTTTGAATTGGGAAATGAAGATTTTCCAGATAAATTGAGAATTGGAAGACCATATTTTGAAGAAAAGCAAATTAGCAGTCTTCTTCCTTTAATTATTCTGAGGATGTTATTATAGTTATTCATTAGTTTTACTTCTTCTTTTTCTTTTCCTTCTTATCATTATTATTATTATTAATCTTAGCCTATTTTTTTTTGTCTGTTAATTCATTGTTTGTTCATAATCGGTTTAATCTTTGAAATTATCAATTATATTTCAAATACAATTGAAATTAAAAGAAAAAAAAAATTACTTCATATTTACCTGCCTTGTTTCGCAACCAAGTTATGCCATGCCATCCAACTGGTTCATAGAGTTCAAGGACAAAATGAATTATAAATCTAGTTGTAGTAGTTTTAAAAAAATATTTTAAATCGAGAAACCTTTCTCAATTATGCATAACTATTATGAAACATATTCAAAATATTCTTCTTCAACTCAACAAGATTGATTTTCATTTCATGTGTTTCTTAACCCTATGAATAGAATTCATTTGATTTAGGCCTGAAGAATTGTTAGTATTGATAAAATATTTTGCAAAATTGCATGTTAAAGTTTTTGAGAAGACAGACAATCCATAGATATTCCAACGAGTCTATATCTGTACTTCAATTTGTATTCTAAAATGAGTAGCATACAACGATCGTAATAATAAGATTAATGAAAAGAAAATAGAAAAATAATCTCTTTTCTTTCTCATATCAAATAAGCCAGTAGTAAATAAAATTAATTCTTGAGATTAAAAAAGAATTTCCACAAGACGCTCATTTCAAACTTATGTGATTTTTTCAACTTGTGTGTGTAATTTCACGTACAATAAATAATTCTCAATAATAGTAATAATAGTAACAATAGTAGTAATAATAATAAATCCAAGAATTTGAAAGTTAAAAAATGCAACCAATGTGATGTTTGTGTTCCAAATTCTCTCTCCCTTTTTTAAGACTCAATAATTCAATAATATAACAGTTTAATAAAAAAGTAAAACAATATAGTTGATTTAAATCCCATTCCCAATTTGAACCCCCCATTAAATTTGAGCGAAAACAACAAAAAAAATTTGTTCAATTCAATTCAATATCTTCCTGGACTTCTGTCTCTTCTTTCATATCCACCTCTGTCATCTCTGAATCCACCTCTTTCAAATCTATCCCCACCTCTATCGTCACGGAATCCACCACGACCGCCACGGAAACCACCACGACCTCTATCATCTCTGAATCCACCACGACCACCGCGGAAGCCACCACGACCACCACGGAAACCGTCATCTCTATCTCTGTATCCACCTCTATCATCACCACGGAAACCTCCACGGAATCCACCACGACCACCGCGGAAACTACCCCCACGGCCGCCACGGAAACCTCCACGTCTTGGAGGTGGAGGAACGTATTCAGAAGTATCAATTTCGACATCGATGATTGAACCATCAAGGGTGGAACCATTAGTCTTGGCAATGGCATCATCTAATTCTTCTTGGGAACCAAATTCTAAATGACCAACGTGATCATAATCAACTCTGACAAAAGTGGCAACAATACCAGAATTGTCCTTGATATGATCTTTTAATTCTTGCCATGCAGCAGCTTCTGGCAAGTTGTTAACAATGGCTCTGTACAAACCTCTAGTTGAAGGTTTGTGCTCCTTGTGTTTGGCAAATTGAACTTCCAAAGCACCACCAAACTTATCAGCACCATCTAAAGTGTTGACAGCGGTTTGAGCATCTTCTGGTTGTTCATATTCAACAAAGGCATAACCTTGCATAACCTTAACTGGCTTGATTGGACCGATTGAAGAGAAAACATCTTCTAATTCTTGTGGTTCAACTATAAAGAAACAAAACAAATATTGTTAGTAATTGATTATTTAACGAGATCTATTCTAATAAAAGTCTTAACATACTGTCAAACGGTAAAGGTCTAACGAACAATTGGACTGTGGAAATTTCACCTTCAGACATCTTTGAATGTGATTAGTTAATTAATGTGTATATATATATATAAATGATTTATATTGATATACGTTTCAATAATATAGTTAGTTTATGTTACTTACAATTTAAATATCAATTTTTCTCTTAAAAAAAAAAAAAAAATA
Source organism: Nakazawaea wyomingensis (assembly GCA_030567715.1). NCBI lineage: Eukaryota > Fungi > Ascomycota > Pichiomycetes > Alaninales > Pachysolenaceae > Nakazawaea > Nakazawaea wyomingensis. The sequence goes on from JAJLSQ010000007.1 coordinate 263,914, forward strand.
AAAAAAGGAAAAATTTTCGCACCAGTTTGGCGCGCCACCGAAAATAGATTCCCTTTGTATTGAGTGCACTACTTTATCTCAACTCAACCACAGAACTGCGCTGTGCCATATATATGCTAGGTCATACATACAAAAGAGATGAGATAAAATTTATTTTTATATTAAATCCTAGAGATATGGCTATGCTACTATAGGTCCATTTAAGATTGTACAGATAGATTGTATTTGGCTTACGTAGTTTGACATTGATTAATCAAACATTTTTCTTTATTATTAACTCGTGATCTTTTGTTGTGTATGCATGGCATTACACATATGGGGGTATGAAATATTTAAAGCTTTAAAGAGAGCAATTATAAAAATCACCTATTTAAAACAAAATAATTTAACAGACAAGAGATTGGGAGATAGATACCTATATATTTTTTCACTTAACTAACAAACCCTTGAATCAAAGAAATGAACTGATTAGAGAAAGAAAGAAAGTCATACTTTGGTTGTTGTTGTTGTTGTTTATTTTTCTTATTTGCTGTTTTTTTTTTTTGTTTGTCCTTTTTTTTTGTTTACATTTTGGTTCTGGAATTTGGGTTATTTCAGCATGTTATTAGCTCAAAAGGGTAACCGAGATGCCTTTCATTTATTAATATGGCAAGAAAAAATGCACAGCCATATATGATTGCGGTTTCCCTCTTGAATTTATATATATATATATAAATAAATACCAAAACATAATAAAGTGGTTCTCATTTCATTCATTTTTGATATATCTATTTTCAGTTTATTAATCATATTCATTCCATCTTTCATTTCGCTAAAGATATCTTCAATATTTTTCACCCATCGATCGATATGAGACCACTTTCGCTCACTAGAAAGCTTTTGACACTTTTACCATTGTTTTTCCTATTAGGGTCCGGACTTTTGCTCTTCTTTTTGATATTGTCTGGAGCGTCTTCTTCTTCTTCTTTATTGAGAAAGTTTTACTGGTTAAAAGTTGACACACCTGATTTGGGGGATTACAGTGTCACCGAATGGACAAATTACAGATTGTGTTCAGCAACAGAGGCTAGATGTAGTGGGGCGCAAGCAGGTTTGCCAATATCACCTAAAGATAATTTTGGTTCAAATTCATCAATACCAGAAGATTTTTTGAACAATCGTAACTCTTATTATTATGAATCAAGAATTGGATGGCTGTTTTTATTGATTGCTTGCGTTTTTGTCATACTTGCTATACTATTGTCATTGCCGCTGTTGTGTGTCAACTCATCGGTGATCATTTCAATTGTTACTCTGTTTACTATCGTTGGATTTGTCTTCATTGCCGTTTCAGCTCTGTTATATACCCATGTTCTAACTAAAGCCAAGAGACATTTTGATAACAATGGACAAAATGCCACTATTGGCACCAAGATGATGGCTTTTATCTGGACAACTACTTTGTTGTTGTTGTTAAGTTCATTTATGACTTTCTTGTTGGGTTGTTGTCAGTTTGCCTTTAACAGATATGATCAAAGAGATAAAGAAGTGGGAAATAATGGTGTTTCTTACTCCTCAGATGATGATACTTATAATGATTCTTATTTGGCTAAGAAATCAACAGAAAGAGATGTCAATTATATCACCAACAAAAAGAGTAAAAAGACAAAGTGGAATAAGAGAAAAAATTCTGCACAACAACCAATAACAACGACAGCAGGGCCAACATTAGCACCGACAACTAGACCAATGGAAACTGGAGTGGTGACTCCTGCAACAGTTATCGCGGGTCCAATTCCAGTAGAAGGTGGTGAAGCTCAATCTGCTCGAAAGCCATCCTCGAACAAGATTAACTTCTTTAGAGTGCGTAATAAGAAAGGTGATGAACTGAATAAAAATCAGGCCATGAGTGATCGTACAACTGATGATGATGATGATGATGATGATAGAAACAACTATACTGGTGTGTTATGAGGTGAATCGTGTTAAAAGGTGGGAGCGGTGGAAGGGCGAGTGTAAGATTTTTTTCAAATCTATTGAAGTTTATTTTGTTGTTACTTTTAGTTTAGTACTTAATTTTGTTTTATCAATACCCATTTTGCTCATTTGATGCTATTCTTTTGATGATTGTTTGTAATCTTTTTTCATCTTCATCTTCAGAACTTGGTAGCTTATGTAAAAAGTTCCACAAATCCGAAAAACCTATCTGTGTGGCGCAGCACACTCCAGATTTGTGGCGCTTCTTCTTACTCCTTCCCTTCCCTGGAGGAGAAGAAGAAGAAAAAAAAAAGGAGCAAGAAAAAGGAAGGCCTTCGATATGTCAAACCGACCCCACAACTGGTTTCCCTCACCCCCACTTACCCTATATGTTACTGATTTCTACCGTCATCGTCCGATGGCATTCTTATCGTATATTTGAATTGCATATATAAATGAATTGCACTGGGAAAGATCCTTTCCTTTGATTGATTGCTTGCCTTTTAGGGAATTTTAACACATGATAAATATTCCCAAACACAGTGATTGAGAAGTCTGGGCAAAATGATTCAAGTTATGTGAATTGCCATTGGTTGAATTACAGTATATACAAGATCTATGTTCCATCTAACGTATACCACAATGAGATTTATATACTATATCTGCTATCAGTTCAGTTCATTAAAGGAAGAAGAACGACTCACCAGGATAAGAATAAGAATCTACAACAGAATTAAAAATTGTGCTATCTAGTGAGCAGTAATGATCTAGTAGAATCATGTAAGACATGTAACTGACCATGAAGGGCTATCTATCTATCGCATGTCCACGTCATTATTGCTTCTGATTAAGTAAGACATAAAAAATAAAAATTAGTAGATGAAGTGCAGTGTCACTTTGCTGATCGATGATCAAAGACCCCGGAGAGATTTTGATCTAAATTGATGTTTCTGGATCCCCACAGGGGCAAGAAGAAACAACTCTCAAAATGACACTACTCTAATAGGTGGGTGGCTTGTGCGAAATGTTAAAGGATAGAATTGTACAATCAAAAATAACATTGGTGTGCATTATGGATGCTATCTATATGAGAGGGAAGAGAAAATTTATGCTTTATGAGACAAGAAGAGTTATATGGCAATATATATGATACGAATTGATATGAATTGATATGAAGAATCTAGAAACAAGAAAGTAATAGACAAAACATATTTGTTCCAAACGCGCCTCTCAAGAAACCAAGATTGTTCAACAAGATCAATAGTAGATTTTATAAAAAGGTATTAAGTCAGATATATATATATATATATATATACATATATATCATTGTGATATACCAGATTATTCAGCTCTGAGACAATTCAACCAAAACCAAAAAAAAACAAAACAAAACATCATCTGTGGGACGAATGGAAGAGATAAATCAAAAATGAGAACGACTAAAGGTTTGAACTATCCAAGGAAGTCTATTATGAGCTATAAATCTATTCTGTATAGAGTAGTTCAATATGATCCTTTAAGACTGAGAGGTCTATATGTATGCAATATCAAGCGAGAGTTGATATCTGAAGTACATCATTTGAGATCTCACTTTATATTATTCTTATCGTTATTATCTCTTCTCTTCAATTTGGGACTTAATACCATTTTTGACCTATTTTCGTTCAAATTATTCAAGTCTAGAGTTCAAGTATATGATTTAATGATTATATTTGCTATATATTAGATTTGAAGTTGAAAGAGCATCTTCTTCTACATAATCTATTCGCGTCTAAATTCTTCTTTTAAGCATTTGTCCAGAAGTTGATAAAATTTATAGATTTCTTTTCGCATATCTTTATTTATGGTAAATATTGGTTGTAAGTATGACACTGATCAACCAGATGATTATTGTTTATTCAATTTATTTATTACTATGCTAAGGAAGATAGAATATATGAAACTAGTATTGCTTCTCTTATGTAGGCGGGTCAAACGATAATTGGAATCATGGAATATATAAGTAAATGAACATTTCAAAAGATCCAAAGAACTTCAATGTCCTATTGATATTGGGTCTATATAGACTTCTCACTCATTTCATTCCGTTTTTTCAACTGAGAGCAGGTTGTTACATCTAGAATTAACTTAATTTTTTCCAGACATCTTCGAGTAGATTTGACCAATAGTTGTTCTTATTGTTGATTCACCACTTCCATTCGTCCCACAATTGAGTTTTTTCCAACAATTTTTGAGGCGATCTTGGAGAATACTTGTGTATTATTTTGTTTTAACAATTTGCACCAAGTTCCATCGAGGAACCGTCTGGATGTTTTCATACTCACCAGGTATGTCGAAACAAAGGTCTTCTAGCTGATGTCTTTTTGCTTCTTGAGCATTCATATGAATCCTTATGATATATATATATATATATGTATATTTCATATCACACTTCTTGTGTCATATAGCAGCATCGCATATTGCATATCACCATTCTCCCTCCTCATCCTATTATTGTAAATGCAGATTAATTCCTTACAAGCCACCTCCGAAAAGTAGTGTGCTTGGAAGCAAGTTCACCTAATCACGGGAAGGCAGATTTTTCGCTTGCCTGCCCGTCTTATAGAATAATAATAATTATATCGCTCTGCTGAACAATATTTTATGCATGGGGTAAAAAAATTCAAAAAGAAAAGAAAAGAAAATCATCACACACAGAATAGTTGACGACTCCTCAACTCAAAATCAACTGCTCATCTAAATCCACACATAGCCTGTTAATTGATTGTATTCTTCTATACTGAGAGCAAAAAAAAGATTCCTTTAAGCTGCTTGAGTCAGCCACAAAGTCGTGTGCAGAAATGCAAAAACGATCGGTCATCTTTCCCCGGATTTTTGACAGACAGATTCAACGGGGGTTTATTAGGTAAGAATAACAATACGAAGAAAATAGGAAAGAGAAAAAAAAATGACTGACCTTTTCCACAATTCCAGTTGGGTAGATTCTCATTTCTCCCTTGGGCAGAGTACTGTATGGATAGATTAAATTCTGTTGACATATCTCCCCGGTGACATACCCAACCAACATACATATATATATGCATAGCAAAGTGAATGAATGAGTGAGTGATTCGATTCATCCTCAAACTACTTAACTAAAACTACCCTTCAAAAAAACAAAAAAAAATTTGTACTTAAAAAATTGTGCCGGTCGGTACACACTCCATATAAAAGAAACCCCTCCCCATGTTTATTGTCAACCAACCTGTTTCCTTTTTCTATCAATTACTACCATATTCTTAACTATTTTGTCAAACAATCAATCAATCGAAGCGATTAAGCTGCATATATATACTTAAGGTTGGCCTCCTCTATTGTCCGAAAATATACTCTGGAATGTCTGATCAAGGAATTCTCATTGATTCTACTACGCAGGTTTGTTCCTCCCTGACAAACCAACTTCACCATAATACTACACATAGTGGCAAAAAATGGGATATAATCAAGACAAATAATGGTAAACAACGTATATCTCAACTGTGTGATAGATGCTGTATCAAGAAGATCAAGTGTGATGGTTTACCTGGTGGATGTACGAATTGTAGCAAGATTGGGTTTTTCTGTAAAACTACGGATAAGCTGACTAGGTCTTCGTTTCCCAAAGGTTACACAAAAACATTGGAGAAGCAAGTTGTAGAGTTGGAGTTGGAAAACAATAAGATAAGATTAGAATTGGATTGTTTGAAAAATGGAAACAAGCCCAAAATTGGGCACAATAACAGTAGTAACAACTTGCTAAATTTTGTTAACGCTATAGATGAAGATGATGATGATTTTTTCAATTTTTCCGCGCAAAATTTCCAGATACGGAAACAGGCTTTGCAAGGAGACTTGTTAACTTTTGATCAATTCAAGTTGAATCCATTGGTGACATATTTGAACCATGAGCAACAAATCACAATTTTGTCAAACAATTGGCAACCACAACAGGGATATGAAGAAAGTATATACAAAGAAGATGATTCAGTTGATTTCAATCGTTTATTGGCTTATATACAACCCCTTTTACAAAAGGATTCTACTGCTGTGGAATCAATTCTCAACAACAACAAGATTGATAACTTGATTTCGAAATTCTTTAGCTACTTTAACAAATTGATCCCTGTTTTGGATTTCAAAACATTTTACAACCAGTACTTGAATTTTTTCAACAAATTTGACGTTGAAGATAAAGAAACATTAAATTACAAGTTTGATGAACAGGATAAAACATTTATCATTAAACTATTGTTGGTTATCAAATTCAACTTCAACTCTGGATCCATTTTCAATTCAGAAAACAATTTGAATTACAAGTTTTTCAAATTCATAAATTTCAAAAAAATTGTCGCTGAGATCAATTTCTTGCTGCCAGATATCAACAAGTTGGAAATCTTGTTGATGTTGTTGAGCTATTTGAATAGCTTTGAAATCAGCAAGCATGAACTCAATTCTATAGACTCCACTGAGATAGATAAATGGTGTTATGAGTTGTTGTCAATGAGTTTGAATTATGTTAATGTCTTGGGTTTGAACACTAACTGTGATAACTTGATTATCGACATCGAGGATAAAGAAACTTTGATAGAACATAATTTTGTTCGGTTGAAATTGTATTGGAGTTTTAGACTGTTGTTGAAGTCAATCAAAATTAGATTTAATTATACACAAAGAAACTTAAAGTTAATCCAAGAGACTTTCAAACCACAATCTTTAGAAAATGTTGTCGTTTTGGAGAATGATTTAATTTTCACCGTGGAGTATTTAAAATTGATCAAGGTAATTCCAATCAACTTTATGGAGTTGTCCGAATTCGAATTACAAAAAATTGATCAAGAATTGAATCTTTGGAAACGTTCTTTTGAGATGACTGAGCACTACAAAAATGATATTCACTTATCAAGACTCTTGTTATCCGTCTATTATGAATTCAAATTTATTATAGATAAATCTTGCAGTGATGATATAGTTGAATCCGGTTATGAATTATTGAGTAATTTGTTGAACTATGAGAACAAGCCAAAAGTTACAAGAGGTCGTAAGAAGAGAAATTACAATGAGTTGTTGGAGAAGAAAAACCCATGTGACTCAAAGGTTAACCTCATCACTCAATTAGGATCATTGACAAGATTTGAGAAGTTGTTATTGAATGATAAATTGAATTCGTTGGATACCAACTTTAAATCTTTGTTGTTGATTGCATGCTTATCGGGATCAAATACTTCCAGAATTTCCAGAATTGTCCAAATTTTTCAAATTGGATTATTCAATAAGACCCCATTTGAGAAAGCCATGTTGTCCAAGATTTCCAATTCAACTGCTCGCCCTAGGTCAATTGATGTTTCTAAGGAGTTGAATGATGTCCAGGAATCCTTTGCTATGCCTGAATCAGCACCTTCTCCTTCCTCATCGATGTCAAGTACTGGAGATTTGTCTTTCAAGATGTCAAGAGACTCTTCGATGTCCACAGCCTCAATGTTCATGTCCAGAACCCCCTCGATTAAGCAACTGCCGTTATTCACCAGCACCACTCATCATCAACACGTTCCTAATCTGATGCAGCTCCAGGGGCAGTCATCATATCTTCAAAATGATGATCAGCATAAATTTGAGTCTAATGAGTTAGAAGTTGAGTCCCTTTTTGGTAATTTCAAAAGAGAGAATCTAGACCTCTCCCAATACTTGTGCAAAGACGATGAAGATCTCATGAGATTGAAACAAAGAGTGATAAGCATGTCAAGGTGAGGGGACCTAATTAACTACAACTGGGTGTAATTTGTTGATTACCATCATTTCAAGTCTTGTTTTGTTTTTAGCAATATGTTTTGTGTGAGGCTGTATCGGCAGACACACGTGTTACTTGAGTTTTTTTTTTTGCATTTTTTTTCTCACGATTGTTAACGAGTCGAAGCTAGTTTTTTTTTTTCATTTTGGGTGGGTGCCTCTTTTTATCTTCATTTATTGTTATATTTATTTGATTGATGATTTTTATCTGATTTCTCATTATTATTTATTATTTCTGTTATCTTGTGTACGATAGATACAACAACCAACTGCTTGTAAATTTACCATACATATAGTTGTAGTGAGCTCAGGGCATAAAGATCTGATCCCTGCAGCTTTTGGGCTCATTAGAAAAAGTTAAAAGTGTGTCTGTCTGTCCATCGGCTATCTGCCCTGGGACACGCACCGCCTTGGATGAAGAAAGAAAGAGACGATCGATATAAACAAAACTTATACCAAATTAAAGCAGGGAAAATTTTCAGAGATCTTTCATCGAAATGGAGTACATATATAAAACACATGGCTTTAAGTCCATAAAAATCAAAACTTACTGTCTGTCAAATGCCTTTCAAAAATTATGGACATCACCAAGAAGTCATTGCTGTACACAGACAGCTTTTACAGTAGCAGAACCAAGCGCAAATGGAATTCAAAATATGCGAAATTCATCTGCATTTCCTCTATTACAATTTTGCTCACGATTGTCTGTTTGTACCAAGGAATCTGTTACAATGACTCCTCAAAGTTTGTCGTCAATAACCACCACAATCAGCAGCAGCAGCAATCATCTTCGATTTGGGGAAATTTCAAATCATTTTCATCATCTGATGAATCTCTTGAAGAGGTTGCTGGTAAAGAAACTATACAATTCGATTACCAAGATGTGAACAGGTTTGTGGCTCAGGTGTTTGACCTTATGCTGGAATTTAGACCAAGAGAAATCACTGGCAAAGTGCATGATTCCGAATGTACTTTGGAGACTTTGAGAATTGACCCTGATTATGAAGGTCCAATTTACTCCAAAGAATACCTCTCCAAATGTATGATAATCAATTATAACGTTTACTATGATTTGAAATTCAAACATGCTCAATTTTTGGCCAACTTGCCTTTGGAATTTCCTGATGGGTTGTATGAAGGCCGTGGTATAGTGATGGTTGGTGGTGGACGATACTCTTTATTAGGATACTTGGTGATCAGAATCCTCCGGGAAAGAGGTACTACTTTACCGATTGAAGTGTTCATGCCTCCTGGAAGTAACGATGAACTGTATTGTAACGAAATATTGCCCAAGTACAACGCCAAATGTATTAGTTTAAGGAAGTTCTTTGATGATGAAGCCATTCAACTGTTTCTGTTCAGGGGATTCCAATTCAAGTCATTACTGTTTTTGACTTCCAGTTTTGAGGAACTATTGTACATCGATAGCGATAATTATCCCTTGTTCGATGTTGAACCAATTTTTGAAAATGAACCTTTCACCTCTCATGGTTTGATCTTGTGGCCAGATTTCTGGAGGAGAGCCACTGCTCCACTGTATTATGATATTGCCGGTTTAAAAATTGGTAAGCAAGTAAGGTTTGGTGTCGACACAGTGACCAAAATTGATTCATGGCAAGGTTTAGGATTGGATCTCGATACCGAGGTGAGCTTACATGATAGAGAGGGTACTATTCCAGATGGTACTAGTGAGAGTTCATCTATCTTTTTGAATAAGAAGACTCATTTGAAAACAATGTTGTTGAGCATGTACTATAATTTGTACGGTACTCTGAACTATTACGCCTTGTTGAGTCAGGATACATTTGGTGAAGGTGATAAGGAGACATTTGCCGCCGCTGCTGTGCTGACCAATGAGCCATTTTGGCAGGTGAAGACAAGGGCCCAACCTGGTGGTGCATTGTTGCATATCGGTAAGAGACCAAGGTCGACAACAATGTTGCAGTACAACCCGATTGTAGATTATGAAACTTACAAAGAGTTGTGTGAGACCTTGAATGATATAAAAGATAATACTTATGACAAGATGAGAGTACCAAACTATTACAATACTCATAACAAGAATATCTCTTTTGTACATTATAATTTGGGTAAATTGGACCCCTTGACGATGTCGGGTTGGAATAGAAGATATGGTTATGACTTAACTGACATCGGGTTTGATTTCGAGTTGCATAATGTTGAGTTGATGGTGGAGATGTTTTGCTCGGAGGTGGGAAAGGTACCATTGGAGTATGTTGGTTTTGAAGATGAGAAAGTGCAACATCTGTGTCAAGAAAGCCGAAGCTTGTTTGAAAGGATGAATAGTACTAGTGAGAAAGTGATTCTCGATAAGCTGGACTTGGATAAATTAGAACCTTTCTCAAATATATAGATAAAGAATCTACGGTTTTTTTTTTTATTAATTATGAACCCCCTGGTCTGGAATGAATAGATATGCTGCTTCCTGTTATTTTGGCTGCGATCTACATCTATGTTTTAGCAAATTGCAATCTTTTTGCTATGGCAGAACCAATACTGAATTCAGTGATATTATCTTGAAAAATCCTGTCAGCCAGGTTGACTTACCATCGTTATCACACGTGTGGGCAAATAGTTGAAGTAGATTCTATTAGATGGAAAACGTGGTCTGCCCCATTTCTGGAATTTTGATTAGCGAGGGCGCACCTGCGACTTCCTTTTTTGTTACATTTTTTTTAGTACCAGAGATGGCCTAACCATAGGTTGAAAGGGAAAACAGTCAAAGGGTAAAGAAAAGCAATTGATAGATAGACAGATAGATAGATAGTTTTAGATAGATAGATAGATAGATAGATAGTAAGATAGTAAGATTCAAAAAGTAGCTACATAATAGCTGGTAAAATACAATAGTTCGCTGACAGTGTTTATAGAAAAGTAATATTCCTATTGTGATAATGAATTAAATATGTAAGTAGTGACATATATCTCAAGTGCAACTTTTGAATATTCGGTAACTTTACTGAGTTTAGGGCACACATCTTTCGCCCAAGTCGCAACCACGAAATTTGATGGAGTCTAGTTTTAGTGGGTGATATTTTGATTAACCCAGTTTTGGCGTAATAAGACCGTGCTTTAGTAGTTAGATACGTGGTGCATAGCACTCCTATTTAGAAAAGTCATATTTGAAAACCTATCTCTATGCATATCCATCATCTCTCTCTCTCTCTCGCTCTCTAATTCTAATTTAATTGATAGATCCAAATAACTTGGGATTATTTTATTACCTCAGAAAAAAAAATATCAATCACCTTTTTGTCAAATGTAATAAAGTTTAGGAAGGTGGACTCAAATCATAAATTTGAAGACAAAATCAAAGAAAACCCCAACTAATTATTTAAAATGTAAATATATAAAACTGCAACTTCAGAGACAAAAAGATGATTATTTTTTTGAAAATTAAAGTCTTAACCGCAAGATTTTGTATCTTTTCCGGACATTAACGATCGACCACAATAAGCGAAAAGGGGCAAGGTGTTCTACTTCGCACGCCCCTTCACGTTTACTGTTGAAAGTAATTAAACTAATAAACATTTATAGGAATTTGGATTGGAATTACGGTTTGTGATTCATCTTGCAAGTCAATTTATCTGGATCCTTATCCTTTGTTGTCCTGGACGGCTCCAACGATCATCGTTAACTTTTTTCTCTTGTTATATATAAACATATATATATCTCAAGGGAGAATTCTGATTTTAGTATATCAGAAATCTTAAAGCGAACACGAGAAGAATTTATAGAATAACAGAATATTATCAATGAAGAGGAAAAACCAAAGCAGTAAATATATAAGGTTTTTGATATTTTCAGTTTTTGTGTCAGTGACTATTTTCGTCTTGGATTTAACCATTGATTTCGAAAAAGCGCACATCAACATTTACGACCATTACACAGAACCATTGACTACAGAAATAGTTAAGGGTGATGTTAACCCTAAAAAATTAAACACTAAGCCTTTGTTGAAAGAGCAAACACAAGAGTATCAAATCATGGAGTTTTGGGAGCAATTTGCTGAATTCATGTTGAAGTATTCCCCTTCTCGAACAGAAAAACATATTTTGAATAAGAAGAACAGTAGGCCAGATGATTGTAAATTGGAGACCAATTTGATTGACAATATATATGAAGGAGAGTTGTACTCGGAATCATTCTTGGGAAAATGTTTAAAGTTGCCATATGAACAATACAATACTTTGAAAGACTTGCATTCACAATTTGTTAACAAGTTGCCAGAAAAATATGGACTTGCTGATAGTTATTACCAGGGTGATGGTATAGTGATGATTGGTGGAGGCAAGTTCTCTATCATGACTCAGTTGGTTATCTCGATATTGAGACAGAGTGGAACGAAATTGCCGATAGAAGTGATGATCCCATATGGTGAAAGCGATGACTCCTTCTGTAAAAGCTTGGAAACACAGAATGCTAAATGTATAAGGCCAATTATCAAAGAGAAAGTATGGAATGGGTTGAATATCAAAGGTTATCAAATCAAAATCATTGCATTGATCTCCACGACATTTGCCAATGTGTTATATTTGGACAGTGATAACTATCCTTTGCACAAACTTGATGATATTTTCCAATCTGAGCCATTCATACAGACAGGCTTCGTCTCATGGCCAGATTTTTGGAGGAGATCGACTTCTCCAGCTTATTATCAGATTACTGGAGTTGAAATAGGAAAGAGGATAAGAAACAATATCGATGAGTTCAGTCCTGTGTTTAAGTATTCTACAGGTGAAGAAGATTTATTTACCGAGGTTCCATATCATGATAGAGAGGGTACCATTCCAGATGGATCATCGGAAACATCCACCATAATGATTAACAAGTATAAGCACATTCAGACCTTAATGTTAAGTTTCTACTACAATTTCAATGGTCCAGATTATTATTATTACTTGTTATCACAAGGAAATTTTGGTGAAGGGGATAAAGAAACATTTATCGCTGCTGCAAATTTCTTACAAAAACCATACTACCAAGTAAAGACCAAGCCACAAATAGGTGGTACTCAATTATTCGGTGGTAAGACACCCAGAGGTCCATCTATGGTTCAATTTGATCCATCAACCGATTACAAATTATTTATGGCACTGAAGGAGAAGTTTGGCACCGAAAATCTCAAGGAGAAAGTAAAAGGTTCAACTGAAGAGATTGTGGATCAATCATACGATTTGAGTAAAATTACCGATTTCTTCGAAGATAATAACAAAAAGAGTTTGTTTTTGCATTACAATTTGGGTAAGATGGATCCATTGAATCTTCAACCTTTTAAAACTAGAAGGTATGGTTACGATTTGAAACTGATAGGTTTCGATTTCGAGTTTAGAAACATGGAGTTGATGAATACGATGCTTTGCTCAATGAGTATGCATCCCAAAGTGGAGTTTGAATACTTGAAGAACTCAGTCATGTCAGAGATATGTGATAATTTAAAAGAAATTATACACCTGATGAGTGAGACTAGTACCAACGTTGTTATTTGATGTTTTTTGATATTAGGGTTTTATATAACTCATTCTTCTGAGCTTTTTTTCTGTTGAATTTTTTGATTTTGGTGATATCCAACTACATAAGTTTGAGGGTTAGCTAGATCTAACCTCCATTTATTTTGTTTGTTTCTGCAATAATGTTTTTTGCTGGTGATTAAGTTAAGTTTCTGCTTGGTTTTCTTTTCGTTTTTTCTCTGTCAACTTTTATATATGATATATAAACTTTACTAAAATTTTTATGAAATCCAATTTTTGCAAGTGAGAATATATTCAAAAGTAAAGAAGAATTCAAAAATAATACATAAGAACTTCATGCTCCCAGAACAGAAATATAAGGAATTGTTTCCTGCTTCGAAGATGTTTCTTATATTTACAGGTGGAATTGAAAATCCTTTATCTGTGCTATCTAACTTTGGGGGATCTTTTTTTCCCTTGACGTCAAAAAATCTACGTACCTAATAATTAGATAGATTTTTCAAAAAGGTGATCAGTCAATCGGGTAATTTCATATCAGGATGAAGTTGCACCACTACGGTCCACATCCAAGACAAGTTATTGGATCATACACTCCAGATCACAATTCTCATCATGGTCTCATCTTTATCCATGGTGGTTTATGGAGAGACCCAGATAACACATACCATGATTGGGAAAGAATCATCGACCAATTTCCACTGACTACAACCGATTCTGATTATCCATCACCCAGACCAAGAATTTATTCCATAGATTATAGGCTTAGCACACAGGTAAAGCATCCAGATCATTTACGAGACGTGATTGCCGGCATTGAACTCATCTGTAAAGAAGATGACATCACTGAGATATCTATCTGTGGTCATAGTTGTGGTGCTACAATGGCGATACAGTTGTTGACTTTAAAAGAATTGGGATTGTGCAATATTGATAGGATAAAATTCAAGCTGTTGATATTGTTAGATGGTATTCATGATGTGGCAAGTTTTGTAGATGAGTATCCCATCTGTAAGCAGTATATCGAAGAATCATTTGATGACTATAGTGTTTGCACTTTTATGAATTTTGAAGATGAGATGATGGAGAAAATCGCAGTTGATGCAATCAGAGCTTTGGATACATTGATTATAGTACAAAGTTCCCAAGATGAATTGTTATCATTACGACAATCATTTGAACTTCTCAGTTGGTTAGCCAAAAACAAGATATCAAACTATGAATTTACAATTAAAAATTTCGGATTACATAACCAAGTATATATAAACGATGAAATAGCTAAACTAATTTCAATTTCTTTGTTTTGAAAACTCCACTCTCAAGATCAAAGATCTCAAACCCTTACCATCAAATGCATCCAAACACTGTTGAGCAATATCAGGCCTCTCGAACTCAACATAGGCAAATCCTCTAGATCTACCGGTTTCTCTATTTCTAACCACAGTAACTCTATTGATGAATGGACTAAACCTATGCAACTCACCTCTCAAATCTTCTTCATCAATACTTTCATTCAATTGTGAGAATCTCAAAGTTGATGAAATCTCCTCTTTCTTCTCACCACCATCCTCCATTCCCATTCCACCCAACTTCTTTCTCATATGAGGTGGTACATAACCTGACTTGCCAGCATCTCCAGCAGAGGCCAGTCCTGCACCACCTGAGGTCAGTTCAGCAAGATCGGCGGCCAGTGCTGTTGATTCAGGGTCAATACCCAATTGATCTTTATATGGACATTTGGATGTGAAATGTGATCCACCACAAGCTCTACAAGTGATACCTTGACTTTTCTTTTCTGGTTGCTGTTGAGCTTCCTCTTTCAGTTTCAGAACTTCTTCCTTTTCGATTGTCTTCCATTCGGTACCTAATCTCAAATAAACTGGTTCACCAACTTGTGTTGTTCTAAAATCGGGTCCTGGTTTGGAATCTTTCTCCAGACCAAATTTGGACCACTTCTTTCTCTTGGCTACATCTGGGTGTACTCTTTCTGTTATTTTGATTTCCTTAATCTTCTGAGTCACTTTGACTCTCTTGTTATCATCATTATATTTATATGAAATTATTGTCTTTGTACCATCACTGTTATCAATGATTTGTGGTGATGAGAATTCATCGTCCTGGTCTGCCCAGCTCGTCTTCCTATCAATATTGTTAGTAGGCAAATTCTTCGCGGCAGTTTAAAAATATGTGCTTCTCCATAATAAGCTAACACAACTATCACTTACACTTCAGTCATCTTTGATTCTCGAATGTAATCAATCTATCAATCTATCTATCAATCTATCTATCAATCTATCTATCAATCTATCTATCAATCTATCGTGTATTCCATTTTCTCTTTGAAAGAAGAAAATTTTTTAAATTTTTGATTTTTTTTTGATTTTTTGGAGTTTTTTTGCTCTCGAAGTACACGACAATCAACACAAGCTACTCCATTTCGCAATATATCAATGTGACAGATAACTCTTGTGAGATGAATACAGTAGGACCAAAGTATTCACACTTGGTTTACCGGTAAGCTAAATTAGTTTCAAAGCGAAGTCAATACAAACTGTAATTTATATAATAATAAAAAGAAGACAAAATGTAAAGGGGGGAAAAAAATATTCATAATTCATAACAGTACCATTACGCGACTTAAATAATCGAGTTATATATATTTATAATTAATCCTCATTCTTCAAGGCTCTTATAACGGCTGGTCTTCTCATCATATGCTTTGTCCATTTATAAACCTCGGGATATTCCAGTTTCAAGTTTATACCAATTCTATCAACAACATTGTTCCAAGGAACAAAACTCAAATCTGCAATGGTGGCTCTATCTCCCACCAACCATACAGGGTAGTCGAAATATCGACTTTGAGATAAAGGAGTAGTTCCTGCACTGTACAGAGCAGCATTTTCGGAATCCAACTCCATTATCAACAGCTCTCTTCTTTCCAGAAGTGCCATCTCAATGACTCCATACACTCTACGCACTTCATCTGTATATCTTTCCACAGCACTAGGAACGCTCTGTGAATGGAAATATCTGAAATGTAATGCTTGTCCGATCATTGGTGCATGTCCACTTACTTGATAAAACAAAAAGGAGTTGATCTTGCTCTGCTCAACTATATCGTTGGACCAAATCTCACACTCTCCATTTTCGGAAAGATACCTTGATACCAAGTATAGTATGATCAGACCAGATTCCCATATACTCGTATTCCCATTTTGATGGTCTATCAACAGTGGTACTCTAGCATTTGGATTTATCAGGACAAATTCAGGTGCCCTTTGCTCACCTTGGTTAAAATCTAAAAATAAAGTGTTATAATTATAATTCAACTCGGACAAAATAATAGCCACTTTGAAACCATTGGGCAGTGATCGATGACTAAAGAGTGTGAATCCATCTTCGGGCATGTTATTGAAGAATTGTGATATCCTGGAAGAGATCTGTGGTACATGAGACGTCTGCTTTAAAAGCGTCTGGTGCAAGTTGTCTGTATCATTACGATTTGCATCTGAATGGTTTGTGCTATTGAGATTGACTGATCTCAATCCAGCAGATAGATTCGAAACGGCCCGTTGTGTTTGCTGATGCTGGTTGTTAGACATCTATTTTGCTTGCTTCTAGTTGGAGTATGTTATTTTTTCTTTCTCTATCTCGATGCAAAAACAGCTTGGTATGAGCCTAAATCTTCTCGTCGTGTGCGGTTTCGAGCACAGCACAGAATGTTGTCAAGCGTCGAACAACGTAGGAGAATATCTGGATTTTAAATGGTATATGTTTGTGTGTATTAAAGATGGCTTGAAACGTGGTTATTTGACTTAATTACACACAGTAAAAGAGGGAATGAGATGAGTGACCAAAAATTTTCATCTATTTTTTTTTCTCATTTGGTTTGGCGATGAGAGCGCCTCAATTGCCCCTCTGGAAGGAGGGCACACTCACCACACACACCAGCCACAAATTTAGTACTCACTTCATTCCTCCACCTGCCCCTCGAGTTAACAGGTAGGTAGGTAGATAGGCATTAAGCGCGCCCTCACGACTACATCAAGCGACCCCACGGGGCATTCATTGCACAGTACGCATATAAATAAATATACATTCAAACAAACAAACAACTAACTTAAACTAAAAATTAATAGCTAGCTATACGCTTACAAATTTATACAATCCGATAACTTCCACAAAAGCAGTTAAATAATAAACAACTACTACTACACTTGTTCTACTTCAAAAACCCAGGTACCACTTACTGGTTCGTAACTGACAAATTTCACATTTGGTATTTGTTTCAATCTCTTGACGTGTTTGTTGATCAACTGATGTTTAGGGTCCAAAATCGGCTTCTTGGTCTCTTTTTCAATTGGGTAACAATTTTCCAAAGTGACTCTCATGCGAACATTTAAACCTTCTCCAGCAGGTGGCTTGATAGATCTGTTTGGATAAACGATAGCCTGTTTGTTTGTGATGCAAACTAAATTGCTTATGATATTCTTATAAGGTGGTAATGAAGTAAGATCAACGGGGTCTAAAAATTCAATCTTACCCAAGTTTTCTCTTCCAATGGTGAAGTTAGAAACAGATTTTAATTGCTCTGGGGTATAAGAAGTTAATTCCTTTTCAGTTGGAGAAAACCAATATCCATTCATATCTTCGTCGTCATCGTTCTCCTCATCATCATCATCATTCTCCTCATCTTCTTCTTCATGAAAATCATTATGTTCCTCTTCTTCATTCTCTACTCCATTATTGTCAATACTTCCATTCTTCTTCGCTGTAGAGCTTCCATTATCTTTGATAATGACCGACGAGTCTGCTTCTGCTGATTTTGCTTCAGTGGTTGATTTGGTTAAATCACCACCGAACATTCTAGAATTATTTGAACCGTCACTAGAACCAGCTCTGCTGCTATTGCCGTTGCTGCCCTTGACATTAAAAGAAACTTGTCTCTTAGGAGTCAAGAGGCCATCATCCAATGAAGTATCTCCATCCTCAATTTTGTTAGAAGATCTATTTATTACAATTCTCTTCAATAAATTGTCATTTGGTTGGAAAATCGATGAAGACAATATAGCATCGTTAATCTTGGCACTTGATTCCTTCAAATCTCCTCTCTTGGTCAACGCAGAAGAAACTGAAGAAATGGACGCTGTACTTGAATTATTATCATTAGAACTTGGACTCTCAATTGGTAATGAATTTGGTACCACCAATTTGTTTTTAGTTTTAGGAGACACCAAATTACCACTTGGACTGACAACCCCAGTCTCGTTGACTTGAAATAATGGCTTATAACTCAATCTATATGCTGCGGTCAAACTAACCTTCTTTCTTGGGCCCTTTGCTGGATGAGATAATTTAACAGCAACTGGTTGTAAACCTGATTGTTGTTGCTGTTGTTGAGAAGAAGCAGTAATACTAGAAAATAACGCATTGTTACCATATGGGTTACCTGCCAGTTGTGCTTGTTGTTGTTGCTGTTGCAAAGGAACCAGCAGTTGTGACAGTTGTAAACCAGAGTTGTTGTTGAGACCACCGAACAAACCTCCAGTAGTTGTTGTTGAGTTATTGTTGTTATTCAAGTTGTTATTATTGATATTATTATTACCAAATAGACCACCACTGTTCGTAGTAGATGTGCTATTGTTACCAAATAACCCTCCAGTCTGAGTGGTACTCTTATTTCCAAACAATCCCCCACCAGTTGTTGATGCCGTGTTATTTGCACCTGTTCCACCAAACAAACCACCAGAACTTGGTGCAGCGGTCTTATTACCAAATAGGCCACCGGTAGAAGTGGTGTTGTTATTGTTGGTGTTGTTGTTACCAAATAATCCCCCAGACAGTGGTTGCTGTTGACTTGTAGCATTGTTTCCGAATAAACCACCAGTAACAGGTGACAGGGTATTGGTATTGTTGTTTCCAAACAAGCCACCAGCTGTTGGTCCCGCGGGTTTTGCACCAAACAAGCCACCACCAGCTGTTGCGTTATTGTTATTGTTGGCTCCAAATAAACCACCAGATTGTTGCTGTGGTTGAGAATTGTTGCCGAACAAACCACCTGCTTGAGATTGGGCACCTGCTGCATTGTTGTTATTACCAAATCCAAAACTTGGATTGGCACCACTAGTACTATTGTTTGCAGCTCCAAATAAACCTCCAGTGGCTGGCTTATTAGCAGCACCGAACAATCCACCCGAAGCGTTGTTGTTCATATTGTTGGCACCGAATGGAGAAGATGTGGCTACTGAGGTATTATTGTTACCAAATAACCCACCAGTTGCAGGCTTGTTAGCAGCACCAAATAATCCATTTGATGTGCTGGTTGTATTATTGTTGGCTCCAAACAGACTACCATTCGTATTATTTGCACCAAATCCAAACCCTCCTGAAGTGTTGTTGACGGTGTTGTTGTTTGCCGCTCCAAAGCCGGTTGTGTTGTTGTTAGCACCAAAGAGCCCACCACCTGTGTTGTTGTTGTTGGCTCCAAATGCACCACCTGCATTACTATTGTTTCCAAAAAGTGACCCTCCAGTAGCGGTATTATTATTGTTGCCAAATGCATTATTAGTGTTATTATTATTAGCTGAACCGAAAAATCCACCGGTATTATTATTAGTGGTGTTCCCACCAAATGGTGACAGGTTATTACTCAGACCAAATGCAGACGGTGTAGTATTGTTATTTGGAGCACCAAATGCACTTACTCTATTGTTATTTCCAAAAGTCGAAGCATTGTTAGTGGCATTGTTATTGGCACCAAAACCTGATCCAAACGCATTTGAAGTTTGATTATTTGAGCTTCCAAACAACCCACCTGTAGCCGGTTTAGCACCAAACAAGCCCCCTGATGTATTGTTGTTAGCACCAAATGGTGATGATGTATTGTTGCCCATCATACCATTATTGGTAGCAGTAGTAGCAGCTCCAAATGGTGAAGCCAGGGCACCAAATGCGCCTCCCAGATTATTTACATTACCAAACCTTCTATTTTGTTCATAATCACACATTCTTAACTCTTCAAATGAAAAATTTTTGTATTCTGGCATTGATGAGATATTTTGGTATATCGAAGTACTTTGAGTAGCATCCTTCTCTGTATAAGCCTTGAATGGTACCAGTCCAGTACCCTGATTTCCACCAGTTATCGAATTACCACCACCAAAGAGACTATTGCTTCCACCACTGAAAGGAGTTGATCCTGTTCCAAAACTTGAATTATTGGCATTACCAAAAGCTGAAGTTCCTACAGGCTTAGCCCCGAATAAACTACCACTGGTACCACCAGCTACATTACTGGAACCGAAGACACTTCCTCCAGATGACGCTGGAGCTCCAAATGCGGACGTTTGTGCATTTCCAGCACCTCCAAATGCAGATGTAGTTTGGTTGTTGGCCCCAAAAATACTAGATCCATTTGCTGTATTGCTTCCAAATGCAGGAGTAGCAGAATTGTTTCCAAAAGGTGAGGGTGTGGTCTTGTTTGCATTGCTACTATTTGCTCCAAAGATACTTCCAGTGGAATTGTTGTTGTTGTTGTTACTGCTACCGAATGGTGAGGTTGTGTTGTTGCCGAATGGTGAACCATTGTTGTTGTTGTTCGTATTGGCATTGGCAGCTGAGCCAAACCCACCGAATCCCGAACTTCCGGTTGCAGACCCAAACATAGAAGAGTTGATAGTTGGGATGATTCAGAAGTTAAAAAGGTCTAACACAAGAGATTATTGCTGTTGTATACCAATGAAGCGATAGTGAGAGATCAAAAATAATCCACACACAATTTCTCTCTTTGTTTCTGAGTGTGTGTCTCTCTTTTTTTTGCGAGAGGGCTCAAGGAAAATAAAAAATTTTATCTTCATTTATCACATTATTTTGACTTCCTCTTCTGGTAATTACCTTTCTTGGAGTTTCTGAGAAACGAGATCTTTCTTCAGCACGCGTCTCACATACACATTGAAATATTAAATTTATAACCATTATTATTGAGTAGGGCTAACTTCATCTCCTATAAACCAAGTATAATATGGGTATTAAAGGTCTTACTTCATTGATCTCTGAGCGTGCTCCTGGCGCAATTAGAGAGGGAGAAATAAAAAGTTTCTTTGGAAGAAAAGTAGCAATTGATGCCTCCATGTGCCTTTATCAATTCTTGATTGCAGTCAGGCAGCAAGATGGGCAACAATTGACAAATGAAAATGGTGAGACCACCTCACATCTTATGGGGTTTTTCTACAGGACAATAAGAATGGTGAATAACGGTATCAAGCCGTGTTATGTGTTTGATGGTAAACCACCTGTGTTGAAAGGTGGTGAGTTAGAGAAGAGATTGAAAAGAAGAGAAGAAGCTCTGAAACAACAGGAAGCCATCAAGGAAACCGGTACAGTCGAGGAGATTGCCAAATTCGAAAGAAGACAGGTGAGAGTGACTAGGGATCAGAATGAGGACTGTAAGAAATTGTTGAAGATGATGGGTATCCCATTTGTCGAAGCACCTTGTGAAGCTGAAGCTCAATGTGCAGTTCTAGCAAAGGCTGGTAAAGTATATGCTACAGCTTCTGAGGATATGGATACATTGTGTTATGAAACACCGTTCTTGTTGAGAAACTTAACTGCATCGGAGGCAAGAAAATTACCTGTGAGTGAAATAGATTATAAGAAAGTGTTGGAAGGGTTTGAAATGAATTTGGAACAATTCGTCGATATGTGTATACTTTTAGGTTGTGATTATTGTGAGACTATCAAAGGGGTTGGCCCTGTTACTGGGTACAAATTGATCAAGGAGCATGGTTCAATTGAAAAATTGATCGAATTTATCGAGTCCCAAGAGAATTCAAAGTATAAAGTTCCCGAAAACTGGCCATACAAGGAGGCAAGGGAATTATTTTTACATCCAGATGTCTTGGATCTGGAAAAAGTTGATTTGAAGTGGATTGAACCAGACGTGGAAAAATTGGTCGAGTACATGTGTAAGGAGAATGGGTTCAGTGAACAGAGAATAAGAGATGGGTGTGAAAAGTTGAAAAAGGGTGTTAAATCTTCAACACAAGTGAGGTTAGATGATTTTTTTGGATTCAAGGGCGCCTCTGCTACAAAAAAGAAGAGATCAAAAGAAGAGGATAAAAAGCAGAATAATAAGAAGCAGAAAAGAAGATAGATCTAGTCGTTAATTTCCCCTTCTCTTTTTGACTTTGTTTCATAGCTTTACTTAATTAAAGCATGTGAATGTGTATGTGGGATGCTTCCATAGTTGGAAGAGGGATAAAAAAATTATTGGTGTAGAGAATAATTCAACAAGTCGACAGATAAGATCTCTAGCTTATCAAAGAAACACAGACATTTTCAAAAAATTACTGTAACCAGAACAACATTTCTGGCTGTGGATGTGTTCTCTCATCTTTGAGTTGAAAAATCATTTGAATGAATAATTTTATATATCTTTTTCAAAATCTTGCAAACTTGCAACAGATATCTGATTCCCCAAAAAATTTACTCACACAAAAAAAAAAAAAAAAAAAAAAATCATGTCGCGTAATCTGCAAAGCTGCAATATTTGAAACAGATGAGATGATTATCACTGAATGAACTACTTAGAACTGCAAACGACAGATTTACATCTCAATTCCTCCAGAAAAACATTTAGGATTCACTGCCATTTGGTAGCCTTGCAATTGAATCCGTTTCCAAAACTTTTTATCTCTGATTACTTGGACAATGACGATTTTTTGGCAAAATTGGACTTTCCAACTCCTATTGATTTGTCAGGTTCCTTGTTGATACCGGGAGAGATCATGGGAATCAAGATTTTCGAGGACAAATCTCAATCATTATTGCTGATATTGGACAGATATGATCTTAAATTGGAAGGTCCAAAACAGATGGTGTTTGACAGGTTTATATTTTTCACATTGAACATTAGATTATATCAATATAAATCGAGAACCACCGACTCCTTTATGTTGGAAGGTATTCTCGACAATGCCGAGCTACTAAAATATGATCCACTGAACACATACATCAATGGATTAGTCTCGAGATTTGAACAGAAATTTCATCGCACTTTGTATAAAGAAAATTCAACATATCAAAAAGTCATTGCCAACTTTGGGAAATTAACGGCACGGAGATCCTTGTCAAACTCCCAATCTCAGCCTCGGGACCATATAATTAAAGAGGAGATTCCTCTTCTCGACTCAGTGCCGTTTGAAGGATTGGATTCTGATGAGTTCGAACAAAGTACAATCCAGGAAGAGAGCGATTCTGAATCTAGCGACCATGATGAGATATCATTTCTGTTGCTGCAAACTGCTCCACAATCTTCTCAAATAAGATACACAATAGAAAGACTTAATTCGTTAATAAATGATAGAAATTATCATGAACACCTGGATGGGTGTTTTCCTGTCAAGGGAAGAGTGGTGGCTATAACACCACAAAAGATGAATGAATTAATCACGATAACAGCTAATAACTCCATCAAGCTCAAAAACATGAATGTTTACTTGAAAGATGATGATGGAAATACTTTGAAAGTGACAATCTCCAATAATTTGGATATTTTGAAGTTTTTCGTTGGTGATGATGTTACAAACAATTCCCAATTGCAATTGTTAAAACTATATTATGATTCCAGGAATATTGATAGCAAAATCACTAATATATACCGAGAGGGTAAGCAACGAACTTTTTTGCTCACATGGGCTAGTCATCGGATAAGAGACCATAATAATGATAATGCTAATGAAATTTTTCTACAGAATTGGGAATTTATTAGAGTTCCTGTAATAAATGAATTGCTTTAATCAGATGAATTAAGCGAAGATGTATTGTTGTGGGTATTATATATATATAGATTTATCTCTCTCTCAGTCGTGTGTGTGTGCTTAAATTTGCCCGTGTATGTCTGCTCTATAATTGACAACTTAAAGATATCACAGTTTCTGTACATCATTGTCCAAAAATGATACAATCTCACTTACAACCTCTGATCTCTTGGGCTCTGTTTCCAACAACAAGCTATGACCGAGCCCATCATAAAGCACCAATTTCCTTAGGCCTGCAGTGTTTGGAAATTCGACATTCAATTTGTCCATGAATTCCTTAGAGCCTTTTGACCAATTGATATGGTCGTCATTTGAGTGCAATATCATCAAGGATTTTGAATCATCAAAATTCTTGTACTTATCTGGAGTCAATAATGCTCTCCCGCGTAGTATGAAATCCCGTAATTGTCCAAAAGTTCCAGTTGGTTTTGCCAACGGATCATTTATCAAAAAATTGGCATATCTCTTTTCGGTGGTCACAAAATTTGGGTTCAATTTTGTGTCCATCAAGATATTCTCCTTAAATTTGCATACGAGAATCACTAGTTTTTCCAAAAAGTAAGATGGCAGGGTATCTGGGTGTAAAATAATCAAAGGGGCAGTACAAATAGCACCTTTTATCATACCTTTATGCTTCCCATTTATGAGATAATTTAAAATAATTCCTCCTCCCATTGAATGACCTGCCAAATACAATGGTATTGAATCGTCTTTTTCTTCATAGTTGAACTTGATAAAGTTATCCAAATCTTTGAAAGTGTAGTGGTCATTGGTATAACCTCTGAATTTACCAGGCGAGGTCAATCCAGCTCCTCTTTGATCGTAGAAAAAGACTTCGTAGTTCTTCGACGAAAGATCTTCAAAAAATTGCTCATAGAGTTTGTGATATTCGGCAAATCCATGTACGAAAAGCACCCTGGCCTTTGGCTTACCAATAGCTGGACTTGTCACAGTGAAGAAATCAACTTCTCCAACTTTAATCCTTCTGTAGAGCAAGTTATTGTACTTAAGTTTATACGGCCAGAGGGATTGGTTCCAATATGGTTTGATTGTCGAGATATCGACTGTTGTTTCTGTACAATTCATCTTAGTTGTTTAGCTGTTTTCTTGTATATCTGTGTTTTGGTTTACGTAAGGCAGAATTGAAGCAGCATGAAACACCAGATTTGATATTTATCGAAAAGTACACGACAATATTCTTTCTTACCTTGTTTGAGTCGATAGAAGAGCGAACATCCAAGAAATGAGACTCTCTTTTCTTTATATAGATCCAAAATTCTTGATGAATATTTTCAAAGCTGATGTTGATAGCAAATTGATCCCAGAGTGTGTGATTTTTGACTAGGTTTTTTGTGTAGTATTAACGGCTAAAATACTAATATATATAAGTCTAATCACAATTGTCATCAACCTATTATGGAATTTGCTGTTGAACCCACCTTCGAACCGACTTTAGAGCCTACCCTAGGAGTGACTTTTCCAACAAACCTTTTCATACTGCTATCAACACCACTTGCACCTCGGAGCATCTCAGCTAAGGGCCAAGGCAATGACCTCATCATTGGAATTATGTTGCCATAAAATGGTAGTTTCATCTCTCCTCTTCTACCGAGCTCAATTGCCCTTAGGATGGAATTTGCAACATAAGAGGGATCTAACTCTGGAGCAAAAACTGAAGATGGTGTTGAAACACCAGCAAACATTTTTGTCTTCAACTGACCTGGACATACCAATAAGGTTTTGACACCATGGGGGGTTAATGAAGGTGGACCAAGTTCATAAGTTAGTGATTCATGTAAAGCAATCAATCCTGATTTTGAGGCACCATAAGCGCTTAATCTTGCCGGAGAAATGTAACCCAATACTGAAGCAACAGTAATAATGTAGCCCGAGTTAATTTCAAGCATACCTGGTAAAAATGCTTTAATTGTGTAGAAATTTGACAACAAGTTGACTTTAATGGTCTTTTCAATGTCTTCAAAACTCAATTCAAGAAGCAGTTTCCCTTTGGTTATACCTGCATTGTTGATCAAAATGGTAACTACTCCAACATCTTCAATGATCTTTTCGCAAACACGTAAAACATCTTCTCTTTCACTGATGTCGCATCGGTAATAAATAACATTGTCCACTTTGTCTTCTTCACGAAGTGGGATGTTCACATCAAGGACAATGATTTTCGAAGCTTTCCTCAGAACAAACAGTTTTACCAATTCTTTACCAAGACCAGTTGAACCGCCTGTAACCAAAACAATATCTTTCTCCGGCTCGAAAACCTTTCCAATAACCACATCAGAAAGCTTCCTGTAAACGCTGTTGAAGCGATAGAATGCTAGAGACAACGATAGTGGACCAGTCATTATTTTGGTTTCCAACTTTCAAAAAAGTAAATGTATTTCCAAATCATGTATGAATTTTTAAAAAATATATAAATTACCAACTCGTAGACGCCAATGTGATGATGTAAAGGAAGGTAAACACAATAATCTAAGAAAAATTCACAGAAGTCAGTTTTCCTCTTTGGGGATGTACACCTCTGTACATATCACCACATACACGACTTTTGTTGTTCTTTTGCGAAACTTTGATGTCAAAAAGAAATGGCGCTTACTTCTATGTATTTTTTTTTTATCTCTCCGTTAAAACGCACCTCTTTGTTACCAACATTGATTTATACATTACATACCATAAGAGATGCTGCAGCAACTAGATATATTAAGAGTGAAAAGAAAAAGGGATCAAGATCCTTTGCAACTGTTAGTGTTAGAGAACAATAACACTTTTAAACGTTCCAAGAAGAATTCATACCTTTTCAAATTCTCGAGGACAGAGACAGAGGAGATAGCCAGTGGTCAGCCCATTTTGACAATCGATGAATCAAGAAAGTTAACACTTGTGACAAATACTCCATCGGTAATAAATCAGTCAGAACCTTCCAAGAAAGAGGATGAGGACCAATTACCAGATGATATAAAGCAGATGATTCGAGAGCAAGAAGCAGATGCTACTTACAAACAACAACCGCATAAAAACCCTATAAGAAGAAAGCACCAGAGAGCAGAACCGATAGAGTCATATAGTGGCAATAGTGATTATGTGTATGATGTGTACACAAGGGATACTCAAATGGATGATTTGGCGAAGTTGGAACAAGTTCGTATTGCCTATTTCATGTATGATGAGGATATGTTCAATTTTGTGGATGAGAAACCTGAGAATAGTGACAGCGATGAGTTGAACGATGACATTGATGAAGATTCGAATGCAGAGGACTATTACCAAAATGACTACCCAGAGGATGAAGATCAGGATAACAATGATTCATTGGATCTTGATGATAAAGCAGAATCTACTGATGGTTTAGACCAAACTAATGATTTAGTTATGAGTGATGATGAAGATGATCAACGTGAAATCTTGCGTGAGAAGAGAAAATTCAATAAAGCTGTTTTGGATGACGAAGATGTTTATGTGGATCTGCTCAACGAAGATCCAAATGAAAGGGGATTTGATAATCTGTACCGAGATTATTTCGGAAGTGATGATGACGATTACGAGGGTCCTACAAGTTTCCTAGATGATGGGCGAATGGGAGATGAGTCCCCTAAAAGAAACTACTTTGAGGACGAAGATGACGAAGATTTGAAAGCACATAGGGATCGGATATTTGGGAAATTGGAAAAAATGATCCAAGAAAGGCAATAAAAAAATTCTTAATTGATTTTAACTATCTACTCTTTAATATATTATTATATGTACCTTATCTGATAAAATTTATAAAATCGGCCCATTTTGTGTCAATTTTAATAATGATTCCAAAATACCTTTTGGATCCTCTTTCAATCCGTTATGGAAAAACTCATTTGTAATAAATGGCTGGATTCCCTTAATGTGTTTTTTGGCAGTCATTGTCAAGTTGAAATCAACGTATTGATCCTCAAAATATATTGCAGCAGCGACGGGTACTTCATTCTTCAGCAAGAATTCTGGCTTGTATAAAGGTTGCAATCCCCAATTGGCATTCGAATGTAACATGTGAGCCAATTTTTTCAAAGGTTTCAATTCTACAAAATCATCGAGCATGGACTTGTAAACCATCTCACCAGTAAAGAAAACCGCATTCTCAATTTTAGTTTTATCTAATTTCATCATTTTTATTCTCTTGATCAAAGTTGGATAATCAAAGTTCACTTGATTTTTATATCGTAATCTGTCGGCAGACCAATTTGATGTCATACCAGTATTCAAGTAAATTGCCTCTTGAAACAAAAAGTATATTATATTTGTATCAAACGATAATGCGGATTCAACAGTTGTCAAAGTGGGGAAAGTTAATCTATTATAAGTCGTCAAATCAAAATGTAAACTCGAAATGATCTGATGAAGATTGTCCGTTCCTGAAGTAGCTCCGAATAAGATACCGGTTGCTTGTAATCTTTCGACTGAAAGTGTTCCTCCATTTGGAAGATGAATTTTCTTTGAAGAAAGATAACTACAGATCTGATGCACCTTGGAAATATCATTTGGATATTTTTCATAATATGCCATATTTCTATCTGCAGTCCTCTTGTATGTTGCCGTATAGACATCATCCGGTGATCTCATTATAGGTGGTATACCACCAGCTAGCAATACTTGGTTTAAACTGTTTGGGTAATACGAAAGATATGTCGTTGCACAAAACCCGCCATATGATTGACCCAATAATGACCACCTTTCCTTCTTGATCAAAGCTTTCCTGATGTATTCTGCGTCATTAACAATATCAAGTGCTCTGAAACACTTTAGGTAAGACACCCTTTCGCTATCGGTTGCCATCTTCATCAAGCCCACAGAGTCTATCAAATTTGAGCGACCAGTACCTCTCTGATCCAAGTAGAGCATTTGAAAACCTTTTCCGAGCATAACTTGATTCACAAATGGATATCCGTCAGGTACAACACAGGAAAATCCAGGTCCACCTTGCAAAAAAAGGCAAACGTTTGTATCTGTTTCTGGTAAGGCCAAATCCCATTTCGGCTTCAGTGATGGTATCCCCACTTGTGAGTGTTCAGTGACTAATCTTGCCGATACGTTGATCTTTGGTGAATTGACAGGATCGGCGTAATCAAGTGGAACAGCGAATTGTAAAACTTGAACGTTTATGTCCTTGATGCGATAAGCATCAACTATCTGGTATGTTGGCGATTCCATTAGATTTAGCTATATATAACATATTATTGCTCTCTTGCCAATTTGAAATATATTAATTTAACTTCAGTTTTTTGTGTTGGTTCCAGTGATTTAGCGAAGTCAAATTTTTTGAACGAGAACCGCCGTTTCTTTTCAAGGCTTATCGTTGGATATGAAAAACTAGTATTTTCTTCCCTTATAAGGAGTATATCATCATTGGTCGAAAGACCATTTCGGATTTTTCCAATCGGTGTAATAAGAGTTAATTGGATGTATTTATAAATACCAAGATAGAAGAATGATTCCCCTTCAGAAGGCCAACATTTCTCTTCATCATTTTATCTATCTGTCTGTATCTTATGGGCTTAGGGAGTGAAAAATAGAAAAAAATTAAAAATTAAAAAAAAAATCTAAGAATAAAAATTTTAACTGAGAGAAGCTCATCGCTGGATAGTTTTTTAAAGGAAGATCAGATCGACAGGGATTGAGGTGTTGTTGTTGCTGTTTCATCTTTTGCTATAAAGTAATGGATATCACCACAGCTGAGGGTCTCACTCGTTATTTACGGTCACAAGATGTCCCTTTTGATAATATCATAGGAACATTGAATGAGTTGATGGACTCAAACTCTAACCTT
Organism: Nakazawaea wyomingensis; assembly: GCA_030567715.1. Lineage (NCBI taxonomy): Eukaryota > Fungi > Ascomycota > Pichiomycetes > Alaninales > Pachysolenaceae > Nakazawaea > Nakazawaea wyomingensis. Next base: position 293,790 of record JAJLSQ010000007.1, read on the forward strand.
TTACCCAATTTAAATATATTCACCGTTGAATTGATCGTTGATAGATTGAATGATTTCAAGAATGCCAAATTTAAAAAGGTGAAACTTGATTATAAAATTTGGGATTTGCTTATCAAATTATGGGATAGGTTCAATGAGGCAGAGATGAAGTTGAAAAATAACCATCTTCGAAGACTCAAATTTTCAGAAATAGTTGTTAATGTGCTTACGAATACTAGAGATTTTCAAGCTATTGGTGCTATGCTTCGAGCTCTCGGTCTAATAATAGGATCGAACATTCTTGATTTGTCAATAGACGACTCTACTCACATCGTTAGATCATACTTGGATCTAATTCTATTGTTGGAAACGAACCCTGAAACAAGATCAAGATGGACAAAGACCATATTGAATATGTATGACACATCAGCCAGAAATAATCCCAAACTGATGAGCAAAAAATACTTGAGCGAATTTTCAAGTTCAACTTTGATCTCTTTACTCAAAGCCTGTACATCAGAATTGATAGATGCCGAAGTAAAGAATATACTTTGCTCTTTCATCATCCGTGTTTTGCTTACTTCAGAGGTAAGACCGTTATTAGTATCCAATGTTGAAACTCTTATCAAGGGCATTAGTGAAGAGGAGGCAATTTTACTAGATTTCATGTTTGGCATGATTGTAACAAAAGTGGATGATGTATCCATGTTACAAGAGATATTTATTCTGATGAATGGAAAATCTCCAGAACTCGAACTATCAATGTTGGAGCAATTGTCTAAGCATAGAAAATCATTAACCACAAATTTTCTCAATTCACTTGTTGAAGATGCGTTGGCTTCAACAAATTCCAACAGATATCCTATAATATATCATATTCTTGAACTTGATATTGGTGTTGGGTTCAGATTTGGAGAGAAAATATTCGCGAATTGCCTTCCTTCAAAACCATCAAACCATGACATGGATGTTAAGATCGCGTCCAAGTTGATTCATTCATTCATAGTTGCAAGAGAATTCGAACTTTTTTATGATCATTGGATCACAATGATCGATGCTTCGAATTCATTTTTCAAATCCGAAGATTTCGAAACGTTGGTAACTAATAGCTTGACATACTTGTCTAGTTTCCAGTTGGATCGTATTTTGAAGCAGAAGATTATACCTCATATTTCTCAATCTCCCTTATCTGATAGTGCGGAGAAGTATTTGGTAACATTGATTCCATTTGTGCAATTTGCAATTTCGTGTAACGATGAGACAAAGAAAAGAGCATTAGAATTGAACTTGATCAAACTGTTGACATTGAAAGTTGGGTCTAAACAATTATCTTTTGAAACAAATCAAATAATTTGGAAAACAAGGTATTTCCTATTGTGTTTGTTCGAAAAAAAATGGAACGAAATCGATGAACTTTATACTGAAGCATCAAAGATAATAATTGAAGCGGCTTCAGGGCAATTAAACACGAAAAACATATACATCTTTTATACGTTGTTCAAGCTTCGAGAGATCAAAAATTTCAACTTGAGTGAAATTGTTACTTCATCATTTGTCGAAGCGCTCAGTAAGGGAGATAATGAATTATTTGAGTTCTGTTTTATGAGATGGATTGTCATCTTCAATCTTTATTTCAAGGAAGCTGATATTGCTTCATTGGTGAAAGTTCTTTTGAAATACAAAGAATCAAAACAGTCGATTTGGGATCGCATATTCGAGAATTGTTATATTTTTGAACAATCAAATCTCATGCTGGCTATTATCAGTCAATTAAGAGATTCTGTGATTATTGAAAAGACAAGGGGCTTCTATTTGAGCTTGATATCAAAAATTCCTGTTCAATGCTACAGTAAGATGGAAAAGGTTAAAATGATGGATTTTTTAACTGATATCGCGATCGAGTCGTCTGAAACAGATATCTCATTTACTGCTTTATCCACCATTCTCAAATTAGAAGAGTTTCCAACTCTTAAATCTAAAGTTGAAACAGATTGGAAGGTGATATTGAAGTTGCTAGAAATTGAAAACTCTAGCGGTTGTAACATTCCTTCTCAAATATTCAGATCAATTTGGAAAAATCATCAAAATCATGCTCAAGAAGATGTACACAAGACTTGGTTAGATGGTGTCTTGAAGAAATTGAACAAATTCTACAACAAGAAATCTGTAAAACGCTTATCTGGTGAACACTTTGCATCTGCAGTGATATTATCTATTGGAGGTGAGGACTTGGAAGAATTATCCACTAAATTTCAAGAGTCATTACTCTCATTACTCGGATCATTATCAAAGAATATGGTGGAAAATATCACATCAGTCACGTGGATACTATCAAAATTTTATTCTCTTGATGTTCAATTATCATTGACTTCAGATTTATCTCTGACTTTGAGAAACATTGGAACCTCATCACAACAATGTCATCTGTATATATTCAACATTCTTTGTAAAATTTACTCTACTGAGTTCGAAGATGTTGCTTATATGATGGCTTTATATGTGTTACTTCGTCCCGAAAATCCCGAAATAAATGCTACGATTAAATCATATCTCAACAGGCTAAATATAGAAGAGCTTTTGAAAGGGTTTGATTATTTATTGCAAGGCTTTTCAGATGTGGGTCCAGAGGAATGGCACTATGTATCCCTTATTGGAGTTTTCATAGAGTCTTTCAATGATCTTAGGAAAAAAAATCATAACGATCATGATGAAAAATTACAATTTTATGTGACATTTGCCTTATCCACTATAATGGCTTCAAATGTGAAGTCCGGGGAAGGAATCAATTGCGTTTTGAATATTTTAAAGTTGTTATTAACAGATATGGGTTGGGTTTTGACTCAATATTCATTCGAATTGATGATGTCTGTTATGATCAAGGCCATAGTTTTCACAAGAAATCAATTTTCAGAAGCATCAGTAAGGAATTATATCTTGAGTACTCAAGTTTTATCAAACGTATTATTACATCATAGACATAGATTATCAAACCGTCACCATTTGGTAATGAACAACCTTTGTGAATTAATGGAGTGTTTATTTAGTAAAAAAAATCAAAGATCGGCAATTGCTGAGTCGGTTGAATGCGGTAAGTCTTTTGAAAGGCTTTTGGGTAACCTATGTGAGCCCGCAAACATCCCACAATCATCATCGGCCAATCAGTTGAATTCAGCCTCTTCTTCTTTGAAAAAAATTTTGAGACGGTATGTACCGATAGTGTTGATCAACTACATCTATTTGCAGATACGTTACAAGATGCAAAATAAGATACGAGACGAAATCGTGGATGGAATTTACGTGGTGATCAACACGTTGACGCAGGATGAGTTGGTTGTGGTGAACTCCTCGCTAGACGGTGTTGGTAAGAGTTACTTCAAACTTTTGTACAACGACTACAAGAAGTTTGGTAAATGGCAGGATGATGTTTAAGCCGTTTTTCCTCCAATTCCCGCAGTAAGTAAGAGTTGTGTGTAAAAAATATAAAAGTTACTTAGTTAGAGTTTTATCGTTTTGGTTCTTTTGCTGTCAGTTCATTTTGGCGCACTTACAAAATTGTGGAATATTCTAGTACATTCTAGCAATATCTATGCATTCTGATAACATGATCTAATGGAGAACCTAGATTGATATATAAATATCTGTTCAATTGCTATTATCATTAATTGTATGCTAGGTTAGTATCATATAGAGAAATATCAATTAGTTAATATTATTACAATTGAGTGAAATAAAAAACATTATATTATACAATGGAGTCATCTAAATACACAGATAACGCTATAGAGATAATCAAGAATGCTTCGGAGTTGGCAACAGGTCATCAGCATCCGCAGATAACCCCGGTTCATATGTTGGCTGCCATGATACCTACCGATGAATCTCATAACAACTACTTGAAGACATTGATTGAAAAGGGTAGGTTCGATTGGCCAAAATTCCAAAGAGGTGTGAATAGTCATCTTGTCAAAATAGCTGCACAGAATCCTCCACCAACAGATGTTTATCCAAGTGCAGGACTTGCTCAAGTACTTAAAGCTGCAGATAAATACAAAACACAACAGAAGGATGATTATGTCGGACAAGATCATTTATTGCTCGCATTATTGGACGATGCTTCTGTTCAGAAATTGTTCAAAGATGCTGGAATAACAGTTGACGCTATGAAGACTCAAATCTCTGAATTGAGAGGAAATAGAAGAATTGATTCAAGACAGGCTGATTCTTCTACAAAATTTGAATTCTTGTCGAAATATGCTGAAGATTTAACTCAACTTGCCATTGAGGGTAAAATTGATCCAGTTATTGGTAGAGAGGAAGAGATTCGTCGTACTATAAGAATTTTGGCAAGAAAGAAGAAGAGTAATGCATGTTTGGTGGGTGATCCTGGTGTTGGTAAAACTACAATTGTTGAAGGTGTAGCTCAAAGAATCGTCGATAATGATGTCCCCACCATTTTACAAAATTCCAAATTGTATGCATTAGATTTGGGAGCTTTGAAAGCGGGTGCCAAGTACCAAGGTGAATTTGAAGAGAGAATGAAAGGTGTTTTGGGTGAGATTAAAGAATCTAAACAACTTATCATTTTATTCATTGATGAAATTCATATGTTGATGGGTGATGGTAAAGGTGATGCAGCAAACTTGTTGAAACCTATGTTAGCATCTGGTGAATTGACAGTTATTGGTGCCACTACTGCTGCTGAATACCGTGAATTTGTTGAAAAAGATGCTGCTTTTGAAAGAAGATTTCAAAGAGTTGAAGTCAAGGAACCAACTGTTGAAGAAACTGTCACCATTTTAAGAGGTTTACAACCAAAGTATGAGATTCATCATGGTGTCCGTATTTTGGATTCTGCATTGGTCACAGCTGCACAATTAGCATCAAGATATTTGACATATAGAAAATTGCCAGATAGTGCAGTTGATTTGATCGATGAAGCCGCTGCTACAATTGCCGTTGCCAGAGACTCAAAACCTGAAGAACTTGATTCTTTAGAGAGAGCTATACAATTGTTGGAAGTTGAAATAAAAGCATTGGAGAGAGATCAAGATGCAGATTCTTCAACCAAGGAAAGATTAAAGGCTGCTAGAAAGAAGTATCAATCGTTGAATGAACAATTAGCTCCATTGAAACTGAAGTACAAACAGGAGAGACTGGCTCATACTGAATTGACTGAAGCTAAGAAGAAGTTGGATGAATTAGAAATTAAAGCACAAGATGCCGAAAGAAGACATGATACTGCAACAGTGGCCGATTTGAGATACTATGCTATTCCAAGTATCAATGAAAGAATTGAAAAATTGGAACTTCAAGTTGCCGAGGAAGAGGAAAGAATGAATGATGATGATTCAATGATCAAAAATGTTGTTGATTCAGAAATTGTTTCTGAAACTGCTGCTAGATTAACAGGTATTCCAGTCTCCAAATTGACTCAAGCTGAAAATGCCAAATTGATCAATATGGAAAATGTCTTGTCAGCTCTGGTTGTTGGACAAGGTGAGGCTATTAAAGCTGTTTCCAATGCCATTAGACTTACAAGATCTGGTTTGGCTAATCCAAGACAACCTTCGTCATTCCTTTTCTTGGGTTTGTCTGGTTCAGGTAAGACTGAGTTGGCTAAGAAGTTGGCTGATTTCTTGTTTGCCGATGAGAAAGCAATGATTAGAATTGATTGTTCTGAGTTGGGTGAAAAACATTCTGTATCAAAGTTGATTGGTACCACTGCTGGTTACATTGGTTATGATGAAGGTGGTATGTTGACTAATCAATTAGCCCGTCATCCTTACTCTGTCGTGTTGTTCGATGAAGTTGAAAAAGCTGCTCCTGAAGTGCTTAACATTTTGTTACAAATGTTGGATGATGGTAGAATCACAGCTTCAAATGGTAAAGTTATTGACTGTTCAAACTGCATCGTCATCATGACTTCCAATTTGGGTGCTGAATACATCAATGCTGCTAAAGGTTCTAAAGTTTCACCAGAAACAAGAGAACAGGTTATGAATGCCGTTAGAGCTCATTTTAGACCAGAATTCTTGAACAGAATTAGTGCGACTGTCGTTTTCAACCGTTTGTCAAGAAAGGCAATTTCCAAGATTGTTGAAATCCGTCTTAAAGAGATTCAAAAGAGATTTGAGGCCAATGGTAAACAAATCAAGTTGGATGTCGACCATGATGCCGTTGAATACTTGTGTAAATATGGTTATTCACCTGATTTAGGTGCTAGACCATTGAATAGGTTGATTCAAACTGATATTTTGAATTCAATGGCTATTTTGATACTTAAGGGACAAATCAAAGATAAAGAGACTGTTCATATCAAGTTGGGTCCTAAGGGTATAGAAGTTGTTCCAAATCATGAAGCAGAAGACGTTGATATGGATGTCGATGTAAATGATTGGACTGATGCTGCAGATTCTGATGATGAGTTGGATTCAGAAAATGTTGACTAGGTTAAAGGCATATTTAGATATCAGTTATGTGATGATTAATTACTACTGAATTCAATAGTATATAGATTTATTTTGCATTTTCGTTCTTTCCTTCTTTTTGTATATTATTCCGGTTTATTAAAAGATTTAATCATTTAATTATTACTTACTTATTAAATATCAATTTCGTGAAATTAAATGAAATATAAATTCAAACACATCTCTTTACTTACTACTGTTGCAATAATCAAATTCAATTTTTACAAAGTTTGGCGCATCCGAAAATAAAAGAATGAGAAAAAAAAAAAGTGTGTGTGCTGCTATTCATAGAAAGCCTTTTGCTTTTAAAAAATAACATCGGTAATCTTTAAGAGACCATTGCTGTTGGTGTTGTTCATTATTCATATTCCACAACTACTCTCCTTTTACAAAGATTACATACACTATTAACAAGCCATCGGGATCAATCTCAATTAATTTCCTAACTTTGCCGAAGTTCAAAACGAGACAAATACAGATATTTTTATCCACCGATGTCCTTCTTCGGTTCGTTAAAAGACAGGGTGACGAGTCTATCATTGTTAGACAGACAGCCCGTTAATCAGGTAAAACCAACTAGGGAGGAGGCTTTTAGACTGGAATTCAACTTGCCATCAACTGAACATATAATTGATGAAAGCGCAGCAGAAATTTCCATCTCATCGGTATATTCCAAGACCCAACCTGGACTGAACGGCAATGGGAATGGGAACGTACAATTCTACTCTGGTAAAGTATTCATGACAGAACATTTCTTGGTGTTTCGAGATGGTTATGATGGTAGAACTTTGTCGTTCGTTTTGCAATACAGTGCTATTAAGAAAGTGGAAAGGATGCCATCTCAAGCATATTTGTTTGCCTTATCATTGACGACATATTCCAAATTGAACTGTGTGATTCAATTTATCGGTATTAGATCGAGATCTGAACAATTTTCACATAATCTTAAGACAAAATTAAGAGAAAACTTACCGAATGTCAAGTTGTTGAGACCATTTATTGAAACATGTTATTCCGAATACTTGTTATCCAAAAATAATTGTAATCCTGAATCGATAACAAGTACTCCACCAGGTGGATTGGGGCTTACTTTCAAATTTCCAGGAGATGCTAAAAAGTTAAGAGATAAGCCAAAGATGAAATTATGGTTTGATTATTTCAGAGCTAATGGAAGAAATATCACATTGTCTCGTACACAAATGTTTTATAAGTTGGTTAGAGTAGGATTGCCGAATAGGTTGAGAGGTGAGATATGGGAATATTCATGCGGTGCAATGTACCTTAGATTTTCAAATCCTGGTGAATATCTTTCACTATTGAAGGACAATGAAAACAAACGTACCTTGGCTATGGATGAGATAGAAAAGGATTTGAATAGATCCTTACCGGAATATCCTCTGTACCAAAATGAAGAGGGTATAGGTAGACTAAGGAGGGTTTTAACGGCATATTCATGGAAAAACCCAGAACTTGGATATTGTCAAGCTATGAATATTGTTGTGGCTGCATTGTTAATATACATGTCAGAAGAACAAGCATTCTGGGTATTGAAAGTGATATGTGATACCATGGTCCCGGGTTATTATTCCAAAACTATGTATGGAACTTTGTTAGATCAAAAAGTTTATGAGTCATTGGTTCAAAAGACAATGCCAATTTTGTGGGAACATATAAGTCTGAATGATATTCAATTGTCTGTTGTATCACTTCCATGGTTCTTATCTTTATTCCTCAGCTCAATGCCATTGGTATTTGCATTCAGAATCGTCGATATATTCTTTTTGAATGGTCCAAAAACCCTTTTCCAAGTTGCTCTTGCTATACTTCGGGTCAATGGTGAGGAGTTACTTGCTGCAGAGGATGATGGCACATTTATTTCGATCCTCAAAGACTATTTTTCCACTTTGGATCAGTCAGCTCATCCAAACTCTCCTATGGAGAAATACAGATCCATCACTAAATTTCAAGAGTTGTTAGTGGTTGCTTTTAAGGAGTTTGCAATTGTCACCGATGATATGATTGCCACGTTTCGTGCTAGAAATAAGGGAGATGTTTTCCAAGGTATCGAAAATTTCGTCAAGAGAACTCAAATACGTAACTTACCAAAAACAAAAAATTTAACACTTGATAATCTTTATAACATTTACGATAGATTCTATCAAGTTGCTGGTGACTCTAAGACCTTGGAAAAAGATACGAACTCAAGCACCATGGATTACAATGCTTTCAAAGAGTTTATGGCTCAGCTCACAGACTGGGTTAATTTGAATAACCAATATGAAGATGAAAATCAAGAGGCATTTTTGAAAAGATTGTTTTCATATGCGGATACGGATAATCAAAATGCTTTAACTTTAGAAAATATCGTTATGTTATTGAACAAGTTAGTTGAACCTGATTTGATGGAGAGTTTATCTAATTTCTTTGCATTATACGATCTCGAGGGCACTGGCAAGATATTGAACGAAGGAATCTTGGAGCTTTCAGAGGATTTGTTATATTTGACAACACCATGGCGTGATGGATTCCGCTTGGATTCAATAACAAACAAGGCAATTGAAAGTGCCATGGCGGATAAAATCATTGAACAAAGACAGCTTATTCAAAGTGAAAAGGAAGCAAAAGGTGAAATTGTTGAGATGGATGAAATACAGATTCCGGCCACTGTTGAAATTGATAGAGAGAAGCTTGAACATGAGCAGTCTCAGAGATATCTTTCAGCAGCAAGTAATTTTATACAAAGAGCATTTGAGTACGCTTTGCCTGTGGAGAATCCAGAAACACCTTTAATTGACTTGGATGATGATGAAAGCAATGAAAAATTCAAAAAATTGACGGCAAATGCAGCACTTGATCCTACCCATCCAAAGTATGTCAATTTGGCCACTTTCAGAATGGTGATTTTGGCTGACGAAGTTTATGAGTTATTTTTCTCTGAGACTTTTAGAACTTCGATTCACATTGACAACAAAATCAACAGCTCTAACACAAATTCGCGTAACTTACGTGATATGTTTGACGGTCTTTTAGCTGATGGCCGTCGTGTCGCAAATGAGGTTCGTCGTCGTATGGATACATCATCTTCTGGTTCTGTCAACTCTAAGAACCAAGATGCAAACACTAGAGCTAGAGCTAGAACTCTGAATTCAATGCACGACGATGACGACGATGATGATGATTTTGGTACTTCACAAACTCATGAAGATTTTGAAGACTTTTTAAGCCCTGAAGCACAAGTTTTCTTAAGTGATGTTGTTCCAGAGGCGGAAAAAGACCAAACAACTTTGGATGGATCTTCAAGTCCAGAAGTACAGCACCCTTCGAAGACAGTACCTAATGGTGAAATAGAAGATCAAGGTGGAGTGGAGTTTGAAGCTAATTAGTTCTTTGGTGTTTCTTGGTGGTTTAGAAGATTAATATACAGACATAAATATATACATTAGGATACTGGGTGTAGAGATGGCCTGAGTAGAGGTCGGTCGACCCATGAAAATTTTACATCTATTCATTTTTTGTTGGGCGATTAGATTAACCTTTGTAACCAACATAGCATTATTAGTCTGATATGTTACATATTCTTTGTAACTTAGATTTTGCGATAAGCTAAAATCTTATTATAGAGCAAAAATAAGTAATTAATTGGAATTGAGAATTATAAGACTATTATATTATACTATAGTCAGATTTGTGATGGCTAAAACTCTTTTCTTTGTTGGGACTCTGTCATATCCGGAATCCCGCCTTGAAAAAACAAAAACAAAAAAACTTGCAGTCATAGTGTGATCTGTAGATCTGTATGCTTTGCAAGAGATCCAGAAACCCTTGGAAACCTATACACGAGATCGAAATAGCTATTATCTGATCTCTGGAAAGATGTCAACAAATCTACAAAATTATATTGTATACAACTATAGCTGAAAGCCGAGAAGCAGCGCATTCCTCGGTAATGAAGATTAAAGAGAAATTTCCAGCACTTATTAATTTAATCTTGAAAATCAACCCCTCACTTTAATAAAATAAATAGAAGATATATTGTTTCCTATAGGCTCAAGTTTTCAGATTTAATAATTTTGATAAACTTGTTCTTTTGCTTAAATTAACTATTTTCCTATTATGCATCTTAAACTTCTCAAAAACCGAGCGGGATATCGGAGAAAAAATAGAAAAAAATGGAAAAAATTTAAAATTTAAAAGATATATATATGTGTTGGTTGGTTGGTTGGTTGGTTGATCTTCTACAACCACTATTAACAAAATATGGCTATAATCTTCTAGGGATTGTGGATTGGATTGTCCATCAACTCTTTCCTCAAAAGATGAGGTAGTGAAAGCATAGAAATTTACAGTTGTTAAGTTCAAAAAAAAGAGCCTTTTCCTTGGAGAAATAATCTTCCCAGGAAGTTTTAGTTATAAATATATCATTCAAGAAAATAAAGCCTTCTTCAAGTATTGGTCTTGCTGAGCTATATAACAAATAAAAGCATGCGACTAGCGAATACATCGTCAATCAATTCTTGAAAGTTCAAAGTAAAGATGTTTCTCTCTTTCTCCTCATCCTGTGCTCCTTTCGTACTCTCCTACTCCTAATTTTCAGGTCATCTCTAGTATTTCTCCAAGAATCAACAGCCCGTTGTATCAACCCTCTACGACCTCTTATCTCAGGATTCAAGAATGCCAACTTACATCCTATAATGTTACACTCTCTTTCGTAGTTTCCCCTTTTCCCTCTATATTCTTCAGCTGAGCACATGGCTCCTTGATAAATGCAATTCTCCAATAAAAACTCTTTGGTGAAACTGAGAGGTTCGGCAAAGTTGATCTTTGGGCTTTTCAAAGAAAATTTAGTGACAACCTTCTTTCTTGAATAAGAGAAGACCAATCTTTCTTCACCCGAGACTTCATCAATCATTACTTCTGGTGGTGAGGCTGGTATTGGACCAGGCTGTGAGGTGTATTTGTCTCCTCCTATCTTGGTTGAGGATAATGATTTGGGATTCTTTTTGGGTGAAATCTTTTTAGCAAAGAATTGTGACTTGTTGGGTGTGTATTCTTCTGTTTGTAGCGGGGAAAACTTATTCGACAACTGAAAAATTTGGCTTGTACTCTTAGCATCCTTGGAGTTCTGCAACACTACTGGAGAGCTACTACTCTGGTCTGAATTATAACTTCCAGAATCCGAACTAGAAAAAAATGGAGAAATGAGTGGTGGTTCTAATCCACAACTTCTTTGTTCTTCTCCTGTGGGGCTATACACTAGATAGTCAGGAATGAACAGTTTTGAGTTATCTTCTGCATAATAGCCATTTTCAGAAGAGAGACTTAAAGCAGTGGTCGGACGTAGAGAAACATCAACGAATGGTTGATAGTTCATCAGTCCAGAAAAGTTGCTCATATCAAACTGTTGGAATTTGCTTAAATCGTAGGGTATTACGTCTTCCGCAATGAATGAAGCTGTTGAGTTGGTATGTGGCATAAGATCTGATGCTTGTTGTTGATAAGATTGATTCAATTGAAGAAGTAAATATTGATTTTGTAACAGCTGTTGTTTTTCCATTTGAATCTGAATCTGGCGTTGGAGATCCATATCCATTTGATCCCCTTGGATCTTTTGTTGAATGTAGAAATCATTTTTGGTGTTGCCTATGAAAGATTTCGGGTGTATCGAGTTAGACATGTTCGGTTGTAGGTTATAATTGAAAGGTCTGGCTGCGAAAGGGGGTGTTATGTTAATGTTCATTTCGAATATTTTTATCCTATATCACTGCTGACACCAAGTAGTTGTATAAAAGTGCTCTATTAGAGGTAAATCGATTACAGTTTATGTCAAATATGTGATGCTGGATGAGTAATATTTATATCCTTTTCAGGACTGAACGAATGGCAAAAGAAAACAAGATGCACTCACTAAACCTAAGATACACGCTGAGATATACGCAATGTACATCCTGCTATTAACTGAGCAGGCGCATTTCAGTATGTGTATTTGTTGGTTGCATCTGCAACTTAGTATGTAAACAGAATATGTCATGTCCTCCTCTCGCGAGTCTAATGATGACTTTTACACCTGCAGATATTTCTATCTATATTGCAAGCTAGAAATATGCAATGCAGCATTGACATGCAAATTGTGTTCTGAAATAATTATTAATTGTTCTCTCCTTAGTGCATACAAATCACGAAAAGTTTTCTGCAGCAGTTGCGGAACTCATCTTTACAACATAAGATTTGAAAGAAGAATGCTATAACTACTTATCAAAGAAGATGTGTACATCAAAAGGTGACAGTTCTCTTCGTCATTTGTTGTTCATAGTTTAATGCTCTGTATTACTAAAGCCAACCTTATATTGTCCGAACCTTTATTGTAAATTTGTTCTTTTTCTTCATAACAACAACAAAAAAAAGAAAAAAAAGTATTAGTAGTGTGAGTATCAACACAAGTTAAATATGCAAAAAAATACCCTACAGTTTACGATAGTTTGTTATAATAAAATTTTGCTCAATTCCGAATCAGATAGTAGTAAATCACTCCAGCACTAACGAACATCAAAATTCAACCGGATATTACAAACAAAGTAGAAATTCTAGAAAACCTCTGATACTATTTTGGCCTGTTGCAAATGATCTATAAAGCTATCAGAATTTGCAATTACTTGGACTATTAAATGCACAAAAAGCTTCCAATTATTTAGCGTCGATGAGTGATGATTGATTCTAAGAAAGCTGGCATGAGGTCAGATTAATATTTGAAACACTACTTTTGATATATAGTACCACTTTTTCACCATGTCGTTTATTGGTGGGGAGTGCAGCATTATTTGTAGTTTTTTTTATGCACAGTAAGAAAGAAATAAGTATAGCATTTCGTATTTTGAAAATAGTAAGACGGAAAAAAATAAAAGGTAAATTGAATGCAAGAGGAAAGTTGAGCAAGGCACTGCATAATCACTATGCATCCTATCCCTGTTCCCTCAAGTATTTTAGTTTTACTAGCTCAGAACAACTTTTGCTTTTATAGTGCAGAATTAGTTGTTGTTCTCAAAAATCATATGGAAATAATTGGAAATTAATGTGCACTGCAGGGCTGCAGAAATGATAAATTAGTCAGTCGCATTTCTGCTTTTAGTTAGCCCTATCAACTCAATTCTTCTTCAGTTACATGAAGTTCCCCATTCAGTTAGTCTTAGCCTAAAATCAGCTTAGGCGAAACAACAGCTGAAATATCCCTCGCCTCTCAAAAAATCTTATATTATCTCATTACATAGTTCGGGTTTGTTAGAACAACTTCAATTTATCAAAAATACAGAATGCATTGACAAGATAAGTAAAGTGGCAGAACGGACTCACTCCACTCTGTTCTGTTGGTTTTGTGCAATGCTTGCATTTTTCATCGGTGTCAGCCGGAACGAAGAGGAGAACGCAGTTTCATGACTAAAAAATCTTTTATGATTTGAGTGCTAGAGATTTTAGTTCATACATGGGGACTTGTGATACTACATAGGTTTTAAAAAGGTTTATTTATATTCAGTAAGACATCATATATGGCAGTGATAAATGTTTCTAGACAACATATACATGCCTTCAAGTATTAAGTACGCAAGCGAGGTGAGACACAAGCTGAAGTGAAACAAATTAAGAAAGAAAAAAAGTTTAGAATGCATCGATGTTTTATCGCACGCACGATGTTCATACCAAAACCGCAGATCCTTCAATGCATTGTAAATCTTTTGAGCATTTCCCGAAATTTAATGTTGTACATCATTGATTGGTATTTCATCTTAATTTTAACTTGGAATCTATCTCTTTCATCTTAATTTACGTTTAAATGTATCTCTTTCATTCTGGATACAAGTTTATCTTCTAGGAGTGGCTCTTAATGAAATTAGCAACATACATGAAAGCAACAGTCAGATTCTAGTCTTTTTTTTATTCATCATTATCATTTGCTCGGCCCGAGGGCTATTTGGAGATTCCGAGTTTACTTTAAGGTGGTAAAAGTTACTCACTCACTCCGACTATCTCACCCTGTTCTGCGGGTTTTGTGCACAGCTTGTGTAATTTTCAACAATGCAAGCTAGAACGAATGAAAAGATGCAGTTTCATGTCTAGCTTCTAAACGGTGTTTTTTTTTTATTACATGGAGAAAATGTATAAAACTTTATTTCTATTAAATACGTTATAATAGATGTTACAATGTTCACAGCTCTAGCTCCGTATAGCCGGCTTGAGGTTTCAAGCCTGCTCTTCAAGTAAAGCTGGAAAATACAGGCTGGCATGCACTGGAGCTAAAAAGAAAATTGAATTTTGATTGCAGCGAAGGATTTGTCTCACGCACAATAGTCATGTCTTAGTTGAAGATCCTACTGTGCGCATTTAAATCAGCTCTACATTTGAAATGGGAAAATACATCACAATTTGTACAATTTATTGCAAATCATCGAAGATTGATCCGCGATACCATGCACACAAAACTCATGGTGCATTAAGTACAAATTGGCCAAAAAATGAACTCTTTAAGAAATTAGACAAACAAAAACAAGTAGATCGGATTTAAATTCAAATTGAGCGGGAAAATTCTTGGGTATTATTAACATCAGTTCTCGCCTTATATTCACTTAACATTTAATTCTGTCACTTATATGCTTTGTTAATAAGTCGGGCTCAATTTCATGCGGTAAACTGCGTCACTATGTCTTATTTGTTACTAAAATTGTAGAATTCAAATTGAGAAATGAACTGGGTTGGAAGACCTAAACGGTCAATACTTTTGTGTTTACAAAATTGAACTTGAATGTTTGTTACTGTGGACCGAATGCATCTGTTCTATCAATGACTCTAATTTGATTCAATATACCGATGATTTACAGTTTTGCCTAGTTTCATGGGATCTTCTAGCGTTTAATGAAATTAGCAAGATAAATATAAACAAATATTAGATTCCCTTTTTCTTCTAATTGATCATCATTAACCTTTGCCATTGGCAAATCCCGAGTTTATTACTGTTATTACTGCTCAAGATGAATGTATCAATGCAGAAAGGTTAATAAGAAGAAAACAACAGATTTGGTCATTTGCACTTAAACGAATAAAATAAGCCGATAAAGGGATAGCAAACTATGTGTCTCGTAGATCTACAAAAAGTTGGTTGCTCGCTGCTGTGCGCCTCAAAATATGCCTGCAACCAGAGTTACGCATGGATTTTAACATGATCCTTTGATGTGGACCAGTATTCACTCTGTTAAGCTGCATTTGGTTCGTGTTTTCAAAAAAGGTCATGACATAGAAAAGCCTTTGACCTTTTTCGATAAAAAGACAAATCGTTCTATTTTATATTGAATCAAACCTTGTTTTTGAAACGAACTTTATAGCTGATCAAAGATTTAAAACGATATCATATCAGTCTCGCTCAGACAAATATTACACATACAAAAAGTAACTTTGTAATACACGGTCTGTGCAAAGTTTTAATATCCCTCTATCTATCGATTTTTGAACTTGTTATGATTACTTCTAAAAAATTCAGGTAATTTTTCTCCCAATCTTCATTTTGTACCGCTGAAGATCTTTTGTATTATTATATTTTGACGTTATCTTTATTTACTCAATTTTTTTGATGCACAAAGATGCAACTGAGGCTAAATTAATTTCAAAAAATAAATCATTTTGAGGTTCTAACGGAGTTACACAAATAATTTGATTGATACAAAGTGAGAAAGTGTAGAGACCGAAATCGAACCATTTTACAAGTGCAAGGAGGCTTGGTAAAACATTCTCCATCTTTAGAAAAAAGGATGGATATCAAATTTTATGAGATTGTGCAAAAAAAAAAGGCTTACACATACCTCCTCCTCATATCTTTTTCTAAATTGCAGGGCAATAGATAGTTAGGCGTTGTTGCCATGTAGAAAGGTTTCAAATGTTATTTTGCAAAGACGTGCATACGTTTTGGCATTCTTTATAAAAGTAGTGGATTACTTTCAAAAGACCTAGCTAGGCCTTTCTTTCAATTAGAAAATCCGAGAAAAAAAGATCACTTAACTGGCACTGGTAAGAAAAGTTATTTGCTGTACATATTTTTTAAAACAACCCCCATCAAATAATAAGTCAATTAATCAGTTAGTTTATCAATCAATCAATCAATCAATCAATCAATCAATCAGTATCCAAGTAGAACTTATCAGTATATCATAATGACGGAAAGCAGTGGCAACGATTCTCAGATTGACACATCGAACTTGACACCACAAGAGTTAAGAATTTACAAAATGTACGGAAAGTTGCCAACAAGATCAGATATATTACAATCTAAATTGAAAGATCGTAAATACTTTGATTCTGGTGATTACGCTATGAGTAAAGCCGGTGTCACAGATACACCACATTCATTACCTGTTGAAAATTTGGAACACCCAGATTTGGAAAAAATTCAAAGGATAAATAGAAACTCTATAAGTAGTGGTTCAGCTCAGTCAGGGCAGGCATTCAACACACTTCAAAATTCACATCCGGGTAGAATGTCCAGTGTAAGTGGCTCGCCTGGTGGTGTTATTGGAGTACAGAATGGTGGTAATATTATGTTCAGTGGGAAGTCAAATCTAGAGAATGAGATGAAAGACAATTAACTGAGTTGGAGTGAACGTTTTTGTTTAACCTTTGATTCGATTATTCATTGCATTTGATATTGTCCCTATTTTTGTTAGTTGGTATTGTTCGTTGTCTTTTCTGCATCTATGTTTTTATTAACCGTACCCTTATTGCCATATTTTTTTGACATTGAAGTTATAAGATCCACCCAATTTGTCTTCCTTCATGGGTGTCGTCTACCCGTATATATTATGAATTTTTTCTTCTTTTTTTCCTAGAGATAAAAAAATTAGAGAGCGCTGTTGATTTAAATTGGAACAACCCTATCGACAGTTGTGGGATCTTTAAATTTTGAAAGAAAATCTCATATTAACCAAATAAGCAGGAAGACGAAGAGAAACAAAAAAAAAAAAACATAAATATCCAAGATTTCAAATCCTCCTCAAATATCATCAAATCAACTCCAACCCAAACCCGAAAGCCCATTTTGAACAGAATAAGCTAATATCACATTGGTAATGATAAATAGCCAAAAAAATGGAAACCATAAAAAAACACATAAGAAAAGATCACACAAAAACCCGAAAAAAAAAATGACAATCGCTAGAAATATCTCAAACGTAATGAACTTGTATTCTTAGAACCAAGCACAAATCCCAAGCTGAAACTGAAAGATGCAATAATTATAGACAAACATGATATTTGAAATAGGATACTCGACATGTCAAAATCTCCATTCTTACCCCTCTTATTGTATTTTCTCCTCTCCTTTCTCCTTTGTTCTCTGGCAAAGTCTCTGTCGATTGTAAGCGAGACAGATGCTGATAATGATGCTGAAGAGGAAAGTACTTCAGGGGCTGATTTAAAATTAGTGGTTTTCATAGTGGTATCCTTGTTATTGGTGATTTGTATCTTGCTATTCGAATAACATTCATTGTTGTTGCTGGATTTGTTGTTCTGATTGACTACTGTTACTGAGGTACCGGTGGTTGTAGAATTCGAGGATCTTCTTCTATGTTGCTGTTGTTGAACAACATCCATTTCACAAAGCATGGTGGTTAATGAACCATCATTGATAGATGGATAATCCATACTTGGTGAATCCCAGTCATTGTCCGTGATCCTACACGATTCCCTATTAACATTTGATACACCACGAGTGTCTAAATCTATCCAAGATCCCTCTTCTTCACAATTAATATTATTATTGTTGTTGTTGTTAAAGCTCCTGGAAGTGGTAAAAGTTAAAGGGAGCTCATCGTCTATGGAGTCGGCGTCTTCGTTTAACGAGTAGCTAGTTTCAAGAACTGATTGTTCAGCAAGATATAATTCCCTGTTGGCATTCAGACTCCATGATTTCAAATACTGAGTATTATATAGTTTGTTGTTTTTGGTCATTTTTTCCCAAATTCTTTGTGTATTTCGTGGTGATGGATACAATAATTGAATTTGAATCAAATAGTATGATACAAGTCTAAGTTCACAATTTTTATTATATTATTATTATAATTCTTGGTAAATATATCTGGCTATTAAAAAGATATCTCTGGTTGATGATATTCAGTTGTAAGTATTTTGTGGTTGTAGTTAGTTGTTGTTTTTGTAATGGTAGTCAGAAGATATTTTAGAGATGACTTGTTTCTGCCTCGCGATTATTTTTAACTCATAACGCTAATTAAAAAAAAAAAAAAACAATTACCCCAACTTTTTCCTCTTCGATTGCTCTTTTGGGTATTATTAAATCTATCAGCCTGACTTTAAGAACTTTGGACACTACCTTGATATGTGACACTGATACCCTTCTATTCTCCCTTCTACACTTCAACATTTGCCAACTTTGAAGATATAGAAGATATAGGATTGATTTGACAGTTTTATAGCCCCATAAAGTTTCATTACTTCTTCCAAGAAAGAGGTTCCTGTTGGCTGGTGTGTGAATTCGAAACAAATTCTTTATAGACCATATGGGCAAAGGGAGTGTAAAAAGAAACAACTGGGGTGAGAGATTTACTGTTCTTCTTAATCCGCCGCTATGCTTAAACTAGATGGACTGGTCATCAATCAATAGGGAAAAAAAATTCGAACTTTCCAAAAATTTTAGAACTCATCTTGTTTGGAGAGAGGTTCCTCACACTTTTAGCATGGATGTGTTGTATGCTTGCTTGCTTGCTTGCTTGCTTGCTTGCTTGCTTGTTAATAAATTGAGTTATTGATTTATTGCTTGATGAGTAGGCTGTCTGGCGGATAAGCACTTTAAACTTTACTGATAACGCAATTTATACTTTACTTTCTAAAAACAGTACAGTAAGTGAGCTAATTTATTGATTATCTAACTAGCCATATCACATTACAACATTATTCGATTCTGTTCAAAAGAATTATCGGAAATCTCAGTAATCTCTGAGTAATTATTATGTTCTTTTCTTGGTTTTGCGGAGGCATGTGGGCTACGTCATCTCCGGTCGCATCGTTTGAGACTTCAACTTATTAATACTCGCAAATAAGATATAAGGTTTGAGGGGACAACAGAGTAGGTGAATGAAAGTTTTCAGAACAAGTCTACAGACATGCATACATATACATTACAGATACATGGTGAACTTTCGTGTATTGCATTATATCTATTCAGCCCGTAATCCGAAATGTTCTTTCACATCCAATCAGATGAGATATCAAGTGGCTTTGAACACTTCTTGAACCTTTTTGAGGTCACAATGAAATAATAATATGCTAAAAAAAAAAGAAAGGAAAAGAAAAAGAAATGAAATGCATTTTAAAGAGAATTCATTTCATTTATACGTAGATATAGATAGATAGAAAAGAAAGATAGAGAGAAAGAGAAAGAGAAAGAAAGAAAGATAGATAGATAGATTCATAGATATAGATAGCCGTGGTTGTAAATCTTCAATTCAAAACCATATCATCTCTAAAACTATGGATCCACATTTAAAACTTTTTACTCATTTGTGCGAATGTGTAAATCACCCCTTCGTTTTCGTTTGATTCATTGATATATATATGCACATTATATATCGTATATATCGATCAATATTAATCAATCAATCAAAATTTGTTCTATCTTTTGTTAAACTGGAATGGTCAGTTTATTTTGCTGACAAATATCATATAACTGTATTACAGACCACTTTACAACAAAGAAAAGAGATAGACAGGCAGACACTCATAGTCAGTCAATAAATACTCGTTCATTCGCTCGTTCGTTCAGAGGCTAAATAAAATAAAAAGACAATAAAAAAGAGAAGAGAAGAGAAGAGAAGAGAAGATGTTAAAAAAAAAATAAAAAAAAAAAATGCAGCATTAATGGAAAAAAACACACACACACACACATACTCAAACTCAACATACCCACCTTTCTCTTTATGATACAAAAAACCTTTTAATTATTGCTATATAATATCATTAGAACCTACAGGAATATATATATTTATATATATCAAGCACCCTTTTGTTGCTGATCCATCCGTTCAATCTCAACATTACTAAGAGAGACATCAACCACCAACAAAAAATTAACATCCAGCATTTACATAAAAAATAATGGATCTTGAACCGACGACTACCCGCCAAAGCGACTCCACTGGATTGAGTGCTAAATCTGCATTGTATAGGATATACAGTGATGGAGATATCAATACCGATATGGATAATACTGATATCTATACCAATTTAAACGATGATATCAATAAACATCCACAGGACAACAAATTTTCTGAGAAACATACACAGATCATTACATCACAATCGATATTGATCAAATTTATATCTTTTATTTTCAAAATAGGTTTATTAGCGGTGATGGGGAATTTCTATTTCATGATCTTGGAGTCAATTGATGTGGGAAAAAAGATTCAATTACCTAGCGTTGAAGATTTCAAAATTTTGTTTTTACTCAAGGACAAGATCATTAAATTTTCACCTAATGTGGATTCAAAATTAGCATTGATCATCAATAATAGTTTTATCGGCGTGTTATTGGGCGCAATTGATTCTTTTATATTCGATTCCGTATTCAAATACTTTATCAATATTCCAAAAAGATCTACATATGAATATACAACGATTATCAGGTCTTTGGTGGCAATAATTGGTATCTCGTATGGTTTGAAGACTTTGGAATGGGAATCCTCTTTACAGGCATCATTGGCATGGTCATTGTTGAACCCTTGTCTTTGGATCCTATTGGATGGTACAATTTACGGATTTGTTGTCGATTCTTCGATGAGTATTTTGTTATGTTGGTTGAGTTATCTGTATGATCCAATGTTTTTTTTGAATTCTACAGACCAACAAGAAATTTGGAATAAGCTATTATGGATTGGAAGTTCTGGATTTGTTGGATTGTTGATATTTGGCAAGATTGGAAGGTATTTGTTCGAATAATTATAACCGATGATTATTTATCTCTTGTAGATTTAGTTTGAAGCTGTTGCATCAATCAAATTTGTTTTGTTTTTTGCATTTTATTGTTCATTATAAAGATGAAAAAAAGAAGAGCTAGGAAAGGACTTTTCATATACACGTATAATAATAATAATGATGATGATTATAAATCATTTTGTAATTATTTAGACTTTTGGTCTTCTGGAATATTGATCTCAATTTGATCCAGAATGTAACCGGTCATGTATTTGGCCAAGGCAATACCCACCACTAAGCAAGTAACAACCCATCTAATCAATTGACCAATTAATTTGTTATCTACAACTGCGATATCAATTATGATATCGTTCAAATAATCTTCCAAATGTAACCTAGATGATGCATAATAATTAGGAATTAATTTCAATTCAATATATGCATGATCATAATAATCACCACTAATTGTCTCTACACCGAAAACCAAATGCTCTTTTAATTCAAGTTCAATTGGATTTAACCCGCTCCAACAAAATTTGAAATTATAATTGGCACCAGCATCGATATCAATGAGCTCGAGCCAAATAGTCACGGGAGATAAATTTCTCGAATCCACAACCACATAAGATATCCGCTTAGCGATGGCCAACAAGTCAACATCCAACCGCGTACTCATATTGGGAGTGATGGAGAAAGCAGTGGCCCTATCGTTACCATGTTTTCGTTTCCACGGTGAATCTGATGATAATTTGATGATTTGATTTTTATCATGATGATGATCCAAAAGAGTGTGCAGGCTTTTGTGGGTTAAGTTGAATGTGGATGGTATCGAGACTGATATCACCTCCGTATTAGCCACAATTGGAGTGAACCATTGTGATACAAGAAGTAGTATTATGGGGATTATATTGAAGTTGACCACCATTTCCACTGACAACGTACCGACCTCTTTTGAATGAAACTAATTTTTTTTTTTTTGATCAATTTGATTTGTAAGTGAGAAACATCATCGATCCAATTAGGATAGATTAGAAAGAGAAATTTAATGGTAATATAATATAATATAATATAATATAATATAATATAAATAGAATTATAAAAAATATCAACTTCAGTAAATATTGAATATAAATAATAAATAAATAAATAAATAGATAGATAAATAGGTAAATAAATAAATTAATAAATAAAATCAATTATAGTGGCATCATATCATTCATGCCTTAATTTCTGTGAACATTCTAACTGGGTATTCCTCAGCGTACATACCATGCTCTGGCTCCTTCATAAGACGCCATTTGAAATTGTGCAAGTTAGGAGCAATAATAGGCTCACCCTGTGGTCCCAAGATTTCACCCTTGATCACATTTGGATCCAAGTTTTGTAAAGTGTTACTCAACATGACTTGGTTCTTATCACTGTACAATTCCAATTCTCTAGTCCCCAGTACACCTACCGAGATACGAGGATTACTAACAGATCCCAATTTCAATAAGCCGCTGACTTTGGCCTGGTTGAAACCAACAATTTTAGGATAATTTTTTCTGGTGTCTCTGCTGTAATACATATTATTATGGATATCTCCAGCTGGGATCGTGAATGGATCACGATAAGAATGGTTTGATGGCTGCGAGGCAGGGGGTGGCTGTCTGTAATATTTGACAATTGGGTTACCGGAAGATCTGTTAGGGACTAAAGTGAAAGTTTGTCTTATCTTTTCCCAAATACCGGTTGAACCAGTGGTATATTTCTATATAGACAAATTTTGATGTTAGTAAGCTCTTGGGCAAAACAAACAAACAGACAAACAAGGGGGAAACTTACCTTCCAAACAGGAACTGGACCTCCTCCAGACATGATTTTATCGATGGATTCTGTAATCAATGATAAGAGGTAATAGAAAATCGTTATTGATGGATGTTTGTTGAGAGTTTTATCTTTTTGTATTTTTATATTTTTTGGCTTCAAAAAAATAAAATCATTTAAAATCAGAGTTAATACATCATACACTTTAAGTTCATTTGCTAAGGGGATATACATAGTTGAATACAAATACATTCAATTAATTGCTGAGATAATCAAAAACATCACGAATTGAGATTGTGTTATTTGCAGCTCTGTCACTCCGCACTTAAAGAGAAATTTTTCGACTCATTTCATAACATGCCCTCTTTCAGAGTCCCCAACTGGATACTAAGAAGGCTAAATGGCCGTACCACTGCAGAGGAAATTCAAGAGGCCTTGAATCTCGATGATGATGCTAATATCAATGAACTTTTTGATAATGAACGGTTACTATTTCAATTCATAATGAGAAGATGGATGTCGGATTTAGAGCAAGACGCCAATAATGTAAATGACGATGACAACGACAACAACGATGATAATACCTCTACCACTGGACCACCTATTGCAGATCCAGACAACTCTCTGGAAGAAGAGCCGGTTGGAGAACAAGAACAAGAACAACAACCTGGACTGGCGAATAATAATAATAATGAGATTCCAATTTTGAACATGGATGATGTGGATCTGGCTTTGAGAGATCATTTGATCCATAGCGGTAACAATAATCACGTACAAAGAGGGACATTTTGGATGATTGATTTCTTGGCTGTGACATTGTTCCCAATGTTATTTTTGAGGATTTTGAAGAATGTATTTTCTTTCATCAGTTTTAGTGATGATATCTTAGAAGATACGGATAACTTCTTGGCTTATATCCAGGATAATTCCTTTGGAACGTTAGCTGCTCAGGACAACAAGACTGAAGTTGTCAAGTCTTTGATCTCGAAATTTGGTAAGATTGTTTACGAAGAGATGATCTACTATTACTCACCTAATGATCCAAATCCGTTATTAGCTCGGTACTTAACCTTGTTTTGTTTCTATATCTACACATCGCTCACTTCGATTTTTATGATGATATCCTTTGTGTTTTTATTGTTATGTCTCACATACACAATAGGTAAAAGATGGAGTTATATAGATAAATTTTTGGTTAATGTGTCTAGGGACTCCAATGGTGTTTTTTGAATTTTTATTCCTTTTTTGTTTAGGTTTAGCTATGTATGTAAGTATGTTACGACATAAGCGGTTTATAAGATGTTGCATTTTTATATCTATCTGCCCATATGGCATACCTTCGGTGTTCCTATTCATTCTTAAAATGGTCAATGGCCCTTAAAAAATGGAGAAAGAAAGAAAAACAAAAAAAACAAACAAAAAAACTTTACTTCAGATGGAACTATCGATCCATAATAATCATAATCATATAAAAGCACACCACACCGTTCGATCTACTCAGTCAGTTTAGTTTAGTTCAAATAGATAGATATAACAAGCTTTCACACTTTTTATTATCATCACAGCGATATTTTCAATACCCCTTTTCACAGGTTCCTTACTATACTTTTAGAATATATATATTATCTTGGATCATCCAACACAAGCACTTGCACGAAAAACTTTAAATTTACTCGAAATAACGATACCTTTATTACTTGGAATTATATGGCTCTGAGCAAACTTCATAGATACTTATAAACAGTCACTATCAACAGAAATAAGATCAGATCAAGCAATTATCATCATCTTTTGTGAGTGTGAGTGTAAGAGGCAGCGCGTTTATTTACATGAGTGATTGAGTGTGCATTTTTATATCTAGATAACAACACCAAAAGTTTTGCTTTCCCAAACATACATACATACATATATAGTTGCTCTATTTACAAATAGGAGAAGAAGAAGAAGAAGAAGAAGATGTCATATAACCCATTTGCAAAAATTTCAACATTTACAACTTTTCAAGACACTATGGATACTAAGAAGGATATTAATGAGGTTAAGACCCCGTTTTCATCTCGGTCGCCACTGCCCATCAACAATAATAACGACAACAACAACAGTAATAATAATGAGAATGTCAATGATAACGACAATGAGAATCGTACAATATTCTGGAACATCATCAAGTATTGTATCATGTTATTATTGGTGATTCTTTTGGTGCGAAAACTCTTATCAAATGAGCATATTATTTTATATCCATCAAATTGGAATATCAACCCAATAGATAAATATATGAACCTGGATGGGCTGTTTAGTGAGTTGGAGTTTGATCCGGGTGATCGATTTGAATTTTACAACACCAAGTCAATACTCTTGACTCTTTTCATGATCTTTCTGTTTGCATGCGCCCTTATATGAGACTTGATATCTTTACATGGGTTTGATGACTTTTTTTCCACCTTTTTCAAAGTTCTTTAGATGATTTTCCAAAAAATGAACAGTAATAATGATAATAAAAAATAATGATGGCTTCATGTAGCGGAACATGATATGTTAGAGGTCGTTACGACCTTTTCCCTTTTGTCGGTTGGTTGTAGATCACTACTAATATTTTTCCCCCATCTTACCTCCAACAGAGGCGCTAATTCTAAGCTAGCGGCTGGATTGTTTCACCGCACCGATATCGCGCGGGCGGGTTTTTTAAAATTGTCTTTATCGGAAAATTTACTAACACAATAAAAATATCATTTATGTCAATTATATCTATATATATATATAGAGAGTGAGATAAGGTTAAGCAAAGGGCTAACTAATTGATATCACCAGTTAGCGCACTCTAGACATTTCCATTGGGACTAGTCAACCATAACATATCTTATCATCTTTTTAATATGAACTACTCAATTCTTCTAGCTATATTGGGTGCATTCACTGAATACACTTCTGCCCATGTAGCCGATTATCATAATGAATTTCACAACGAACTGCCCAACTTCATGGGACAAATTGAATCACCACCATCTTTGAATGACATTTGGGGAGAAGAATGGGGGTTCAATGGAATCCAGAGCTTTGCTCATTTGGATCATACCAAATGTCTCTTGAACACCGATGCCGTTTATGATATTGGTATCATTGGAGTACCATTCGACACAGCGGTCTCGTATAGACCTGGTGCTAGATTTGGCCCGCAGGCAATAAGACAAGCTTCTCAACGTCAATCCAAACTGCGTGGATTTAACTTTCGTGCTGGAATCAACCCATATACTGCATCACCTATCTTGCTCGATTGTGGAGACATTCCAATATCTCCAATGGATAACAGATTGGCTTTGAAACAGATGACATTGGCATTCTCTCAATTGTACAACAGAAGCTCTGCTATAGATCTGAACAAACCACCCAAGTATGTTGCATTAGGAGGTGATCATTCGGTGATTTTACCACACTTGAGAGCACTGTCCAAGGCACATGGAAAATTGGCCGTTATCCATTTCGACGCCCATTTGGATACTTGGTTACCGGACAGTTATCCAAGTTTCTGGCACACCAACCAATCAGAATTCACTCATGGATCCATGCTCTGGATGGCTCATGAAGAGCAATTGATAACTGATGATCAGAACTTGCATGTGGGTTTGAGATCTAGACTTGGTGGTGACGATTATCGTGATTACGACGTTGATGATCAACAAGGATTTAAAAGGATCGATGCCGATGATGTCTGGATAAAAGGGATCGATTATGTCGTCAACACCGTGTTGGATAGAATTGACAAGGATACTCCAGTTTTCATCAGTGTTGATATCGATGTCTTGGATCCAGGTTTTGCGCCAGGAACAGGAACTATAGAACCAGGTGGATTATTACCTAGAGAATTGATCCAGATCTTGAGAAGGTTGGAGCACTTGAACATTATCGGTGCTGATATCGTTGAGGTGAGTCCCTCCTACGATAATGCAGAAGTGACAGCGACAAATGCTGCTCAAGTGGTTTACGAATTGATCACAAGTATGACAAAAAAAGTTTTGGGCAAGACTGTGGCACGTGATGATAATAATAAATTTATTGGATCTTCAAGTCAAAGAGTTCTTGGAGTTGCTAAGAGGTTAGTCAACAATTATTGATTTTAATCCCATTTTGGTTGTTGTCTTCCTTTTTTAGTTGACTTTAAAAAAATTTATGGAATATTTAGTTAGTTAGAGCTTTTAAATGTTCTGAATAGTTCCTATCTACAGATAATAGCTTTTATTATAACGGAATAAAAAATCTTTTAACTAATTTAAGGCCATGAAGCAGTCAATTCCCCTACCCAATCTGCATCCATAGGTCTAAAGACCCTAATTTCACCTTTAGACAACTTTGACAAGTCAAGTTTTCCCCTCTGCACTTTCCTTACACCACCGACATTCTGATGGATAATGTCCAACTCGTCACCTCTAGAGTTATCCAATACCACAGCAGTATGATCTGGAGCCCCATATGAAATGGTAGAACTAGGATATTTCACAACACATGACTTGAATTGCAAAATATCACCTCTCTTAACATCATCAGTGATGACAGATGGGATGAACTTGGCTCCACCAGGTTCACCTTTGATCAACAACATCATGTAACCATGGTTTAAACCATCACTGACAAAAGCGTGTTTACCACAACCTTTTTGTAAAGCTTGTTGGGCCAAGTCCCAACATTCTCCAGATCCAACGGTTGTTCCTTCTTTATTTTCACACCAACTTGCCACATAATCTCCATATTTCTCATGTGATGAAGTTATTTGTTTCAAAGTTGTTGGTTGTGGAGCAGGAATGAATTTTTGTTCAAAATTATAAGATTTTAAAGGATCTTTAGAAGAACGAGACCAAGTAAATTTTAACTTCAATGTTGATAAATCTTGTAATCTGAAGGCAAATATCCTAAAATTTTCATTCGTAGAGTAGCCAAATGACATTGAATAACTCAATCCTTTCAAATCCTCAGGTAGCTCAGTTAATTCATCTTTCACCCACCATCCATCAGCAACTTTTAAATCGAGCTCTGGCGCCTGTTTTTTATTGGAATGTCTAGATGGTGGTGCCCGTGGTGGACTAGAAGCACGAGGACGTGGTAGTGGTGGACTAGAAGCACGAGGACGTGAAGCCACTGGAGGAGGCGGGGCCCTCTTCTCAGTCTTTGAATGTCTTGCTGGAAGACTTGGTCTCAATTCCTCTTCTTCATCTTCATCTTCATCTTCCGAGTCAGTAATCACAGAACGAGGGTGTCTCTTTGGAAGCGTTGGTACTTTCTCTTCTTCTTCGGATTCAACTGAGAATTTACGTGAATGAAGTGCAGAGGGACGAGCCGCTAGCGGAGGTGGTGGTGGAGAGTCATCATCATCATCATCATCATTCAATGAAGGACTAGTTGGTGTTGGTCTTCTAGCTGGAAGACGTGGACGAATTTCCTCGGCAGAATTAATTGATGTCACTGAACGACGTGGATTGATAGGAGGTGGTGCTGGCTTGGCCTTAACAGGTGGTGGCACCGGTTTCTTCTTGCTCACAATAGATGCTCTCTCTTGTTCCTCTTCTATTTCTTCACCATCCAGCATAGGCATAGGAGCAACTTTCTTAAGTGATCTGTTTGAGCCGGTAATCCCAGGTAATGCAACACCTCCAAATCTTCCAGTGGAGAGTTTGCTTTCAGTACTATCAATGGATGATGTAGCAGATGGTTTTCTCAAAATCACTGGTGGTTTTGGTTTGATGATGCTAATTTGAGATTCACCTTTGCGGGAAATAACCGAAGGAGTTGCATGCAGTGATTCCTTATCATCATCATCATCATCTTCTTCTTCTGCTTTGTTCTTATTATTATCTTCTTTTTTCTCAAATTTAGAAAAATCAACATTGGTCTTCTTCAAATTGTTCCTCAAAGAATTTACAAAATCATCATCTTTCAATGAGCTGAAACTGTTGTTTGATTTTGTTGATACAATGGAAGGCTTCTTCTTGAGTTCAGGTAAGACTAAGACGTCACTCTTTTGTTTTGGGGTAGGATCTTCCTTCGAAGAAGTCCAACTGCTCAACAGAGGATTTTTCTTCACAGGCTTTGGTGGTGGCAGTTTATTCAATGGTTTTGAAACCGGTACAGTTTCTTCAGCAGTGTCTTCTGGAGTTGGGAGCTTTTCTTTTCTCTTTATATGAGCAAAAGGTTCATTATCGTCTGGAATTGAGGATTTATCAACCTTCTTTAAATGTGGGAATGGCTCTGATGGCAGATTTGAAATCTCATTTTTAGCTAGCATAGGTTTTTCCTCAACTGGCCTTCTATATGTCTTTGGTGGTGGTCCAAATTTTGCCAATTGAGCCTCCATTTGCTCAACTGCACTCATATTTTTCGGAGCATCATCTACCAGAATTTCTGGCTCTTTTGAAGCTGTCTCATCAGTAGATGCTCCTAGATTCCTTGGAGGAGCAATAGGTGCCTTCTTCTTCATATCCTCTACTGGAGCGCGGTATGTCTTTGGAGGTGGAGGGCCAACATTGCTTACATCCATCCAATTTCTCTTTGGAGCTTCCACTTCATTTGCTTCAGTCTCTTCTTCTTGATTATTAGCACGAAAAGATGGAGGAGGGGGGATAACAGCTGGTGTCGATGTACCAGAAGATCTAGTTGGTAAAGGAGGTGGACCTACTCCTCCTGGTGCTGGTGCTGCTGGTTTGGCAGCTGGTATCGAACGACGGAGTGGTGGAGGTGCATTTCCAGCAGCTTTCACTGGAGGAGGGCGAGGTGGTGGCGGGCCAACATTAGAAGTATCCATCCAATTCCTTTTAGGAGAAGCTTGTTCTTGTTCTTCTTCCTCCTCTGATGCATTTCTACCATCTTCCTCATCTTCATCGCTAACACTTGCATCAGCCGACAGCGACACTGTTGAGGATCTTGGAGGCATAGCTGGTTTTGGCAGTGCAGCAGCAGAAGATGTTGGCGTTGAAGTTTTTGCCAGTCCTCTTGCCGGTTTCTCAGATTTAGTTACAGCACTTGTTGCTCCTCTAGCCCTGTGAATTGGGGGAGGCAGAAATTGCTTAGGATCCAGTAAAGGAGTCCTTGGTTTATACTCTTCTTCAGTTTTCGGAGGTGGGACGCCATAATTACCATATTGACTTGCAGGATTATCTTGTTGATCTGACGAGACAGGAACAGGCTGAGCCATTGGTGGTGGACCTGGTTGAGATCTATCATAACCATTAGAATATGATGCCAGAGGTGGTTGTTGTTGTTGTTGCTGTTGCTGTTGAGGTGGCTGATACCCAGTTGGTGTGGGCTGATGGCTCTGTTGAGCCATAGCATTCAGTGCTGGAGTACCTGATTGACTCAATTGCAGGTAAGTAGTTATAGGTGGCAGCAGCAGAGAGGGTGGTGCAGACAGTGCAGGTGGCGGAGTAGGACTCTCGTTTGATTCCATGGTAATACCAGGTTCTTGGTATTGAGGTGGAAGATGTGCAGCCACATTACGCTGTGGGGGTGGAGGTAATTGTGAAAGAGCAATTCCACCCAGTGGAGGTGGTGGTTGTTGATACTGAACCGGTTGCTGTTGAGGTGTAGGAGGTTGTTGTTGATATTGGCCCGGTGGTGGTGGTTGTTGGTATTGACCAGGTTGCTGTTGGGGAGGTGGTGGTTGTTGATATTGTCCCGGTTGCTGTTGAGGTGTAGGAGGTTGTTGATACTGGCCCGGTGGTGGTGGTTGTTGGTATTGACCAGGCTGCTGTTGGGGAGGTGGTGGTTGTTGATATTGTCCCAGTTGTTGTTGATACAGGCCCGGCTGTTGATATTGACCAGGCTGTGGCTGAGGTGGTGGTGGTGGTTGTTGTTGATACAGGCCCGGTTGCTGATATTGACCAGGCTGTTGAGGTGGTGGTGGTTGTTGATATTGACCTGGTTGCTGTTGATATTGCTGCTGGGGAGGTGGATATTGGCCGTACTCCTGAGGCTGTTGTTGATATTGATTCTGCAGATATCGTGGATCAGCCGATGGTTGGCCATAACCATTGTGAACTGGAGGAGGAGCATGTCCATAACTTCTGGAACCGTAACTACTGCTAGAATGCCTTGGTGGTGATGGAGAATATTCCTCTTCCTCATCACTGACTTCACCATTCTTCTCCCTTTCTCTACGTGCTTTACGAGCACGGACTGAATCGTTTTTATCACGATTGTTATAAGCTTTCTTTCCAGCCTTGTAAGAAGCCGAAGCGAGCTTCTTACTACCAATAGCAGCACCTTTCAAACCTGCTACACCAGCTGACTTGAAAGTGCCCTTATTGGTTTCCCAGAATCCTGACATGATGATATAAATTGGGTGTACAACAAACTGACAAGTTGTGCTGAGATCAATCAGATATGTTTAAAGTTATCTGCTGTTCGGGTCTTTTTTTTTCCTTTCTTTCTTTCTTTGATTTCTTTCTTGTGATTTGTTTGTTTGTTTGTTTGGTCGTTTTATTACACCGAGAGACAGGTAACAACAACAACAACAAAAAGGACAATAATAAGAACAATAATTCCACACTGCTGGATCAAACAAGAGAGATGAGTGATAGGCTTCTTCTTAACAGTACGTTCAGATGTTATAATGTGTCCACAGTGACAGCTGTTCAGTCTAGGGTGGAAGACATTCTAGACCAAGGGTTTCTAGAGAAGTTGAAAGAGCTAGTGGTGGAGACTGTTTATAAAGATATGCAATCAAAAAAGCGAGGTGATTTTCTTTTCAGCCAAAGGGTTGACGATTACCAGAACGATTACGAATTGAGTGAATTGAGCAGATTGGTTAAGGTAAGTCATCGGAAGGAAGACAACATCAATGCGGGACCAATCTCGTTTCTGATCAACTATATTTCAATTAAAATTCAAGATTCTGATTTATTTAAGCCTCAATTATTTGCATTTGTCACAGATACCAACTCCACGAAAAATTATAACACTATACTCATGGTAAGATCGATACCGCGGTTCACCAATCTTGTTCTTAAGTTGTTGGTAAATGATAGAGGTGTGTTGTTGACCCCACTCAAAATCTCATCGGAGATGTTAAGAGATAGTTTGAATTCTACCGTTGACAAACTTGTTGCTTTTCAAAGTGGATTGGAGCTTACTTTTGGCCATTTTAATACCATTAATGGGTCATTGTCAAGTATTACAATGAGAATACAGTCTGAGGATTTGAAAAGACTTTATTCGTTACTGAATCAAAACACTGTTCTTACCGATGAATTATTCCAGTATCTTCAACAAGAGACGGCTATTTCATTTGACAAGATAGACTTGATCAAAGTGAGTTGTAGTCTATTTTACTTAGATTCGGATGGTAAATTGAAGTTGTTCAACAGCGCTGGCGCAACGAGCACGGATCTTGATACCAAAGATTTAACTATATCATGGTACATTATACAACAGTTGTTTTAACCAAAAAAAAAAAAAACAGCAATGTTCATGAATAAATTCCATGATTTTTGCAATAAATGTATAAATAGAAGAATATGATAATAAATATAAATGTATGTAAGAAGAATATACGAATAAGGGAATCATTGAGTGGTTTCAGAGAGCTTATCAAAATCAAAATCAAAACTTGCCCCACAACCGCATGATGAAGTGGTATATGGACTATCGACTATTCTAAATTGAGAGCCTATCAATTCATGTACGTAGTCAACCTTACTATCTCTCAAGATCTCCAAACTAGTCTTGTCTATAATCACTCTGGCTACACCATCTCTAACAAACATCGTCTCATCGGCCTCTGGATGGAAATCTTGCTTATAATCCTCACACAACTTCAAATCGTATTGGAACCCATGACAACCACCACTCTCCACCTTCACTTTTAATGCTATTTCAGGATTGCAGTCCATTTGTATTAAATTCTGAAGTTTCAACGATGCACGTTCCGTCACAGATAGCAATAGTGGTAATCCATTATGGTCACTAATTAAAGGGTTGATGCATTTGGTGGCTTTTAAATCATCCATATGAGAAGCAAACTCCGCTTGATCTGGTCTCTTTGATGCAGAGCTCGATGTATCTGTAGGTTTCTTTTGTGTTGGAGTCGTACTGGGTGCTGTAGATGGTTCTGTATTGGATGAAGGCAATGTCGATCTCTTAAACTGTTTGGGTTGGGACGATGAAGAAACTGTTGATGCAGTTGCATTCATCCGTATACTTCCCACAAAACAGAGTCTCCCGGACCTGATGGGGAATAAGTGCAAATTCCTATTGAGTAACGTTCTAGCTTTAATCATGGTTCAGATTAGTAATTGCAAATGATATATGACTCTATTTCATGTAGATGGCTTTATTTTTATGTTTTTTTTATTTTTTATTTTTTTATTTTTTTCCCAATCATTCATTCATTTTCTCCATACACATCAAATTTATGCGCTTTCCATTACACAATGCAAATAAGTCAGTCTCTTTGACTTGGTAATGAATGAAAGGATATAAATAATCCCATCCCAATCAACTCTTTTTTTAATATTAAGGCGATAATCACCCCTTTTTAACTCTATCTATATACCTATCTATGAGTTGATCAGCCAAACAAATAAATAACTCATGACACTACCAAATGCTAAACCTGAACTTAAAAACACAGTGGTGAATCCCCCAGCCGCTTTTTGCTCTTGTTCTCCTTCTACAAAATTTCCAACATCCATGAAACAGGAAGAGCACAAGTGACCATTGGTGAAACCGAACAAAAATTGCAACATGATGTAAAAAAGATCTGAATCAATCACTGCACCTTTGTTCTTGAGATTGCATAAGAAAAAAAACGGTATCATAAGTGCTCTGGCAATAGAATAAGCCACAAGTTTTTTCGGATTTGAAATCTTGAAAAAACTCCAGGCACATGACAATCTACCAGCTAGATCACCAACGTTCCATATTAAAAATATGAATGGAATGAAGATTTTTCTACTCAATAGCTTGGAGTCTTGATGAGAATTATAATTGGTACTCTCCACAGTTGATGCAAAAACTGGGAAAACTAACGTTATGGCAAATGTTAAAAATATGGTTGTGACAATGTACTTCAATTTGGACCACAAATAACCGAATGCAATATGCTTATCAGAATTTAATTGGGATTCAAAGTCCTCTGTATCATTAAGGATTTCATCGGTGGGCTTATTGCTACCGTCATCGACAGCCATTGATAT
Source organism: Nakazawaea wyomingensis (assembly GCA_030567715.1). NCBI lineage: Eukaryota > Fungi > Ascomycota > Pichiomycetes > Alaninales > Pachysolenaceae > Nakazawaea > Nakazawaea wyomingensis. The sequence goes on from JAJLSQ010000007.1 coordinate 328,180, forward strand.
GGGCGATTCTTGCAATAAAACCTGATAATTAGCATTGTGATCATCATAATATTCCACAAGTTTAAATAGTAACAATGATAACGCGCTAACGATACAAGAAGTAAAAAAGTAAAACATGACTCCATAATCTTTATCCTTTGGGTTATACTCCTTAGATGATAAATTTGAAGTCAACAATGAGATGATCAAAGTTATTGATGGTAGCACTCCAGCACATGCTTCACCAACCATCACACCATTAGCATAGATGGGACCCAACACGTTGACCAAAGCCATGGTACCATTTTGAGAAATACAAGTCAGCAATGCGCTCAAGAGGACGGTGAGCATAATAAATATGAAATAAACTGTAGGATTGATATCTGTCTTGACAACACAACTCAACCCAATGATGGAAAAAATGACGATCCCAATCAGTTGTCCCAATTTCAAACGTCTGGCATAATTTACATGGGATTGTTTCTGTGATAAGATGAAATTATAAACCAAGGACCCAATAGTCGATATCGTCATCATTGTAGAGCTATAACTGTTGGCCAATTTGGTGTTACTCAGAAATCTTTCCGAGAAATATTCCGAGGCAGAAAGGTAACAATTCCAAGGCCATAGAAGAGCGATCCCAGTTATCAAGAAGCTTGTATATTTCAATTGGTTCAACCTGAACTTAAACCCAAATACTTCTAATATTATCTTTTCATGAGACAGATCAGATGTATGCGAGGTTGATTCATCTGACATGGCGTCGTACGTAGTATTGCCAATCTGTGATGGTGAAGAAGACGGCAACGAAGTTGAAGGATCAAACAGATCGTATGTGGATCTCAGCATGGCTTGGATCGTCGTGAGCCCCGAACCTGATTGATATACCCACCTACTTGCCGATGAAAGACTTTTACTTTACAATACTATATATCGTGTGTGTCTTCTTTTTTTGCCTTGCTTACTTTTGTTTTTGCGTTCCCCGTTTATCGCGTTCCGTTATCTCTAAAGGTGCGCCGCCAATGTAATTTTATTTAGAGTCTTTTTACAACGGTTAATCGATTAAATGATAGAATAATTCGTTCAGTGTATATGTACATACAGAGATAATTGAATGGGATCATATATAAGATATAGTCTTTTGCATTCACGAGGTACAACCTCCACTGATTTTTTTGAATTTTTTTTTTTTTTTGCTTATTTTCCCTTCTTCTAAAGAATGAGATTTTCCTTCAAACATCAATCTTCCACAATAGAATAAATCATTTAGGATCAATTACTCTCCACGAAGGCAACAAGTTCAAATATTCGTAGTCTCCATTTGGACCATCCATACCAAATGACAATGGACTCAAGAAAACAAAGGTTCCAATTACCAAGACATAGAAGGCCAAGTATAATCCATTAACAACAACTTGACTTTTAAAAATTGAAGTAAATCTCTCGAAAAGATAACAACAGACAATCATGGCAAAATATAATGCTGGTAAATAATGATGTACATAAGTGACACGAGACATGATAACAAATGGTAAGAAATGAATAAACCATCCCAAGAATGGGTATACACCTCCCATGATGAACAAGTTTTCCAGAGAAGGTTTCTTGAAAACAGTGATTTGACGTTGATACATGATTAAATAGGTCAATACCAAGGCAACGAATACGAGTATGGCAACACTTGATGTCCATGTAGTTGCTGGAGATCCAATCAAATAATACTTGATTGTATCATCACCCCAACCACATAATCTAATACCAACGTGTAAAGAGGGCCATTCCCAAGCAGCTGATGCCAATTGATCTAATTTCTCAGTATCAGGAACTAAGGCATTATTTGTTGCCATCATTGCCAAATTCAATTGGACGAAATCTTTGAAGAAATTTGTCTTTGGTAATTTAAAATCTGCTGGTGGTGATGGTAATAAGGAATTCTCATGATTTTCAATGTTCCACCAAGTTCTCTTATCTCTTCTGAAGGGTCTTGGAGCACAGATAATTTCACCTTGTCTGAAACCCCACAGTGGTAATTGATTACCACTGGTAGCCAAATAACAACCAAGAGCTTTGGATCTCAATCTGAACGAAGTTGTCAAAGGATGTAATCTCAATCTATCCTCTGTACCATAATGATCAACAATTTCAACAATCCAATCGTCCTTCTCATCACCGATGGTATCATTACCATAACCACTGATCTCCCATGCAGATTTAGTGACAGGAGCAGCAACATTATGAGTATGTAAGTTTCTACCAGTCATGGCATGTTGAAGTCTGACGGTCATACCATCTACAACGTAAGCAAAATCATCTTTTAACTCACTTCTAGAACCTGTTCTTCCAAACATGAACTTCCAGTCATTATTGGAATCCTTATGGGAATATGTGGTAACTTGTTGTTGTTTCGAACCTTCTGGGTATGTTTGAACATGCGAATGTAACAATCCACCTCCTAAACCTTGATTTTTCAAAGTTGTGAGTGAAGATCCAATAACAACATCTCTTGGACCTCCACCAACTGATGATCCTTGCAAGTTTGCCTGGAACAATGAAGACATGTTGGCATCACCAGTTCCTGAACCTGATAACAAGTCGAAATGGACTTTAAAAGAGAGTAAGAAAACACTAAATGGAACAATGATCAAGGCAAAGATTCTGGCAAGCCAATGTTGCAGATATCTCTTATATGATAACTTAGGATCGGCCAACATGTTCCACAATTCAACCATGGTATAAATACCAACAACTGAGGTGACAAATAATCCAACCATCTTAACTGAACACACACAACCCAAGTTGATACCTGTGAGTAAAATCCATTTCCACCATTTTCTACTAAATTCGTTATTAGGTTTGGTATTTTCAGTGTGGAATTTGCTAAAACAATAGTAAGAAGAAACGGTGAAAAACAACAACATTGAATCCAACAAGATAAACTTGGCCAAAGTGACATATGAAAGTTCAAAAACGTTCATCAAAGTGAATAACCAAGTAGTTTTTCTATTGAAACCAATTTCCTTCATGGTAAAATAAGCAAGAGGTACACAGAGAGCACTGAAAGTCGCATTAAAGATTCTCATCTTGACAAAATCAAGGTAATCTGGGTAAAGTTCACCAGATGGGAATTCAAATGATCCATTATAACCAGCCAAGTAACCGGAAAATCCAACCAACATCTTTCCTAAAGGTGGATGGACATCATGATAAAAACTATGGTTCAAGTAGTAACTACCAAATTTACCAAAATGGGCTTCATCCCATACAACTCTGTTGTTGGCACCAATCTTGTACATTCTGGTGAAAAATGCTAATAAAGTGAACATTATTGGAGCAGCAATGGCTTCTAATCTGTATAAACTAGCAGATATTGGCTCTTGTTTTGGCTCGTTTTTACCCTCATGGATCAGCTGAATTGAATTCTGAAGTTTTGTAGCCTCATCTTTATCTGAATCATCATTGTCTTTTGCTAATTCTTCTTCTTCTTCCTCATCATCATCATCAACAGATGAGTCCAACGAGGAATCGTCCTCAGTCACCGTTTCTGGGGAGATGTTGATGCTCTTCTCAATCTTATCAGAGGTGGACTTGGAAGTCCTAGACCGTGTAGTTGGAGCCATTATTTGTCGTCCAATACTTCTAATTCAAAATATGTAATATATTGATGTGAAAACTTGGGCGTGCTATAATTCGATGATGGGAATTTTTATTCAGTCTGCCAAATTACAAGAAATGGAAAATCTTGAACAGCTAATAGATATATATATGTATATCGGTTATAGCAGTTCCAAGGGAGTCAACAATTGAAGTGTGTTGCTATACTAGAGACACGCTTTGGGGTGAATAAATGAATGAATGAATGAGTGAGGTGTTTTTAATGTTCGCGACGATACACAGAACAAAACAACAACATTTATTTTTTATCTAACACGTAGTTTGGAGTGAATTTTTTTTTTCTCTTTCTTTACACACAGCACAGCAAAGAAGAGAATTACTACATCCATGTCAAAAATTTATATTAGAGATATTAATTATAGGGCGCTCGCTTTTAAACACACAATCAATCTTTAAGAAGAAGAAGAAAACCATACATACCATATAAGTATTATCAAAGAAAAACTACATATAACTCTAGAATGTTCTAATATTTATTCGGTATCTTTCATGACAAATTCTTTCAAGAACCACTCGTGAAATCTGCCATCCTCTGTAAGTTCAGGGTGGAAAGATGTTCCTAACCTGTTGCCCTGCCTTACTGCAACCACCAAGTTGTGATGTGTCTCATCAAGCTTTGACAAGATTTCCACATCTTCTTTCCCAAATTCTGCTGCTCCAAACCCATCGGCATAAACTGTATTCATATTGATTTCTTGTTTCTTTGATTTGGAAACGTTGATTGCAGTCACTACCGGGGCTCGTATGAACACTGCAGGGAATTGGTTACAACCTGCAATGAATGAACTGAAATCCATCTCCTCGACAAATGAGTCCAATTGTCTTCCAAATGCATTCCTCTTAACTTCTATATCAATACCACCTAATGCACTCTGATGTTCAAGAGCATTGGTGATCTTTGTCGATAACATGATCAAACCTGCACAAGTACCCCAAATAGCTTTTGTCTCATCTCTCAGAAACTCTTTGAGTTGATCTAACATACCAATTCTTTCAGCAGTAATTGATATGGCGCTACTTTCACCTCCTAATTTGATATTAGATATTATGTTAGTCAGTATTGCTTGTCTTTTTTAGTATCACTTTCCATTCTTTTCAACTTTGTAATTGACTCACTCACCAGGTATCACCAATGCGTCACATTTTGCCAATGACTCTGAAGATGAAACTTTGATGATCTGTAATTCTTGGAGATCGTCATTCTTTATAATTTTTTGAAAATGGTAGATATGCTCGGTGAATGCACCTTGAATTGCCAATACCCCTAAAATTGTCATTTCTTCTAACTTCTTGATAATTAATTCAAAATATTGCAAAATATCTGAAGTACATGGGCATTTATACATATGCAACTGAGATGATCGATATTTAAAGGGTATTGAATTCGGTATGGTCTACATCCATTCATGTGCAAGATTCATTTTCTTTCAAATCGGATATCGGATTAGACAGGACCATAACCACCCTCAAACCTGATAATTGCGCTTAATATTTGCAACAAAAAGTCTCTCAAATACGGTAACTCATGTATAATTTCAACTAATTAGGCAGGAAAAGTATGAAAACCATACACTTTTCAGAGTCATTTTTCAGGTCAATGCAGTATAGTGATATATTTCAAATCAGATATCATGCCAAGTTCTGAATGTTATAAAAGGAGAGTGGAATACAGGATGTCTTTTTCATGACTGCACCACATCGACCACAGATATCTGATAATCTTCACATCAAAGAACGAAAGAAAAGTACTCATACAACAATGGATCAGGTTGATACTAGTTTTCTTTTGAAAGCTGGTTTGGCTAAAATGTTAGTTGGGGGTGTTATAATGGAGTAAGTCTCTTTTTTGGTTTTTTTTTGGTATTCATGCAGTTTGTTATTCAGAAGAGAAAGACATACTAATTAATTATATCTTTCTGATATTCAAAAGTGTTGTCAATGTTGAACAAGCTATCATTGCCGAAAAGGCAGGAGCATGTGCCGTGATGGCTTTGGAAAGAGTTCCATCTGACATCAGAAGAGATGGGGGTGTTTCAAGAATGTCTGATCCTAAATTCATTCAAGATATTATGAATGCAGTTTCCATCCCTGTTATGGCCAAATGTAGAATTGGGCATTTTGTCGAAGCCCAGATTTTAGAGGCATTGGAAGTGGACTACATTGATGAATCAGAGGTATTGACCCCGGCTGATAAACTCCACCATATTAGTAAGACTGATTTTAAAGTTCCATTTGTATGTGGGGCAAGGGATTTGGGTGAAGCACTCAGACGTATCAAAGAAGGTGCAGCAATGCTTAGAACTAAAGGTGAGGCAGGAACTGGAGATATTTCTGAAGCTGTAAGCCACATCCATTTGATCCAAAGCCAGATCAAGTATGCTTTGACTTTGAAAAGTGATGAAGAGTTCCAGGAATTTTCCAAGGAGATTAGAGTCCCAGTAGCTGATTTAAAAAAATTTGTCATTGACTATAAGGGGAAATTCCCAGTTGTCAATTTTGCAGCAGGTGGTGTTGCTACTCCTGCAGATGCTGTACTTTGTATGCAATTAGGTTGTGATGGGGTATTTGTCGGTTCGGGGATTTTCAAGAGTGAAAATCCAGAAAAAGTTGCTCAGGCTATTGTCAAGGCTGTTGCTAATTACAAAGAACCAAAGAAAATATTGGAGTACTCAAAGGATTTGGGCAATTGTATGTTTGGAGTCACTGTTGACAGTTTGAAACCAGGTGACAAATTATCGACAAGAGGTTGGTAGGTGTTTTTTATTTTTTGTAATATCATCTCCTCCAGTCTTTATAACTAGTCCTTATAATTTAATTTTTGCAACTCGTATATTTTTTGGTAAATAATTTTATTGATAATTTGAAATTAAATCCTACAATTAAAAAGGATCCTGAATAGATTCTGGGAGTATTTATTTCCTATAGGTACTATGGTAAAGCTAAGATTATGTTGAAGAAGGGAAGTGCAAAAAAATAAAAATAAAGAGCACAGTTATCAATGTTGTAACGGAAATATAACTGATGATGATTCAAAAAATCAAAAATATTGCTATTGGTTTTAACGACCAATGTACTTTAATTCAAATGGTCTTACTATACAATGACCGATGAAAGAGAATGCCATACCCAACAACCAACCAATATCACCACCTTCACCGATTTTAACAGCTATTGGGCCATTGTACCATGACTCTGACATTCCAACAACGGCACCGGCAACACCACAACAAAAGGCAAAGAGCCCTGCAATACCAATTGGCAATTTTGTTCTATCTAAATAATCTTCTGGTGAGTAATTTGCCGGGTTATTTTTCCTAAAGATGAAATGTTCAGCCAATGTACTTCCTATGTAGATTGAGACAAAATAACTGATCATATCAAGGAAATTTGACATGGCAGTGACAAAGATGTAATAAGCTGGGATGGAAAGACCCAATGCAACTGCATTTCCAAGTAAACACCAGAATATACGTGGCAATTTGGCAAAACCTGACCAAACAGCTGGAGCACAAACACTTAAAGAATATGCACTTGGAATGTTACCAGCAATTGTACTCAATGACAAGATAACACAACAAAATTGACCAAATCCATGTAAGGAATTTTGAGCAATAACACCATAAACTAATCCCCCAATGGAATCTGAATCCCATAATTTGGCTAAACTCTCATCTTTGGAAATCCCGGTGGCAAGAGCGGCACCGAGTAACATTGAAAATAAACAAGGAAAGATCATTCCGATGTAGACAGATGCGAAAATCTTCCAACTCTTGATCTTTGGATCTTTGTAAACGACATAATCTCCAGCAGAGGGGCACCAACCAGCGGCAAACCCCCATATTAATGACATGAACGTCAACACATTTCCAGCCTCTATTGGACCTGATGGCATTGGAATATTTTCAAATTGATTATTGATTGACAATCTTGCAACAATGACAAAGAAAACTGCACAAGTTGGGATCCAACTGTATTTATCATACTTATGAATTGTCTCATAACCGAACAAGGCTAAAGTTGCAGTTAACACTGATAAGATCAAGCAACCTGCCCAAGGTGGTAATTTTTGATTGTTGACAATATGTAACAATTGAACAGCCAGTAATTGATTAACAGCACTCCAACCAACACATGAAATGATATTCAATATGGCATAGAGCCTAGCTGTGATATTTCCAGCCATAAACCTTGTTAAAATCATTTGTCTAAGTCCGAAGTTAGCACACAAAGCAGAGTACAACGCTACAGGGAGTGATCCAACTAAAGTCATTAAAATGATACAAGCACAACTATCGTACCAACCAAGACCAAATGAACCTGGACCTAAGGCACCTGTGCTCAAAGCGGCAACGCACATGTTGACCGAGGCCCACATGGTTCCACATGTGAGCACTGATTTATCTGTTCTCTCTTCAACTGGGACTCTTTCAATACCTCTGATTTCCGCATGGAACATCAATCCCACCTTGTCGAAAAATTTCAACTCATCTTTTTCATATATTTCTTCAACACCAACCACATTTGATTCGATATCATAAGGTTTTTTTTCCTCCTGCGATGAAGAGTCCATCTTTTTGGCTTGTGTTTTTTTTTTTGTGGATTATTATTAGTTGTCTGAAAAGAGGGATGGACTACTAAGAGAAAGAGAAAATTCTGCCAAATAATTGATTCCAATCCAATATAATACCAGATAATCGGTTTGAATAGTTACCCCCCATTGTAGGGAATGAGAGGAATTTCCAACTATTATATCTAATCTCAATTTTCAATCCCTGAAAAAAAAAAAAAAAATGAAGCAGGGCCAAGAAGAAGAAGAAGGTCACAAAAAAAAGCTTTTTTCTCCCCAGCGTTAGTTAATTGATAAGGAAAAATCATGCATGAATTTAAGCAATTAGCTCGATTAATAGCAGCTCAGTTGAGGGCAGGGCAGGACTCAATGTCTCTATTTTGAGTCCGCACGAGTTGAAGGAAAGTGCCGTATGGTTTTTTCATTTCTAATCTCAGTCAAATATCATCAAAAGTACATCATGCAACTGATACGAAAGTCACTAACATCTCGAGAAAGATCAATGGAGATGCTGTCATTCATGTAGCTAGCCACCACACTTGGACCCTGGGGGTGGGGAAAGAAAAAAATTAAAAAACATCATCTTGTTAAACAACAACTCATATTCCCTCTCTTCTCAACTGACCTAAGTAGCTGTCAATCATTTGATTATCCGATAACTGATCCATGGAAGAAAAAAAGTAAAAGGGAAAAAATTCCTGCATTGACTAAGATAAGCGGGTATTTCGATAATTGGAGATTCCTACACATATATATATATAGTCCGGTGGAGAAAGAAGGGTACCGTGGGGTGAGATAAGGTAATGTTGCTTATCAATCAAATAATAGAGACATAATGTCGTTTTATAAGTTTTTGATTGACAATGTATCTTATCTTGGCTTGTGCCTTCATCTGTGTAATCACCAGTAATACTATCTTTGACAGCTTGCTCTTTTTATTATCATATCTCAATACTGATGATCTAGTAATCAATCCTTCTGAGATGGGAAAAATGAGTATCGAGCAACTGCGAGGGCGGGAAAAGATAGGAATCTCCGCGGTACATTGGAGTGTGAAACAAACAATAAAAATGTTCTATCTCCGTCTTCCTAACCAATTTCTCTCTCGACTCGATTTTACTACGCAAAGAGGGCAAAGAGGGTCAATAAGATGAATATATGATGAATATATGATACACAGGGTAATAATGGCTCGGTATCATCTGCTATTGAGGTTCATTTTTATGATGAGCAAAGTAGTAGCACTTTGAATGTTTCTTATTTAGTAATTCTTGAAATCGACGCAAGAATAAACGAGCGGCAGCAGTCAAAAATATGAAGGGAATAGCTGATGTTGCCAAGGTATTCAATCATTTTTCCTCATTGATGATGCTCGATGTAAGTAGTTTAAAGGAGGACAAAACTCCTTTACATGAAACTATCTTACCTCTTATCTCTTAACTTGTCGGGTTGATTGGTGGGTAATTAATTAAGGCCTTAATTTCATTGTTATGACTTTTTTTTGGCTCAATAACACGACAAATAAGCAGCTAGATTTAAAATAAAGTATAAGGAAAACGTTAGCAAGAAAAGAGATGGTAGTTCTATTTTACCTCAATTAGCTACACCTGTATTAGACTCTTAACTTATTACACTTATTCATATAAATATATACCGATATTTAGAGTTCTCCTTCTCTATAGTTTTTTTCAACCTCTTTCTATTTCTCTCTTTCATTGCTTATTGCTTATATAACGTACAGCGCGTGAAATTTCAACCGAAATGGCACGACATCACCGTTTAATTTTAAGTTGTTGCTAAGTCGGCCGATGATGGTGATGGCCATGTTGAGGGTTCAATTATTACGTACCAACCAAATCGGCATGTTGTCGTACCTACCTACCTACATACATACATACATACATACATACCTTCTTTTTCTTAGAAATAGTAGCAGCTTTCCGGAGTCAGACTCACCGACAGACACTCTTGTTGCTGGATAAATGAAATGCAACTAAGAAGCATTTTTTTTTTTTGCTCTACTGCATCTAGATGACGAGGTCGATCTTTCTATGTGTAGGAATACTGGATACGGTCCGGATACTATTCGACATCTCGTTTTGGTACACAGACATCTCTCTCTTTCTTATGTGGTTTTTACTTAAGCAAACGATAAAAAAATATTAATTTACATTTGATCACATGTGATACCTACTGGGTGAAAGGAAGGATATATATAAATATATATGCTGGGGAAAAGGTAGGGAGGGAATCTTAAAGAGATCTTGGTATTATATACTCTTATAAAGCCTTCAAGAACTCTCTAACTTGATGAATATATAGATATAAGCCGTTATATGAGTCATCGGCATTTTAACCCTTATGTGATTGATAGGGAGAAACATATGGCACAACTACAATGTACGTATGTGTTTATGTATGTTAAAAGAGCGGATCGAGTGGATGAATAATTTTTTATTTCCCTCTTTAGAATTTATTATACGCTTAAAAAACAAACTCCATTGGGTATGTAGGAAGTATGAGCGTATGTATGAGACGATCGCCTAACATACATGGGTCGATCCATTTAGATTTGGACGGTACGGAGAAAGAGGAAAGAAGAAGAAGAAGAAGAAGAAGAAGAAAAAGACCAAAGCTTGTTTATTCTCCTATTCTTTTTATTCTTATTGAATGAAGGTGAGGTTTTTTAATTTAATTTAACTAAAATAAAATAAAATCAAAATAAGATAATAAAATAAAATAAATAATTTCACTCTTTCTTGTCTATACCACTGCTCATAGTTGTTTGTTATATCATCTACCGTCTTCTCATATACCCACTCATCCCACCCCATAGTATATCATATCATATTATACCCATATATATATATATATTTATTCCATTTACCCCGGCCCAAGTGATTGATTATATTGCCGTCAAATTAAATTAACTGCACTGCTGTGCGCCAAAAAAGAAAGAAAACCGAGTGAGACAAATAAAAAATCCTATCGAGTGATCGATTGATCCATTAAAAAATATCTTACGAATCTAAAACTAGAACCTTCATCATCATCATCATCACCATCATCAAATTTCAACTTATATTTATTTCATCATAGACATACCTACAGACATACATACATACATTTAACATTCGGGCAACAACATATCAATAATAACAAGTGCCATCCCCATTTTATATATATATATATATATATTTCATCGTTCACTTCCCCTCAATAACTTTTAGATGAAAACATAGGACAAGCTTTCAATCTATCAACTTCAAAGTCAGCAACTTCCTTTTTTAAAGGACCCCATATAAATCATGTTTCTGAAGTTTCATAAAACCGAAAGGAGGACAACCTTTGATAATTCATTGGATGTCTCAAGATTTGACAAAAACTTGAATAAAATTACGAATACAACAACAACAACGGCAACAACAATAGCAAGTAATACTGGAAATAAACTGAGTACACTATCACAACAACTGTTGTTTAAGCAATTACAACAAAATGAACTGCAACAACATCAAAATCCATTTGATCTTTATAACAATATCAAAGATGCATTGGAATTCTTGGAACCTACACCGGTTTTCCCACCGGATTATTCAACTTTAGCCCAATCACCTCCAAGATTCCCCGTTTATAGTTACCCCAATGAGGGCCATGAATCTTTGCCAAATTATGTTCCAACCATATATAAATTGGACAAATTTATACGTAAATTGGAATGGGTATCTCCATATGATCCATCTCCAACAAGACATTGGAAGGATGTCATCTTAGAGTTAAACTCTACACAGTTGAACATTTATTTTGTCGAAAATCAACAGAAAAATTTTGTCAATCACTTACCAACTTTACCAGATTCGGATTTGATCAAAAATAATACTGTGGATCAATATAGATCAACTTTAACCTCTATAAGAGATTTGTCAAATGTAATCCAATTTAAAAAATACAAGATTATGAGAAAGGAAAACTTGATCAAATCTTATTCATTACAACATGCCAAAATTGGTCTTGCATTGGATTATAAAAAACATAAATATACACTTCGATTGAGATGTGAAACTGAACAATTCTTGATCCAATTCCCCGATGCTGAATCTATGATTGATTGGAACTTGGGTCTTTGTCTTGGTCGTGATAATGCCTTGGATTTGTCCAAGAGAACAATGCCCCATTACAGAACAGTACCAAGAAGACGTCATCATTCTAGTAGACATCATCATCACAATAATAATAGTCGTCATCATCATAATCAACAACAACAGCAACTTGGTAATGGTGATCAATTACCAAATGCAAGAAGAAATAGAGAGAGAAATCATTCAGATTCAGATATCTTGCATAGATCAAGAAATAATAGTGTTTCAAATTTCTTTCATAGAAGAAGAGCTATTAGTTCACCAACACCAGATGATTTGGAAACCAATTTGAGAAGTCGGTTATCTTCCATGTTGAGACACAAGAGTTCCTCAGAGATTATTAACAGTAATAATATGGTTAGAAATAAAGTGCGTGCATCATCATCTGCATCTTTACTCAGTTCACTGAATTACGATACAGTTACTAGGTTATCAACATCAACAGAGGAAGTTGAAACAGTCGATGAACTCTTACAACAGCAACAACAGCAGCAGCAAAAACAAGAAAGTAATGTTAGTTTGGATCCTCAATCTATACAATCAACGACATCACCACTTGTTGTATCTGAAATTTCTACAAACAGCAACGAGAGTGTCAGCGTCGATGAAGAATTCTACGAAGCTAGCGAAGACCACCTTAATAATCCTCTCCATTTCAACATCTCTCATCACCAGCCTGGACAAGTTCCAGAGATTGAAATCGGTGCACCTGATGAAGTTGTTGAGTTTGACAGAATACCAGATTTGGATGAATCTGACTCTGAGGAAGATGAAGATGAAGATGATGAAGATTCAATCGATGAAGAAGATGAAGAAGAAGAGGAAGATGTTGCTGATGCCATTTCTACGATCCCACCATTGAGTGCTTCATATGGAAGCGATGAAAGTGGTGGAAGCAGCGGACGTTCCAGTTCCAGTTCAGAAGAACAACACCATCAACATCTGTACTCCAAACATGATGAGGATCAGGACAGTGTTGATTTCAAATGGTATCCTGAATTCGATCGTTTACCATCGAACAAGAAACTCATCAAGGATGCAATCAGGTGTATGTCAACACTCTCAACTACTGATCAATGGTGTGGTCGGAGTATCGTCAAGCTGTACAATTTCGAAAGGATGGGATTCAACCATGAGATACAACTTGCTGGGCATGGTAATAATAATAGTTATAATAACAGTAGTCATCATCTTCATCATATTCATCATCACCATCATCACCTTGGTGGTGGTGGTGGTAATAATGAAAACAATGGTGGTAATTTGAAATCATCACTGGGCCCAATAGGAGGTCGTGGACAAATGAGGTTTGTCAGAGAGTATATCGTCACCAGTAGTGGATTGGTTCCACTGTGATTGGAGGGTTCACTTCTTTTTTGTTTGTTGCTTTGCTTTGCTTTGCTTTGCTTCATTTTATTTTTATTTTATGTTTATTTTATGTTTATTTTATTTTATTTTGATTCCTTGCTTTCTTTGCTGGTCAAATTTTGTCTCAAAGAAAGAAAGAAAAACAAAAAGATCTTATCATCTGGGGACTCATGAGAAAGAAATTAGTATTCCTGTTTTATAAAAGAAGGAATGTTTGAGTTTTGTGCTCTGGTTTTGTTCTTTTTTCTCCATTGGCATATCTTATGTCATATCATGAATTTTTTGTTTCAACTCTTTTTTTTCTCTTTTTATTCCTATCTATTCTTGTTTCTTGTGCCATTATTGATTTAGTTTAATACTTTTTTTTACTGTTTGTTGACATGTTGTTGTCAGCGGTGTGCAATTCCAGATGCATGAATTTCACCACATTCACTTACTCTTCACAGAACTATGCATGTGCTAGCCTAGCCCTCTCTCGGATGAATTGACTATTTTTTGTGTCTTTATTTGTTTGTTGACCCTCCTTTCTCTCAATCTAAATTATTTCTCACGAGTTTCTTCTCTTTTCTTTGAGAATAATATATATGACAGCTGGTTAAGGAATAAATTGCAATTCCTAATCCCTTATACATTTAAAATTGTTTTTTCTTTTTCTGTTTTTTCAAATTGATTTTTTCATTACTGTTGTCACATTTATGCATTTATCTTTATCAAATTGCCAAAAAAAGGAGTCAATTTCGCAGTTATCAACTAAGAACTATTAAGGTGATCGAAAAAGACAAAAAATTTATTTTGGGTTTAGTTCATGTTGATTTTTTTTTTATTATTATCATTATCATCATCATGCTACTATTAACTATTGTTTTTTTTGTTATTCTTATTTATCATTGTACCATCATCAGCATGATGATTATGCAAAAAAAGACATTCAAGGACTTATCAAAATATTTTTCTAATAATACTTATTATTATTTCTGTGATAAAATAAATTCTTCTCTTAAAAAATGAAAGAGATGAGATTAGAATAAAAAGAAAATATATTTACTTTGAAATAACATTTTTTGTTCATACATTATTAATATTATTATTACCACTATTATACATTATTAAATGTTTACCAAGTACTACCAGGTAAATACTGTGATATTATTGAATGTCAACCACCTTACATGATTAATATCTTTTCATTAGAATATCTATATTTTTCTTGCAAAAAATCTTTTCTCTCCGGAAAGACCAGAAATAGGGATATATGTAGTTTAGGACCAATCAAACCTTGATTTAGGATTTCAATGAATGTTATAAGAAATTAGTGAACCGTTGTTTGGGTCAGACTAAAATCAACATTGCCGTTCATCTCCGTGGTTCAACCATCCCTATATATGGTTATGGCATTATTGAAAGATGTTCAAGTCGGTATCTGTGTCCCTTACGTTTAGTTCCATGGCCTTTATATTTTGTTGGAAAATCTTCAATCTTTAAGGCATACGAAGTTCAAAAAAATGTGATGTCACAAGAGATCTTGTGACTCGGGGGATCATTCCAGAGATAATAAAACTCCATTCATTGAACGTAGTGCACTATGATACTCTGTGAAAAAAAATTTCATTGTCACCAAAAGATCTCTTGGTGAAGATTATTTATCTAGGGAATTCCTATATAGCAGTTAATCAGACTCTTCTCGTTGATGAGATAACATTGGTGGACCAATATTTTGGTTTTTCGAACCAATCTATGAGTTATGTAGTATTTAGATTTTTGTATAATACGAAAGTTGGGCTCAAAGAAATATTTCATTCAGCCCAACTTTTTTCAACACATGTGGGTTTCCAATATAGTTTGTCCTACGGAAAGAAAAATCCTCATCAAGATTTTATATTATGTAAATATATGTATAGTATAGTATATACATAATCCAAAGAAAGATAATGAAAGAAAGATATAAAAAAAAAAAATAAAAAAAAACCGAAAAAAAGGGATAAATTTCTTCAATAAACACCCATATCGAATCTTTTGTATGTATAACCAATGAATGGCAAATCCTCTCTACTATTCTCATCTTTTTGTTCTGCATTTCTAACATTTGTCTCTAACTCTAAGTCTTGGTCGAAATCGTCAAAGAATCTTGTATCAGTGATCGATTTCAATTTTGGTATGAATGGAGCATCAACACTTCTTATGGACTCCCAATCAACACCACGGAAAAATGGATGTTGTTTTATTTCATCAGCACCACCGTGTCTACCCAAACGATACTCCGATGAGGTCAATAGTCTTCTGATCAAATCCTCGCTCTCTGCACTGAGATGGATATCTTCAGGAAATTGCAACGAATGTTCCCAGTCAATAATTTTCTTATATGTTTCCTGTGGTGTTTCACTACAAAATGGTGGCCATCCTACTAAACACTCGAACATAATTGCTCCCAAGGACCACCAATCACATTCCTGGCCATAACCTTGATGGATGAAGATCTCTGGTGCTATATAATCTGGTGTTCCAACGGTGGAGTAAGCCATAAGCCTTCTAGATTTTCTCCAAGTTTGCATTTGTTGACGATTTGTCATGGTCAAATGAATTGCATCCACCATCATGGAATTTCTTCCGTTAGGTTTTGGTTGTGGATCATTATCTAACAATTGACGATAATAGTTGGAGTCATGTGTCTTATGAAATCCGGTCGATAAACCAAAATCGGAAAGCTTAATATGACCTCTAACATCGATCAAGATATTATCAGGTTTAATATCTCTGTGGATAAAACCCAACTTATGAATCAGTTCTATTGCCAAGACACATTCAGCCATATAGAATCTTGTTATATCCTCTGTGAAAATTTGCCATCTAATCAACATGGTCATCAAATCTCCTCCAGGTAAAAATTCCATGATTAAATACAAGTATTGGGAATCTTGGAAAGAGTAATACAAAGAAACAACCCATGGAGAATCAGATCCCGCCAACACATCTCTTTCAGCCTTCACGTGCGCCAATTGATCCTTATTGTACATCTCAGATTTCAACAATGTCTTCATGGCATAAATTTTACCAGTATCTTTCTTTTGTACTAACCGAACCTCACCAAATGCACCTTTTCCAATCACCTTCACAGTGACAAAATCATCCAAAGATAATCTTGTCCTTCTCAATCTCAAAAATTGGGATTCTTTCTTACCCAAAGTTTGTAATTGTCTATTTTTACGTTCATCAGATCCCTCCTCATGGGAAAGTTTATGCTCTAGGTCAACTCTTCTTTGATTCCTCTCAATTGCATGCGTGACACTCATTTGATAAAAGTTTTCCAATCTTAATTTCACAGCAGCTGCCCTTTCTTGTGTTCTTTTGGATAATAACTCTGGGTGACGATCAAAGTAAACATAATTAGCATTATTGTTATTATTACTTACCGCCTGTTGCTGTGAGACTTGTTGTGATGCATCAGGCTGTTGAATGGTTACAGAATTTTTCAAATTAGAGTTACTGGAGTTCAGTAAAGGACTAGAATAAGGAAATGCTTGCTGCTGCTGCTGTTGTTGTTGTTGTTGAGGTTGTTGAAGTTGCTGCTGGTTGTATTGATGTAAGCTGGAGTTGTTTGAAGTTGTTGGTTGAAGTAAACTACGTACACTTCTGGTTGGGCTTGAAGGTGGATGTGGAAGATTGGATGGGTGAGTTGGTGAATTGCTTCCTATATATGTACCAAAACGTGTTGGTGACGAGCCGTATTGGTCACTGTTGTTTGATCCCGCATAACCATTCGAAGGTGGAGGTAGGGACGGAGGTGGCATAGAAGGTACATTCTGAAAAGGATGCTGTTGGGGCTGAGCGAAATGATTGAAATTGGTCTGAGATGATTGCTGGTTCAGGTAGTTAGAACTGAAATTTCCAAAACCCTGTTGCTGCTGCTGTTGTTGTTGTTGTTGTTGTTGTTGTTGTTGTTGTTGATAGTACAGCAGCTGTTGATCTTGATAGTAATTCTGATCTGAGTTATACATTATCGCTAATTGATGATCTGATCTGGAAACTAGTCCTCAAGAAACGCGTTGACAAATTGAAAAACTTGCCAGGAATGTTAGATGAAATGTTCAAGAGTAAATCCAATAGTTGAAATGGAAACGAATCGTGTGCGATCAAGGTGATACAAGTTTGGTTTTAAGTATTTTAATAAATTATTGTTTATCCTTATAGGGGGATCCTGGCGATGAAAGAAAACAAAGCACAAATAACAAGTAAAGATAAATAAACTCTTACATTTTATGAACGAAAGTTTCGTGTTTCAAAAAACCAAAAAAAAAAAAAAAATAAAGACAACAAACAATAATCAGAGCGATTTTGATTTTTTGCCTTCCTTCATCACCTGAAAGGGGAAACATTGGGTTTGTGGTACACTTCAATTCAGTGGGGATACACAAGTTATCAGATAGGCAAATAGAACTGTCAAATAATTGAAAAACTTAAACAGAATTGTCTGAGAGTACTTTTGAATAAGAAAAGGCTCTAAAAGTCTTGCAATTGGTGAATGAAGGGAGGAACAGAGTCTGTCGTCCTTCGCCAAGTTCCTTTTTTCAAAAACTAGTTATTTTCAATCAATAATTTGGATGGTTGATAACAATTTTGTACTTTGTATTCGCAATCAGTCTAGTCCCACATGCATCTTTATGGAAAAAAAAATTTGTATACTGATATAACATGCTGTTGTGGCTTCAAAGACAACTAATGAATGATGAACGACCGGTGATCTGGTACCGTAATCTATTAACCGACTTACATCAGTAGTTTAAGCTATCATGCACTCGAAAGTGGTAAATGTCTTTTCGTTTTTAGAAGTTGAATGTCTCAGTAATGTTAACTTTGAGCTTACTTGAAATAATTACTGAAGAAACAGAAGTAATAAAAAATAAATTGAAAGGTGAAATAAAATATAAAAGATATATAAGCTATTTCCAGATTAAATTTCGCTTTTTTTGCTTTATCTTTAATATAATTAATCCTCTTTCTTTTAGTCTCTTCCACAAAGAAACCAAGCAGAAAAGAACTCCATAGCAGGAGTTATATGGATAACTATTCGGATAAAGATCAAATTGCAATCAGCATGACTGCTTTTCCAAAAGGTGCCTAAGAATTCAGATCAGATCAGATCAGGGAGACTTCTACAAGATTGACACGACACAGGTGCAGAAGTCTTTACGAAGGAGAACGTTAAACATTAATGGTTTTTAATTATTTAGTAAAGAATACGTTTATTGAAACATTGCAACCGAGTCACAAAAAAGATCAGTTTAATGTATCAAAATAAACTATATAAGTATAACTTCATTAAACCACATAGACCCTTAAAAGCAAATATTTTCGTATTATTAAAAATAATGAGCTTAAAATTGTAAAGCTTGACCTTTTTGTTTCTTATCACCACCTAATTCGAAATGTTTACATCTCTTTAATGGCAATTGTGACTTGGTCTTACAGGAAACACATTCCAATCTCAAGACAACCTTCTTGGTGGTCTTAGCCTTTTTGTGGAAAATTTGCTTAGTTTGACCACCGTAACCGGATTGTTTACGGTCATAACGTCTTTTACCTTGAGCAAATAAAGAAGCCTTACCAGCTTTGTATTGGGTGACCTTGTGTTGGGTGTGCTTTCTGCACTCTTTACCCTTACAATAAGTTTTTCTGGTTTTTGGAACGTTGACTGTAATTTTATGTTAGTAAATAAATCTGCTTTGGTCTGATATGATTGACTACTAATACAATTCAATAATAGGAATTAGTGATGGGATAACACATGGATTAACAATACTTTGTTTGATACGATATTTTCACATATATGATGAGCATGATTCTCTCTTTCCACATTTACATTTGAGTCGAACTTTTAGGTTTACTCTTTTGCTTGCAGACACTTTGGTTTTTCTCCTTATAATCAGCAGCACTGATGATAGATATAATGCTTTTCATATGTTCATAGTTTCTATTGTGATAATGATTTGACCATTTGTTTTCTTGTCGATATTTTTCTTCATGACTTCGTTACTTTGAAAACTTATTAACAATTGTTCAATATGATTCAGCGAAACTAATCCCAGTATGTCCAATCAACTAAATCCCCGTTTATTTACTCGACCATGTTGCAATATGATAACATACCCATTGTGACTTATTTGCTATATAGTATGATCTATGCTGTATTAACGTAGAAAAAAAAATTTGTATTAAACCTTTGGAGAGGAATGAATTGAAAATTTACCACATAGCAAAAAGCAAAAAAAATTCTGTAGTGTACAACGAAACAGTGCCAAATGTAGGTTGCGTACACATATAAAATGGCAGAAAGATTACCATATATTTTTTTCTCAAATTACACGACATGCATTAAAGGGCTGCGGCAAGCACATAGAAAGCGAAAAAAGTGTGACTGCTAAACAGAGAGGTATGGTCACGTGAGGTGATAGGTCAACTAGACCTGAATCGGGAGATAAGAGTTCCGCATTAATGCGTCGGCTCATTTTACTTCAAATTGTCAACCCGTCTATCTAATCAGGCATCCACATGCAGTGGCAGATGATTCATCTTAACTTGTCTCCAACGGCTTGAAAGTACACGAGAGTTGAACTGCCATTCGTTGTATAAATAATTTATACTTTCTCTTTCTTCGTTCAGCTTATTCATATCACCAATCCATCTACTTACCATCATAAGCAACTTTAACAATGACACAAGATCAGTCAGCATATTTGTTATCAATCAAATCAGTTAGAGAAACAAATTCCTCTACCAAAGATTTATTATTGTCAAATAAATTGAGTAATTTTGACGTTGATTTGACCAAATTACCTACAGTTGTTGATTTCGTCTGCGAAACTGTTCTTGGATCCTTCCCAGATGAAGGATCTTTCAAAAATATCCCCGGTCATGGAAGATATCAACATTTTGAAGGAAATGGTAAACCAAGATTGTCAAATTTGATTCAAGAATGGAAATCTCAAGGGGTAAATGACGATGAAATCTGTAAGAATGTTATCGATTTGTTCATTGTTAGTGTGTTGTTGGATGCAGGAGCTGGTAATTCATGGAGTTATACTGAGGATGATGGTACAAAATCAAACAGATCTGAAGGTATTGCCATTGCATCTTTCCATATGTTTACAGCAGGTATCTTCAGCAGTGCAACCTCCGCTGATCGAGTTAATGGAGACAAGTTACTGAAATTATCAGCAGATGATTTATCAAAGGGTTTCCAAGTTTCTAAGGAAAATCCCTTGTCAGGTTTCGATGGACGATTGAAATTGATGAACAAATTGGGAGAGACTTTGGCATCTAACAAGACACTTTTCGGAGAAGATGGAAGACCTGGTAACTTAATTGATTACTTGAAACAATTACCAACCAGTAATAAAGTAGATGGCGAGTTTGAAATTGATTTACAAGATTTGTGGTCCTCGTTGATGACTGGTTTGAACCCAATATGGCCGGATGATGAGAGATTAAAATTGAATGGTGTGTCATTAGGTGATTGCTGGGTGTTACAATCCAAAATTGACTTGGCTAAGGCTAAAAATAATTCAGATGAAATACCTTTGGAGCAGAAAGTTGTCACTTTTCACAAATTGACGCAATGGTTGACTTATTCATTGTTTTTACCATTGACCAAATATGGTCATTTCAAAATTTTGAATTTGAATTACATGACAGGATTACCAGAATATAGAAATGGAGGTTTGTTTGTTGATTTCGGATTATTGACTTTGAAGCCAGAGATAAAAACCAAGGGCTTGGAATTGACTGAAAAATTGGGCAGAGATGATGGCATTCCAACTTTTGTGCCATCAGATGATATCATTGTAGAATGGAGATCTTGTACCATAGTATTATTGGATTACATATTACCATTGGTGAACAAGAAATTGGTGAAGGATCCCCAAAACTTGCTCTCATTGGCACAATTGATCGAAGCCGGTTCTTGGAAATCAGGAAGATTAATCGCAGCTAAATTGAGACCAGTAACTAAAGGTCCTCCGATTGAATTGTTGAGTGATGGTACTGTATTTTAACAATAGGTTATATATTCGTAGTAGATATTGAACTTTATACAAATAATTTAGACTGATTTATATGAGAACATAATTAAGAAAAGTAATTGAAAGTGAGAAACCAGGAATCGACTCACTCCCACAGTTGGCTGAGAGTGCACTGCGTATTTTGGTTATTGGTCTATTTTTTTTTCTCTGTTTTTTTTATTGTTATCTATTTGCATATTTATTACTATCTATCTAACTTTTTTATTATTGAACGGCAGACTCTATCTATACCAAGCAACTATTTTATAGATCCAAACATCCACTTGTCATCAGATAAAATCCACAGGAGGGAAATACGTGGTATACCGCTGTGATCAGGGCGACTAAGGTTTTATGTACATGACTCAATTCAATAATTTGATAACGAGTTTGGAGAAACAGTTCCCCGAAGATAAGTCAGTTGTTCTTGACACAAAGGATATAGATCATGAGAAATTACTCACAATATTGAGAGCATACAAGACGAATGCAAATGACTGGTCTCAGTTTGCTCTATACGACCCGAAGATCAGTTATTCGAGAAATGGAATTGCTGATTTCGGTCCAAATGGGAATTTGTTGATATTGGTATGGATGCCTAAAAAGTCCTCTTTTATCCATGACCATTCTAATGCCCATTGTTGTATGAAGGTGTTGGGCGGTTCTTTAACAGAGACCTTATATCATACTCCAGAATTCGGTCTGGAGAAGGAACCCGAATTTTGGAGGGAATCCGTGTTACAGACTGATGAGGTCACTTACATCAACGACGAATTAGGGATTCACAAAATCTCAAACAATACCGATGAAATTGCCATCAGTTTACACCTATATACACCACCATACGCTAAGTTGAATGGCTGCAACTACTATGAGACATTAAGTGGTAAGAGACATCATTGTGATATGTCCAGGTTGTATAGTTGGAGGGGCCAATTGATTGAAGATGGTGAAAAACCTGCAAACTCCTGTTCATAATGAAGTGGAGCAAATGAATATTAATCCCTTATCAATTGCAGGCCAATGAAGGAAGAATTAGATAGTTCTACAAAATTCTTGCGGAAAAAAATCTAGTTTTATATCAAAAATCAAATATGTATAGTAATAAATAACAAATAAATAACAAATAAATAACAAATATAAATAAAGATCATTACACAACTATAGTTTTAAACAAGATCTTCAATATCATCGATGACTTTGCCATTGATGAAGTCCGATAAGTCCCCCCTAGTCTTTCTAATTGATGAATGCCCCGCTTCCACTTTTTTTAATAGTGCTCTATCAACATTGGGACACAACCTCCCGAATTTGGGTAAAGTACAAAGGTCACATCTCCTTCCTCTAGGGGTACAAATGCTCTGACCAAACCCAACCAAGATGGGATTGAACTCCTTCCACAACTCTCTCGGTAACCATTTTTCTAATTCTATTCTTGTGTTTTCTGGAGTTGGATGTTTCACCTTGGGTACCCAGTTCCACATGTTTGCTAATCGGAACACATGCACATCAACCCCCAAACCTGCAGTTATATCCCATGCAGATTGTAATAATAGATACCCCATCTTTGGACCGACACCAGGAAATGCTGTTAGCTCTTCTATAGTCTTCGGTATATCACCGTCATACTTCTCGTTCAAAATTTCTGTTGTTTGTTTGATGAACTTCAGTTTTCTAGTATGAAACCCAACTTTGTAAATTAAGGTATCCAACTCTTTCTCTGGAATATCCAATATTGCTTGGACACATAAACCATCTTCGTAACCCTTTGCCTTCATCGTTGTTTGCAAAATTTGCATCACCTGTGCATTAATCTCATCTTTAGTCTGGGATGATAACATCAACGTGACTAGCAACTGATACCTGAACACAGGTCCACCTTTCAAGCCCGAAACTTTCCAAGGAAGAAAAGCCGATCCCATGGAATCAACCGGGGTGATGATTTTTGACCTCATTGTTTTAACCTCATCGTAAATCTTTTGGAAATTTTTCGGTGGCGCCTTGGTAGTAGGCGGTACTTCCAACTCGATAGACTCACGTTTGATAATTCGTCTTTTTTTCAACAGTGGCACTTCATCCAATTTTTCATCTTTGATGCAATCTTTAATTTTATCTTTGATGAGCTCATCTTTCGGCTCTTGCTTTATTTCTTCTTTTTCAGTTAATAGAGCGCCAGATGTTGGAAAATACTTACTCTTTACAACTTCTTGTTTGATCTGAGCAACACCAATGATCTTAGTTGACAGCTTGATAGGAGATCTTCGCAACCTAGAAGATCTTCGCAAGGCATCGTCTCTTCTCATATTCCTACGATATAATATCAATGTGTATCTAGATTGTTAAGCGCTAAACTGTTCCAAACCTTCCTTAATCAGTGATTGATTTCTTTTTTCTTCCCTGTTCAAATTCTTTTATTATCGCTATCGTTTGCATTTACAAACAGCCCTTGCGTCGACTGACCACTTACCCCAGCAAACAAAACTGATCTTGGGAAGCCCACAAAGAGATCATCAGCATATTTTAGCAGGTTATCGACGAGTATACCGTGGCCCGTCAATTATAGGATTTTCTAGCTCTATTTTTTCTCCCAGCCATACTCGTGGCTTTTTTGCGGCATTGCTGTAAGGCAAAAAAAAAAAATTAAGGTTTTCATTGATTCCAGTTGCCACTCTCTCCAACGGCTCCAACCAAAAAAAGACAACATTAAGCCACTTTTTCTTCACGGAAAAACAAAATGTGACACTGCTCCATTGGAGATGCAGAAATTATATGTGATCGGTGCCCATCAAATAGTATCAACGTACCGATAATGCACCAAAGAAATGTAAGACAAACTCTTCTCCTTTCCTTGAAACTATGCTGCCCTAGTGAGAAGAATACAATAGTATACTACTTGCAATTCTTTCTAAGGTTGAACAAGATTAAACTATATGATATCGCTTTAAGTTTCTAGATTGGTATATTTTCAGTTTATGACCTTATCGGTATCAAGACAGACCTCATTGATTGAAGAAACATTTTTGCTTCAACTACACAGATCCACATACAGCAAACTCAGGCTTAGGTAAAAGGGGGTGATATCAAAAGATGAAGATAACTTGTTTCCAATATTTTGATAGCCACAATCAACTGTTGAACTGAGTTTCTTCTCGGTGTTCTTCTCATCAGTCAAGTTTCGGATTATACGAAGTCAACTAACTCATCTGTGTTATCGCACGGATACATGGAAAAAACCTTAGCGCTGGAAGAAGCCGGCTTCGAGGAATTTCTATGCGAAGAGATGCTTCGAAGTGATTGGTATCCATCGCTTACATAAGCTCGTCAGCCTGTTGATGCGTTTTGCCAAAAAGGCTTGATAGCCCCCTGATCGCTATCAAAAAAAAAGTAATTGAACCTTTTCAAAATATGTCGCGACACAATTACAATCTTGACATCACATTAAAAGTTGCCCTTTTGCTTTTCACAAAAAAGCAAAGCCATGCATAATATTTCTGGTAATGCCTTTGATTATCTTCTACGATATCAGTGGTTGTGGGGCAATCGCCACGTATAGAGCTCTGGGTTTCCTTTATTGTGGATGTTGTTTTCTATAATTACAGATAGATAATCTTATCAGTCATGTGACTATTCCCACCACAACTGTGGGGGATTTCATCTCAACAAAAGTGTTCAGATGTCTTGGAAGTAAATAAGCTTCTTTTCCCATCTCCTGGACTATAAAAGGCTACATTATAATTTTCTTGGCAAAAACTTCAATTTGACCATCAAACAAAGTAAAAATGGACAGTATCGACGAGAAACACAATAAAGAGGTCACTTACGAGTTCGATGAAGAGAGTCGGGGACCACTTGGGGAGACATTCATTGGTGATGACGGTCTCGTGTATGAAGGTCATCAAGAGAAGTTCACTGATGAATTTAACCCAGATGGTTTAAAACCACCAACGGAAGAAGAAAGTCTGACTTTGAGAAAAATATTGGGACATGCCCCTTATGTATGTTACTTGATCTGTCTTGTGGAATTTTCTGAAAGAGGTAGTTATTATGGAGTTACTGGTATCTTGACGAACTTCATCCAAAGACCATTACCAGAAGGTGGTAATGGTTGGGGTGCCCCTCCAAAAGGTACACAAGAGACTGCTGGGGCTTTGGATATGGGTTTGCAAGCAGCTTCAGGTTTGACGATCTTGTTAACATTTTTAGCTTATATTACTCCATTATACGGTGGTTTCGTTGCTGATGCTCAACTTGGTAAGATGAAGTCTATATGGATAGGTGTTATCCTTGGTGCTATCGCACATATATTGTTGATTATTGCTGCTATTCCAACAGTTTTGAAGCATGGTGAATCTGCTCTTGCCCCTACAATTCTTGGTATTTTGCTTTTGGCATTTGGAACTGGTTTCATTAAACCTAATTTGTTACCTTTGTTGATGGATCAATATCCCTATAAGACAGACGTTGTGAGACAGTTACCCAGTGGGGAGAGAGTTATCGTTGATAGACAATCTACTTTGGAAAGAATGACATTGGTTTTCT